>JBBPCY010000001.1:39941080-39957723 GCA_037974405.1 Brachyalestes nurse
TCTATCTATCTATCTATCTATCTATCTATCTATCTATCTATCTATCTATCTGTCTATCTGTCTGTCTGTCTGTCTGTTAATTTGTTTTACCAAGAAATCAGGTATGAATCGTTTAATTAATTTGGTTTACTTACACTGACCATAATTTATTTGACTATTTTTAATGTATTTATTTATTAAATGTATTCATCCTCTTCTCGTGTTCTGCTCAGTTTATGTGATCATGTCAAGTAGATGTCAGCCGTTTGTAGTTGGTCAGCCTATAATCTCCATTCAAACTGGACTTCTATCTCTGGAGATGGTGCAAAGAGGCTAAATATAGTAATACATCTCCCAACCACCTGAGGCCTGTGGAGCATATACATGTACTGTCATTATCAAACTGTGACAGGACGATACCCGATATGTTGGACAAACTGCAGCCAATGTCTGACTCTGTGATTCTCATTAGACTAAAACTGAGCTATAAAGTTATTTTGACAGTGATCCACTTATAGCTCTGTATGATTTACTGATGGGCTGCCGTGCCGTCATGCTGTCATGGAAGCACATGGACCTCAACATCTGCCAAAGGCTGGAAGATTATATCTATGAGGCATATTTTAGTCTTTTCACATTTGCCCAGAGCTCGTAGAAGAACATCTTAGTCAGAGGTTTTCTCTCAGCGAGAGAGAGACAGACACATAAGTTTGAAAACCTGTGATCAGACTACAGGTGAAGATAAGTACACATCCTAAACAAGTAATACACCTAAACAAATTTAGTGCACAATTTCTACACTGGAACACACTGACATTTTGAGATTCTCTCAGCTTTACTAAATAAGCACACAATAACAAGTTTAAGTGTAGTATTATCATTTACAGTCTATTTCTGTGATGAGTTTAAATTGTTAAGGAAAATTGAATTACAAAATATAAAGCATGCTATAACTTTAAAGTTACATTAATGTGTGCAGAAGTATGTTCTATGTAGGGGGTGTGCACTTATTTACACTTAGAAAATTAATAACATTTGAATATGGTGTGCCCAAACTTTTGCATACGACTGCAGATACACAGACAGACAGATATATAAATAGATGAATAGACAGATAGATAGATAGATAGATAGATAGATAGATAGATAGATAGATAGATAGATAGATAGATAGATAGAAAGAAAATGGCAAGAAACAAAAAAAAGTTTTGCTTTTGTACATAGCAATAAGTAATGCAATATTGGTTTAAATGTCAAAACTCTTACAAAAAGATATTTTTAGATGTTTTACTCAACATTTCAATAAGATATTAAATAATTCCATGTTTAATGAGATTATATTTATTTCTTTAATTCTAAACAATAGCCATCCGGATTACCATATTAGAGACCTGTCCATCTGTTCTATACAAAAACAACACAATTGTAAAGTAGTATTAAAGCAATGACAGACTACTATTAACCAATAAAATGTTATGCAGCTCAGAGCCTCAATGTAAAGGCTGTCAGAACCTCCCCGGGTGTAGACTGGCTCATGTGTCGAGCCAAATGGTCTTGGGTAGGAATTAATTTATTTATCACGCCTTCATTCATCCGACCCCCAATGGCCTATACTGACAGTAGAAACTTGAAATGTCCTTGTAGGGGGAGCTGAATTGGGTTGTAAGGGTCAACACTAATAAGGAGCCCTGTTCTCACACTCAATTCTATGCTGCATTAAGTGTGAGTGCATTTACAACACCTGTTTCCCACCATGACCCTAAAAGGAGAGAATTTAGCCAATCAGGATCTAGCTACCGCTACCATCCAGCCAATCAGGATGCTGTTTGGGGAAAAGGAGCTAAGTGGGTGTTGTACACTCCCCCCATCCCACACTGCCCACACTGTTCTCCATGTTTAGGGCTCCAGCCCGCATGCCAGTAAGTTGGCCTACTGACATATACAGTATCCCGTCTGGCTGGAGAGTACAGCGTGTTGAATGTCTGTCTCCTTAAGCACCTATCATAGACTGGATTGTGATTTTATGCTGCCCTGCCCTGATAACAGGATGGTGAGCCTATGACTGGGCCCACCTCCATGATTGTCCATTTAAGGAGAAATCAGTTAGTAATGCTGTTCACTATCTGAATTGTATCTTAATTCTATTATCTGGTGTGGCCTGAAGGGGGATGGGTTCCCCATATGAGGTTTCTTCATTATGCCTCTTAGGCAGTTTTGCCACCTTTGGGTTGCAAATTCGGAGGCTGGATCTAGATTTCTGTGGATCTGCTTGCTGTAGCAGATGAAAAGCACTGTGCAAATACTACTAATACTACTACTACTACTTATCAAAATAAAAATAATACACTGAAGTGAAGAGAACTGAAATGAAGTGATCTGAACTGAATTCAGTTCAACTGAATTGATGTGAAATGAAGTCATTGAATGTACTGAATGCATATTTTGGGGAGTATTCAATGTCAAATAAAAGATTATAATGTCTCTTTGTTCAGTAAATGTTTAAGGGAAAATCAAAGAAACTTGTTGGAAGGGCCACAATGGATAACACTAGAATAAATGCACTAAAAATGATGCTGTTATATTTGAATACATGCACTGTACACATCAAGATGGCATCATAAAACCTGACGAACGTTAAGCAAAGCTAAGAAAAGCTCTTGGCATCCAACCATATGGATTTTTATTACTGGGGGAGCTGCTATTTCCAAGGAAGTGCTGCTACATTTTGGAGGGATCCGATTGCTTCGTCCCATCAAGACGGATACATTGCAGGAGGGTTTTATCTCTTTTTTTTTTTACTGTTCTTATTTGGGCTTCTGTGAACTCGATGCTCCGCCCCAACCCCCTTTGCTTGGCTCTTATTTAAGGGGAACTCTTTGCTCGACCACTTTGTCCCAGTGGAAGCATCAGTCTTGCGAAACAACTTGGTGAGTGCACGCTACTATTGGGTCTAAAGTAGACAGCATGGTAGGGTCCATGATCTGCTGACAAATTATTACTTGGGCATTATTGGTGGGTGGTGATTAGATGGGTAGATAAGAGTTTCCTGTTGTGCGAAGGAAGAAGTCAGGACATTTGAAAAGGGATAGATGTCAAGAATCAGGAACATATTTCTTCTCTTACCATTGGTGTTATCTTGTCAGATCTAGAAGGAGAACTACTGTACCTTCAGTAGGATCTTAAAAAGTGTGACTTTGGGAGACCATGTAACAATAATCTCAGAGCTCCTAAGAGTTTATGCCTTTTTTGGGGCTCCCTTTAAAAGACAGGAACTTCATTAGCTGTACTGTCATTACAAATGTACTCAGTACAGCACAGCATCTCATGAATGAAGCCATTACGAATTAGGGGGCAAGAAGCCATGCCGTAAACTGAGGTGTTGTAATGTGAAGGCAGCTGAAACCAGACCAGATCCTGGACAGGCCCCATCCTCATATAGGGGGTAGTGAGAACCCATATGGGCTTTTGACAGCAGGTGGGAAGGGGCTTAAAATAGACCACCGGGCTCCAGGGTGGCCCCTTTTTTGGCTCTACAATAACAGGCTGGAAATCTCTTGAAACACTTTTGCACTTTGGCAGATACAGTTTCAGTAACCTTTCAGGGGGGCTTGGGGTGAAAAGACATTTAAGGGAGTATAAGCCATTTAGCAAACTTGAATTTGAATTGGTTGCATTTCTCCAAGATCAGATGTTGCATATCTGCAGTGCGATATTTAACACCAACAGGGAGTGCTCTTTAAAACTGACATAAAGCTAAACAAGATATAAGCATACGTAAGACATAAAGATACATTAGAAGTGCAGCATGTAAGCCTTGTTACTGTTATAGTTTACCCACATACACTGCAGATACACCACCAATCTGCGACGTGTCACTCTTTTCATAACCATGTCTTTTCCCCCATCCCAGACCATCCCAGAAACCAACCATGTGTGACGACGAGGAGACTACCGCCCTTGTGTGCGACAACGGCTCTGGCTTGGTCAAGGCTGGATTTGCCGGAGATGACGCTCCACGTGCTGTCTTCCCTTCCATTGTTGGAAGGCCCCGCCACCAGGTGCGCACCAGCTTCTGTGAAATAAGATTCAGTGTCTTTTCACATTTGCATTCACCCTTAAAAAAAAAAAAATTAATCACTTATCCAATTCATTGCTAATATTAATCTGACAGATGCTAGCTTGTACAGTGCGGATTAATATACTATAAGCAAAGTATTTAGGAAACATGAAAGAGCTATTGACACACTATTTAGAATAATTTATCGAGAGGTTAACTGCCAGAGATTTTATTACCATTTTTCAAACATTTTGGATTTTATTGTAATTAGAACTTCATTCTCAGTGGTATACATCTTTTTTGGTCATTATAGAAGCTAGAATTTCATAATATATACCACATTCTACTAATGGACTGAAACCTATAATATACTTTATAAAGAAGGAGCATCTTATTGGAATCATTTTATACAATGACCTGCAGCAAAATCTGTTTTGTACAAATTAAAACAATGATTCCAACTTTTGGACAGTAGTGTGTGGTGTATTCGATAATGTATTCAGAGGGGGGAATTTAACTAATTTCTTTACTGTACTGAGGTAGAATCAACATTACAATTAAGTGATTCCTGTGCTGAAGACATTTAACTGATTAGGCATCAAATTCATAGCCAGTCAAAGGATTGGAAGGTAGACAGTCACTTGAAACTTTTATTAGCAAATTTCTCCATTTCTCCATTTTTTTAACATAATAAATTTAGATTTTGAGTAAGGAATGTTGTACTTCTACCACCTCTGGCTGCATTAATGAATGCATTTGTGGCAAGAATAAAAGCACTAGATCAGGTGTCTTTGTCACACATGTACCAGTTCAGGACTGCTGGCCATTAAACACACAGTGAGACATTAATGTCACTTTCTTTTTCTCTCACAGGGTGTGATGGTGGGTATGGGTCAGAAAGACAGCTACGTCGGTGATGAGGCCCAGAGCAAGAGGGGTATTCTGACTCTGAAGTACCCCATCGAGCACGGCATCATCACCAACTGGGACGACATGGAGAAGGTGAGAAATCAGATCAGTCTTATACTTTTCTGTGCGCTGTTATTGCTCAGTTCACATTTTGTGTAAATATGTGCAAAAGAGTAAAATTTGGTCACATTAGTGGGATCCTGATGGATGAATGCTTATCATTTCCCTACAGATTTGGCACCACACCTTCTACAATGAGCTCCGTGTGGCCCCTGAGGAGCACCCCACCCTGCTCACTGAGGCCCCCCTCAACCCCAAGGCCAACAGGGAGAAGATGACCCAGGTACCAAGACCTCCATGAACCCCCTTCCAAAATGCTCACTCTGTGTATCAAAGTACATGTACTAACCCAGCAGCACTAACAATAACGCTCATCTAATCTCCTCTTGCAGATCATGTTCGAGACCTTCAACGTCCCTGCCATGTACGTGGCCATCCAGGCTGTCCTGTCCCTCTACGCCTCCGGCCGTACCACTGGTCAGTATTAGAACGAACACATCTAGACAATTCAAAACACATTGTTAGCAGATCCCTAACCGATTTCATTTCATTATGAATCTCAGTGACATATATTCCATCAAGGACTGGGACCAATGAGAAGCTAGACTGTATTATTTTGTTTTCAATGAGAGGAATCCTCCAGTTTGGATACAATTGTATAAGCAGTGTAGAGCAGTCAGGGAACTAAATCCCAGTCCATTTTAAGTTCTCATCACACTAGAAATTGAAAACGTGTTCTCCATTGAGTTATACATAGCACAATTAGATATGCAATGCAGTTTATTTGCCAGACAGCAAGATAAACGAGTGGTACATTGCAGAGGATTAGCAGTAATCCCTTACTTGCTGGGGTGAAAGCTCCACCTGTGGCCACTGATGTCATCAGCATTGTTCATTTATGACGTGCCACATTCTCTGAGGGGCTTGTAAATTGCAAGTGACTGAAGGCTGCCCCCTGCAGGTATTGTGCTGGACTCCGGTGATGGTGTGACCCACAACGTCCCCATCTATGAGGGTTACGCTCTTCCCCACGCCATCATGCGTCTGGATCTGGCCGGTCGTGACCTGACTGACTACCTGATGAAGATCCTGACTGAGAGAGGCTACTCTTTCGTCACAACCGGTAAGTCATAGTGCCAAGAAGTCTTGTGCGTGCTCCCTTAGAGACTGCCTCCTTTGAGCAGGGGGATAAAATGCACTAATCGAGGGAATAATGAAAGTATAAGGATGTCAACTAGTTTGGCCTACTGGACTACCCACTGAATAACAGTCTGATCACAGTTCAAGTGACATTTAGGCCACCAGTTTTACTAGGAAAGTTTTGAATAGTTACCAACAGCAGCTGTGCATTTGTTTCACATGTATTCTCTGAAACTTGCTCCTCTCAGCTGAGCGTGAGATCGTGCGTGACATCAAGGAGAAGCTGTGCTACGTGGCTCTGGACTTTGAGAATGAGATGGCTACCGCTGCCTCCTCCTCCTCCCTGGAGAAGAGCTATGAGCTTCCCGACGGTCAGGTCATCACCATTGGTAACGAGCGTTTCCGCTGCCCCGAGACCCTCTTCCAGCCTTCCTTCATTGGTGAGTAAAAATCTCACAATATCGCTAGCTTTGCACACTTCAGAGTGAAAAAAATCATCACTTGTAATGTTCTTTCCCTGTGTTTTTTTAACTTAAATCTCTTCAAACCTCAGGTATGGAGTCTGCTGGCATCCATGAGACCGCATACAACAGCATCATGAAGTGCGACATTGACATCCGCAAGGACCTGTACGCCAACAACGTCCTTTCTGGTGGTACCACCATGTACCCTGGTATTGCTGACCGTATGCAGAAGGAGATCACTGCTCTGGCCCCCAGCACCATGAAAATCAAGGTAAGAAGCACTTGGCCTCCTGATGCTAACAATAAATAAAAGCTTATATCGACCCGACAGTATTGTTCTAATTAGTTATAAAAGGTAGTCCACTGAGGGTAGTTGCTTTTACACTTTAAAATCAAACTGAGAAGAGTTTCTTTTAATGAGATTTTCGTGAGAATGTGTAGTTCAAGATCAGTGATAAAGATATTTTTTTTACATGAACATTATCCGTAACCAACACAACCTTCTTCTCCTCCAGATCATTGCTCCCCCTGAGCGTAAGTACTCCGTCTGGATCGGTGGCTCCATCCTGGCCTCCCTGTCCACCTTCCAGCAGATGTGGATCACCAAGCAGGAGTATGATGAGGCAGGCCCCTCTATTGTCCACAGGAAGTGCTTCTAAGCCAGCAATCCTCCCCTCAGTCATACATTTGTACTGTCTTTTAATGTATATACATGTCCTGTTGTAATAAAAGTGGATCATTATAACAGCAAGTGTCATCATATTCTTTTTCTGCTTAAGTTAAACAACTAATACTTAAACAAAATGTAGCGAATTGTGTTTCTAAAACTCAAAAAAGGCTCAAATGTTGTCATAAAGGATGTGTTCAACATTATCTCACCTTCCTGGCAAAGTACAATTAAACAGGAACCAGTGACTACATTCCTGTTTGATTAGCACATCTGTCTATACTATTATAGCTAGCACACAAAGTGGTTTGAACAAATGAAACGTCAGCAGTGTGGTTCAGGCTGATTCAGCCATCTGTCTCAGATCTATCAAGGCTGTGTAACATATTACAATATTTTTTATTTCACAAACCTCAATACATTTACTTATATCTGCTTATCCAGCCTACAGCAGATTAGCCTTGCCTGTTTGTGCAGGGGTTACAAAGCATATTTTAGTCTGCACTGCTTTTTGTATAAGGTGCAATACATGACAGCCAATCAGAACAGAGCTCATTTACATATGCCAGTCTTACAGGCACAGTTACATATAAAATGTGTTCAATTTTAAGGGGTAAAGAGTTGGAAAATAGCAAACTAAAATGAAATATATTTGGCACACAAAACCACATAAACCCTTTAAGTGGAATAGTATGGAATATGGATCCTCTAAATGTAGCATAAGTTACAGTATAATAATGCTGAGAGGTAAATTATACACCATTACTGAACCACTGTCAGGAGGTGTACACAAACATCCTGTTTCCTCCGGCTTTTTAAAAAAACACCTCTTTTGTATTTAAAAAAAGTACATGCAAGAGATAAATCTGAGCCAAATGCTGGGTTCGCAGGTAAACAGTTTGTGTCAATTCTGCACAAACACATCTTTCAGACACATAAATAGGATACAAAAATATGGTTAATGGACACCATTGTATGAGTTCTGGATAATCATCTTTACAGCCTTTTGGCAGTACATGTCCTGCTCCCTACATCAAAATACCATCAAGATTTCTACATATTGTTTGTAAAGTCCCACTGCCATATGGCAGTTTACACTACCTACTCATTGTTAGTGATTCTTTAAAAACTGTATATTGCTTATTGTGCTGCAAGGACACCTGCTTCCTGCACCACAGCTGTTATAATTCCAACTTAGACTGTAGATGTTACTTTACTTATCATCAACTGTACTGGTGTGATATACTAGCTCTCTTCAATTAGTCTGATCAGTTGGGACAGCTCACCTGTGAGAGTCAGCTGTTTCAGCTTCCAAACTGGTCACAATTTGGTAGTGCGGTACTTTCAGTCCTCTTAGAATGAATTAGTTATTTGTTTTTGCCCATTAGTCTAGTTGATTGTTTAGGCTATTGCTTGATAATGCTTATCGAATTCTAACCCTAACCCTAACCTTCTAATTAACAAGATTACTTTTAGATGACATGATATTTGTTTGTAATTTTTAAATGTTTTTTTAATCTACAAATGTGTAACTTGACCCAAAACCACAACAACCTGAACTGATATTATTTTATTTTTTTAATTTGATTGCTTTTCTCACTCTCTAATTTCTATAGCCTCAGAAGCGTGTCTAGTACAGTTTAGAAGTCCCCAATTCAAACACCATCACTAAACCTAGCAATGAGCAAATGAGTTGAGCAAGGTATGTTCAAACAATCATCAAACAGTGCCTGACACCAGCGCTGGACTGGAGCTGTGTATCACTGTAGTGTTAGTTCCCTGCACTTCCAGGGTCATACCACTGATGTGTAAGCATGCTAAGCTGTTGATAACCGCCAGAATCCATGTAGATATAGGTAACTTAACTGTTTTCTGTGAGAGCTGTAGAGCAAATCGGAAGAATTATAGGCAACTACATTCCAAACAGAACAATACAATTTTTTAGCACCTCACTTCCTTATGTGATTATAGTTTGTTTCCATCATAACCCACTGACATTTACGCCATTTAGGAGATGCTTTTATCCAAAGCGACAGCCTCCCTTTTCGAACCAATGACTTCTTGGTCCAGAGGCAAATATCCTACCCACTAGGCCGCCACCACCAACCCCTAACCTTTTCTAGATTAAGCTGCAGGGCCTTCTACTTACTGTAGTTCAAGACTACACTGACTACAAGTGACATGGAACTCTCTGTTCTTATATGTTCTAAAACTATGTAATTTCTTATGTTCATGGGGTGTGGGAACAGGACTTCCTACTCTTTGTTAAGACAACAAAAATGAGACATCAGAAATCCTTATTATTAAAGCTGAAAGCATCAGAAATCATTATATACATAAAAGGACTGTGATAAAGTGTCATTTATCAACATCTGAATTTATCAAAACAACAACAAAAAACTAGTGACTGTACAATTAAGTAGAGGAAATGAGAGACAGCGAGGTCATATGGCCTTGTGTTTATTGTATTAAATCAAACAGCATGGTGTTATATGATAATATTGGACATGCATGTTGTTGGCCCAGAGTGGCAAAATCCTTTAATTCAGTTTCTAAATAAAGTGATATTTGTAGTTGAATAAGCATTTTATAATATTTTAGTGTTCGAGTTTTTCATTTAGAAGGAATAGTAGCGAGTAGCAGCATTAAACTGGAACATTGAACTGGAGTAGTTCAGTACAGAATTTATTTCAAAGATTTACTCGTTGTGCACAAGTCACTCAAGTGTCTGGGTCCTGAACACATCTCGAATATGTTTAGTGTATATATTCCTGGTGGGTCTCTTAGATCTGTAGGAGCTGGTGAGCTAGTGCTGAAAAGGATATGGAATGATCTTTTCTGTATGATAATGTGCTACAGAAATAAACTAGTTTAATAAAGTACGTGTTAATACCTGGCATGCTGTAAATGCCTGAATCCGCCCTGAACACTCGCCACGTGACTGGCTCAACCAATCACAGGCCGCAACCGGGATTGTGTCGTAGTCGCTGAGAAATTTGAATCTGTCCCGTGCAGCCAATCAGGAAGCGGGACTGCAGTAGCGCAGCCGTTTGAAAGAGTTTACACAGAGGACGGGCGAGGAGTGAGATTAGAAGGAAAACAGCTATGTTTATTATGCAGGGTAACGTTACGGTTTTATTCGGTTTCTAGACAATTTTCGCTGCGGGAGTGTTAAATGTGTCAAAATGTTGGAAAGGTAGGGTAACTTAATGACCATACCCAGCATTATTCAACGAACAGTTAAGTAAAGGAAAGCTAATTCACTAACGGCTAATTAGCAAAACTAGCAGGGTAGTCTTGGTGAGAGATTAGATAAAACACAGCAACTGTGGGCTTTTCCCTGAATAAGCACTGCAGACAGGACATCTATCGAGATAGTTTTCCAAGACTTCAGTTGTTGTTTTAGGACAACGTGTAACGTTAAATCAGAAGCACGGACTGGCTTAGGCAACTCCTTTGCATTGAACGCTTGGAGAGGCTGCAGGTCCTGAAGAGTCGAATGAGGCGCATCGGCAGCTGCCTTGTTTGGAAAACAGTCCTGATAAATTAGCCATCTATACCCCAGCGAGAAACCCAAAGCAAGATGAAAACCGTGGAAAGAAACGTCGTGCGCCTGGCTGTGGTGCAACACCTTCGAGCGACGTATGGGATAAAGACGAAGAACTGGAACAAATGCAAAACCAGCAGCAAACTGACAGGCAGTTCGGTAAGTGAAGACGTTCAACTCACGGATTCTTCCAAACAGGCAGTGTAGTTATCCAAGTTATAGCTCAGAATTAAAACGAAGTAGTCTAAACATTCATTTTTTCATTATTTAGAACTGAAAATAAGGATCGGTGCTTGGTCCACACTAGTTACTTGAGCGCATCATTTGTAAAATGAACTTTCATTGGTTTGGCAAGGTAACAATTGTCATAAGTCACTGTCAAAGTTGAAAAGAGAAGTTGCTCAATTTCCTCTTGGGTGATGGTCTAAGCAGATACACAGTCACAAGTTGAAAGCACATGACTATCTGGGTTAAATCAGACAACTGCTAATGGTACGATTGAAAAGACATACAGAGACAAGAACAATGTAAATATAATATACACATAGTCAAGACAAAACATTCCAGAAAATACTCTGTATTATATACACTGTTATGTACACAAAATGTTGTGGTCAGTGTAGCATAGTGTATAAACTACAGTTTTCTGAAGTGTTTATTTTTAATATTATGAACCATCACAATGATCTACTTCTGTCGTAGTGATTATTTACACGCGTTATTTTATGCAGGTCAATAAATGTAGACAAACAACTGTTTGAGCTCTCATGAGTTAATGAGTAAATGGTGTTTGGTCTCTGGGTTTAGTTCATGGTATAAAATCCATATAGTTGCTCTTGTCTGCTGTGTCTACAGCTAACACAGATCAGTAAATATTTCCGCTCAGATTTTCGTGAACTGGACTGTCTTTGTGTTAGTCTTAATTGATAACAGCATTTGTAGCCTGGGTTAAATGTAATCATTATGCAGCCCCATCAGTTGATTTTTTTAGAATGCCATTTGACCTTCCCACAGCTGTATGTATGTGTTGGTCAAACAATAATTATTAAACATTAATGTAATGAATGTTGAGGGTTTTTGTTTTATACTGATCTGTGTCCTTGGTTGAAGGTTACAGTTTGAGTATTCCTCAGACTTTTATAACATAACTAAACGGTCTGTGTTTACCTTTTTTTCGTAGACCGTTGGGTAATTGAATTTTGGGAAGAGGCAGTGTTTAAATGTTTCTTTTCAAATGAACAGTGCCGTGTTTGTGCCCTTTTTTTTCCCCTGAGAGACATCCCAGGAACGATAATTTGCTTGGCTGACCTGAAGGTATGGTCAAGTTAGATTTCACATAAGTACATGCCCAGCAGCTATGGAACATTTTTCCAAACAACTAACTTGTTTTTTTTGTGTAGGCTTGTCACAGGTACTGGAAGATCTGCAGGTGTTGTTTTCAGAGCACAAGCTATTTTGATGGACAAGGGCAGACATATTTCTTATAAACCACTGTTATGTTTCACTTTTTTAGGTGAAAGTTTTTGGGGTTGCTTTAGAAAGCCTACCACACTGTCATGTGCTAGACTATGGAGATATACCTTGGTAAGACATTTTTTTTTGCTTCTGGGTAAATGTACACTTTGATTGAAATAGAGATTTTATTTTTTTTAAATCACTACTATAATCATTAATTCTCTAATCTTTTGTTTCTAGCCCTCTCAAATATTTTCACATGCTCGTAATTACACATTTATAACTACATATCACATTTGTAATTACATATACGTACTTGTTTCATAGTAATAAGTAGTCAAATGTTAAAGCTTTTAAAAGCTGGTTAAATGCTGAATTTGTTTTCAAGTAAATAAGTTTATGTATAATACTAGTACAGTGCAAAAAAACTGCGAAAACAGCTCTAACATCTTTCTTCTTACATAGCTTCATTGTGGATGCCTGCACATGCCTTATGTTGCATTTGGACACAGAGGGCCTGTTTAGAAAATCTGGTTCTATTGTTCGAGTGAAGGCGCTCAGGGTGAGTGATGGCTTTCTTTGACTTTTGTAACCCTTCGTGGAAAGACCCTCGCTGGAACCTGTGTTCAACAGTGGCCCTTTTGTTTTGACCTTGTAGGCAAAGCTGGATCAAGCTGAGGATTGTCTGGCCACAGCGCTTCCACTGGACATAGCTGGTCTTTTGAAACAGTTTTTTAGGGAACTACCTGAGCCAATCTTGCCAACAGACCTGCAGAACGCATTTTTGAAAGCCCAGGAACTGGTAACTGTGGAGGAGAAAACTTCAGCCACACTCCTGCTGTCCTGCGTACTGCCTCATGAAAATTTAAACACTCTGCGCTACTTTTTTAGCTTTCTGAAGAGGGTCTCTAAGAGGTGAGGTGAAACTAATGGTCTTAAACTAATAATCATATCAATATGATTTCAAAAGCTAGTGTTATACTTGTTTCTATTTAATATTAGGTCATAAAAGGGTAATGTGTGGTAAGCAGTGAATTATCTTCTATTAAAATGCAAACTTGAAGTAGGGGTGATGAACAAAAATGAGTGTGAGATACCAGAAGTAGATATATTTACTATCTGATGTAAAAGGTTAATAAAATGCACAGAATGCTGTTTAGGCAGCCAATCACCACTTTAGATATTAGAGCATGCATACTTTGATGGGCACCATAAAAGCGTTTGAAAACTGGTTGTAGATAGCAAGCCCTATTGGTTTGTGTAGTTGTGGGAATAGAACTTTTTTAAAACAGTTATTTTTAAGACAATTATCTGTTCATATGAAAATTACAAAAGTTAGATTAAGCACCTACTGCACTGTGGGGAGAACTAAATATGTATTCATTTATGGACTCTTATGATTGCTGCTTTTTAATGGAATAAACTAGTGCTACCATAGCTTGGTATATAAAAAGGACCTTTTTAAAATTAATAAGGTGTTTCTGCTTCATGTCATCTGTTTAGGGTTGCAAAAAAATCTATTTGGATTCAAGATTCTTTATTTGTCACATGCATAGTCATACAAGTACAACACGTAGTAAAATTCATTCTGAAACCACTCCTTTAGACTGTGCAAACACTAAAGACAATAAGTAATTTTTAAACAGAAGAGCATCGAATTTGAGAGACAAATAAAATGAGAAATACAAGTAGATGTAAGTCTAATGTAAGTACAATTTAAAATTTTAAACATAATCTGAACTTCTAAAACACAATCTAAAATGAATAGACAAAGAGCACCACCTTAAGATGCAAGTCTAATGTAAGTACAGTTTAAATTTTTAAACATAATCTTAAAATTTTCTAAAACGCAATCTAAAAAATGAAATAGACAAGGAGCACCACCTTAAGAGTTAAGGATATAAATGTAGCTATAGGCTAAAAACTGATATTTAACATGTAATTACACTTAATGTAAATGTAACATGTAAATATGTTTAAGATTTAACATGTAATTATATAAATGTAGCAGCAGTGTAGATAATGTGCAAATGGAATATTTAAAGTGCATTATGCTATGCTAGCACAGCCATGTAGTGTCAATGCAAGAAGAATGATGTAAACAGGACCAGTGTAATATAATATAAAAGCATTGGTGTAGCAGCATGTACAGTGTAGCAGCGTGATGAAATAGATCAGATATGGTATGAAGTATTGCAGTTCTTAATACGGAAATGAATGTTATGTGTCCCTTATGGTAATAATATGGTGTGCTATGGGGGGAGTGGGGGAATGTTCTGATTCAGGACACGGATGGCCTGAGGATAGAAACTCCTCTTGAGTCTCTCTGTTCTGGCCCTGATGGTGCGGAACCTTCTGCCTGATTGCAGAAGTTGAAACAGTCCGTTACTGGGGTACGATGAGTCCTTTAATGTCTGAATGTCCTGAACACAGCTATTCCCACATTCCCATGTGATGTTCTGTGTGAGGATGCTCTCCACAGCGTCTGAATAGAAAGTCCTGAGGATCACTGAAGAGACCCCGAACTTCCTCAGTTGTCGGAGGTGGTATAGGTGCTGCCTAGTCTTTTTGGACTGGACCTGGATGTGAGCAGTCCATGTCAGGTCTGAGGAGATGTGGACGCCGAGATACTTGAAGGACAGGACCCTCTCCACTGGAGCTCCGCTGATGACGAGGGGTTCGGGGTTGTGTGTTTGACTGTTGTCAGTGGACTAGGTTGTTAATTGTTGCCATGATGGCAAAAATCAAAAGCTCTGCAGTTAATAATGGGAGTGTTTAGCAGAACCTACAGATCATTTAAGTAGATAACTTTTTGGGTATGTGAAAATGCATCAAACAAACATCACAATGTGATTGTGACCGTGCTTTAAAGAGAATTTATATTATAATATTTTTGCCAATGCAACTGTATCAACATCCATTCCAAGATGTTCATGGCATATCGCACTCCTTTTTTCCTCCCAGCTCTGGTCTCTTTAATCTTAATTCAGATTTTGTTCAAAATATTCTTGAATTCAGGGTTGTGAATAAAATTGAATTACAGGCTGAGTCAGAGGCTGAGTGTGCGGTCACATGCCTATTAAATTTTAAACAGTGTCCACCTCCACCAACCGTCCTTGTTTAATTCCTGTGACATGCCTGCTATCTTCATGTATATTGTTACATGCAGCAACAACATAAAGTCAAAAGGTTTGCCGCTACAGTTCAAGTTTTAAAGAAGTGTAGTAGCTTGCATAGTAGTAGAGGAGTGTAAAAAATGTGAATAGAGCAGTATACAGCAATAAATAATTGCAAATTGCAGCAGCAGGACAGGATGTGCAGTGTATGTACAAAATCTAAAGGTATTTACCATGGCACTTGGGGTGTCTGTTTTTGTTTTCCTTTTTTTGTGTGTTTATATTTACATTGAGTTAGAAGAAAGAAATTCGGTTGAGGCATGAGGGTGACCGGTTTATTCAATTCTGATTGAGGAGTCTGACAGTCTGAGAGAGGCAATGAAGGCCTGAACGCTGCGGAATCTTTTGCCAGATGGCAATAAGGATGTTTTTGGGGCCATCCTCATTCCTACTGATCAAACCCACCAAGGCTGCAAACTTTGAGCTGTCATGGGTGAGCAGTGTGAACACCAGAGGGCTGTGCACACTATGGTCAGTGTGGTGATACTGTTCTCGATCCTGACTGAGTTTTTCTAGTCAGGAAGTTCAGAATCCAGTTGCAGAGGGAGATGTTCAGGCCCAGAAGTCTCAGCTTCCCAATCAGATGCTGAGAAATGATGGTGTTGAATGCTGAACTGAAGTCTAGAAACAACATTCTCTCACAAGTGTCCTTTTGTTCTGAATAAGTGCAAAGGCTTCATTGAGAGGGTGCAGCAGTGATTTTATGTGCCTCATGATGAGCCTCTCAAAGCACTTCATAATGATGTGTAAGTGTGATGTGATGACTTCTTTGACACAGGGATGATAATGGTGGCTTTGTTAGACTGATGGTGGTGCCCTGCCACGTGTGCTGTGTGTTGCCAGTGCCCTGGAAGCGGCTGTGGATTTCCTGAGCATCTGCATGCATTGCTGCTCTGATGCGCTGGGCCAGATTCACCCCTGCTGTTCTTGGGACACCTTTATCATGGATTCTCAGCCGCATGTGCACCTCCTGTCATGCATGGCTTCGGTTGGGCCATGTGGCGATAGTCTTGGAGGCAGTAACCTAATTGAAGCACTTGCTAATGGAGCCAGTCACCGGTGCCATGTGCTCTTCCATGTTGGAAGAGCCTCTAGTCCAGGGGTGGGCAACTCCGGTCCTGGAGGGCCGTGGTCCAGCATGTTTTGGTGATTTCCCTGCTCAGAAACACCTGGTTCACCTCACCAGTTA
>JBBPCY010000001.1:39957823-39968454 GCA_037974405.1 Brachyalestes nurse
ATGTGTTTGAGGAGAACTACCATCAAACTGTGCTGGACACCGGCCCTCCAGGACCGGAGTTGCCCACCCCTGCTCTAGTCAGTATCCTCAATACAGTCCCGAAGCCAAGGTGGGGACAGGAGTATGTACATTCAAACCCTCGCCACACAGTCCATATACTGATGGAATTTAGGGAGAACTGACCTGAGATTTGAATGGTCAAAATCTCCAGCGACAATAGTCCATCTGGGTGAGAATTTTTGACTTCACTGATGACTCTGAAGTGTAGTGTTAGCGCTAGTGCTGGGCGGAATATACACTGCTACTGTGGTCAATTTCCATGGTAAGTAAAAGCGTTTACGTCTCAGTCACAAGCTCTAGCAGCGGTAAACAGTAACTAGAGACCAGCATAGTGTTCATACATCAGTCAGTGTTGATGTAAACACAGAACGTCTTGAGTTTTGCCCAACAGAGCAGCACTCTCAATGCAAAATGCTAACTGGCTGTCCGGTTGAATATATTGGCAAGTAGGTTGTTTGCGATAGCTCACTGGCTGTCCAGCAGTCCATCCTCAAGGGAAGTTTTTTGTTTATCTTAGTTGTAGAAGAGTCTGGGAGTGATGGAAATGTTAATCAGTTGTTCCACTGCACATGTATGTTAAAATTTTGTGAAAGTTGACTACAGATACACTTTTGTTCCAAATGTTGAATTCCAGAGAGACTGCTGCGACTTGGAGTATGTGTAAGGTGACTACTAACCTCTTTTCCAGATGTACTAAAAACAAGATGGACAGCAGTAACCTTTCTGTTATCTTCGCTCCAAACATCCTTCACTGTGGAGATGGAACAGAGAAAATGAGTGCCAGCACTGAGAAAAGACTAAAACTCCAGGCTGCTGTTGTACAGTGCCTTATCGATAATGCTGAAGACCTAGGTATCTAGTTCATGATAAAAGATTGTCATGAGTGAAATGAATACCATTGAGAAAATAAACCTTGTTCTTGTTTTAAATATCGACTTTTTTTTTTTTTTCTGTCTGCAGGTGTGGTGCCAGACTTCCTTATTGCCAAAGTTCCTGCTTTGCTTGGTTGTGAAGCTGGAGTATTTTCCCCGTCCGATGCTGTGGAGGAAGGAAATACACCCTCAGGGACCAAAAAATGTAGACGCAGTTTAGGAGGTGAGATCCGTGTGTAAACAGAAAACGGAGGTGTTTCTTTTAATCTTATACTCAAATTACATGCTAAAGCCTTATAACCTTTTTTAATGAAAAGGTTAAAAATACAGGCCATCAGAGTTGAGTGGCTTTGTTTTGCATTCCAGATATGGTAAATGGAGCCCTCAATAAATTAAAAAGTAATAGAACCCCTTCAAATACACCTCAGTTTGATGCAACAGGTGGGTATAGATTATGCTCAGGTCAGGCTTGGTTGTTGCTGAGTGCATGAAGGTTATGGTACCTCAATCGCTAAGCTAAAGCATTGATTTATTTTGACCATGTTTTTGAGAAATGCTTGCTATAGTGATTGACAAATAATTGTTAGAAATGTTAAGTGACAGATGTTAGAGCTTTCCAGTGCATCAGTCTTTTTCCTGTTGTAGACATGCTTGCCCTGCTGCATTAACCCTCATGTTATGTTTGTTTACTAACATCCTTTATTGTTGGGGTCAATTTGATCCCACAGTTTTAACCTCCAAGAAATAGTTGAAATGAAAATTTGTACCCATGTTTAGGTGCCTTAAATATGATGCCTCCATGGCAAAGAAAATATCAAGAGTTCTTGTGGAAAATGTTTTCCCCTCCCCTATGTTGTATGAACCATTAGTGGTTCTCATACTCATAGGTTATGGCTCTAAAGCAATTTTCTCCAGGTAAGGATTCTGATTCTAAAGCAGAGAAGTGCAATTTTGAAGATAAGAAACATATTAAAGTGCCCTGAATATCCAAATGTCAAAATAACTGAAGAAAACATGTATGAAATGTTATTTATTTGATTTTATACAGCTAAAAGAGCCTGGAGTCAAATTAACACCAAAGAACACAGAGGTGTACAAAATGTGTACAGGACATTGAAAACACATGTTAATTTTGTGTTTACCCATTTGTCCCTGTTAAATTGGGAAAGTCGTTTAATATGAAGCAAACAATGTCAAGTATTTATTTAGAGACCTTAAATGTTCAAGGGGGTCAAATTCACCCCAAAAATAAAAGGAGGGTGAAAGAAAGGGCTAGTTCATGGTTTTTTTTTTTTTTTTTTTTTGCTTTTTGCTTGGGGCAGTCTTAATGTTGTAAAAATGACAAACCATCTTTCATGAAATGGTTGTGCTTACTTAAGCGGAGCTTGCTTTGATTAGACTAAAGGTGTCTTGAGTATTCTTCAGTCCTTTCACTGAACTTCTATTTAGCATGTGTTCAGAATACTTTTTTCTTTAATTCCTTCAGATTAGTGTTTCTCAACCATTTCTGCCTAGCACGTTGGTGTGCTGAAGGTAAGCTGCACTGAAGATATGTATGTGGCATTATTTGACATCAGACTGTTTTCAAAATGTAAAATCGGTATGTGAACTATATTACAAACATGTCAGTCAAGCGTCTTTGATGCTTCTACAAATTGCTAACAATTGTCTGTTAGATCTAATAAGCATAAAGGTTTAACAAAATCTTCCTGCAAGGATGTTAAAACCTCATTGCGTGTGAATGTTTTACTGTGTAAAATACGCAGAGTAAGCAGTATATCTTGAGACATTGTGAATTCTGCTTTGGAAGAAATGGTTGAGAAATGGTGATCTACTTCTCTGTAAATGCTTGTGCAAACATACTTCTTTCCAGTCTCCAAATTTAAGTAATCTCTAAGTTCAGATTTTATTTCAAGCTGACTTTGAATCATGTTTCAACTTCTTTTAGGCCTTTCCACTGGTACACCTGTTGTCATTACACCTAAACGCAAACTTCCCATGGAGTCAGGACAGAGTTATGGATTCTCCAACAAGAAGCGCAGGTCTATCAAGAAGAATCTTGGACTGGAACTGTTCCCCAGTTCATTTTTTGGTGGGGGATCAACACCTGGATCAGGTGCAAATTTATTTTGTGTTATGTGATTTTGTCTGCAGTAGTAAAAACATTGTTTGCAATAAACATTTAAAAATGAGATATAAACACAATCCAAAAAAGATGTAAATAGCTGTCAGTAACTCCTCACAAAATTTGATATACTGAGGAAGCATGCAACATTGCCTCAAAAGATCCCTGCTGATCTCAATCTATTGAAAAATTTGAATGGTTTTCTAATGTAGTTTTTTTAGCCAGAGCAGCCACCTCCACATTCATGTTAAAATTATTAATCTTTAAAGGGGACATTATGCAAAACTCACTTCTTGCATCCTTTTGTATTTCCATTTGGGTCTCTACTGCGCCTATAAACACTCCAAGTGTGAAAATAAACATCAGTTTTCTGTGGTGTCGATTTCACATACTTCTATGAGCCATTTGGATGGCTCCCTTATTCTGACGTCAGGATAAGGAAATTTGCATAGAACCACCCCTCATCTGTTGAGCCCCCACCCACTAGATTAGTTGAAGATCAGCCATTTTTGTCTGCTGGTTTTACGAGAACTCATAATCCTTGTGAAACAAAGCCATGCTTTGGACTGCTTTTCTCTGCCATGACTACTTGTTGAAAGTTGCTAGCGGTTTAGACATGTAGTTTGACTCCACAATGCCTGTGTTTTTACTATGCTAACTCTGAAAAAGATATGCAAGCATTGATTAAAAAGAGGAACTGAGAATCTTGGAGGCAACCCATTTTCGACTGGAGTTGAGTGTTGATGACTACAGAGAAAGGGACCTAATGCCAAGTGTTAAATATGGTGTAGGATCTGTGGTGCTGCGGGGCTGTTTCTCCTCCAAAGGTCTTGGCAGTATTATTCACATACATGGCATTATAGGTTCCAGGATGTACCAGGTGATTTGAAATCAAAATCTGGCTGCTTGTATCAAGAAACTAAACCTTGATCATGATTGGAGTTTTTGCCATGACCATCCCAGTCTTCTGACTGAAATAGAATTTAAAAACTGGGCTGAGTTCAAGAGTGAACAAGAGAAGACGCAGGGCTCAACAGCTGAAAAGATTCAGTACTGAGGAACTGTCATTGTGTGTTCTCAAGACTGGCGAAAGGGTTTTATAAACTACTGCGGGGCTGTCAGTTTTGATGCACATTAATTTTGGACAAAAATGTATTTCATGAATAGCTGTGACTTTTTTTTTCTGGTAGTGATAATGGGCCCACATGGAATAAATATCTTTATTTTGAGAAGTATTTAATAGGACATTTAATCAACAATAATAGGAATCTGCCTTTTATAATTCATATTTTTAAGGGTCCCAATAATCCTGGAGGGAATTCTGCATCTACAGATCTTTCCGAACCTTTAAAAAAGCTTTTACACAGCTGTTAAGTCGTTTGAAATCTATGGAATTTCACAGGGCTTTAATATCTTATCAAAATGAATAAGTTTTTGTATTTGGTAAAAAAAAAAAAGGGATTAGTGTGGCTCATACTTTCATGCATAATTTTGCTTCAGACTTTTCAAAAGTAGTGTATAAAATCTAAAAATGTGCCTACATCCATTTACTGAGCTTAGGGTTTAAATTGTCACGCCTTAAACTCTAGAAGTAATATTCCAAAAAAAATAATTCTTGTCTGTTCTTTCAGTGCACAGTGCCTCAGGGACTCTGGACTCCTCTCACGGTGCCTTATCTTCTGTGGGGAGAAGTAGTCAGCTGTCAGCAAGCTCTGCAAGGAGAAAGAGCAAAAGACTTATCCGCCGAAACATTAACAGGTGTGTTGCTTCAGTGTTCTGATTTTAAAAAGGTGTCAAGGTTTACATTTTAATTTCACATCTTCACACCAAGGTGTCAAGGTTTACGTAATTTCCTGTTTAGGTGTTGGTCAAATCCTTGAAAATTAAGTGGAACCTTACTTTGCAGAAGAAACCGTTGAGGTGGTACTATTTGTAAGTTATTAACTGGTTAATCATAAGTTAGATTCTAAATCTTTGAAAGAACAAAAACAATGTACGCTTTACTGTTAGGTGCTCTGCTGACCTGTTCAAGTTTCCAGAGCTGTTGTAGTTGTTCAGAACGTTCAGAAGTATGTCAATACGTCATGAGAAGAAACTGAGAATTTCTGATTTATACTTTATTTTGCATTTCCTTTCCTTTTTCACTTGTCCAACAGCCACATGGAGCACCTGATTTGTTTGCAGCGAAATGTAAAATAGCCTTTTTTGGTTCCTTACCATGTTTTTGCATCATATGTACTTTTCAGAGTCGAGTCAGGGAAGGCAGGCTGCTTTTCTCCTAGAGTGACGAAGAAGGAGGCAACAAGGAAGTCCCTACGTCTGCGCTTTAGTCTTGGGAAAATGAACCGAGATTGTGTAAGTCCATCTGTTTAGTCTGTTTCAAGATACTACACAATCCAACTGAATCAGCCTCCTCAGACACTTTTTTTTTTGTCAGTTCTGTATAAATGTGTGTGCGCAATTTTGCATGATTACTTTCTTGTCATTGTTTACTGTAATTTGCCTGCAATTCAAAAATACTTTGATATAAGGCAATAGTAGTTGATGGTGTGGACGTTTTGACCGTTTAATTTGTTTCTGTTATTTTCACGTTTATTTATTGATTCTGGGTATTCGGTTGACCGATTTCTTTTCCTTTCTGGCAACAGTAAGACACAGGTATGTCTTACCATTGTTTGCATGTGGGAACAGAAATGTGCTTATTGAGCCCACTGGTTGGTGCACCCAGAATCACTATTGAGTTCTGAAAGTAATAGGATAATCTGAGATCCAGCTCCAAAACATAAGACTTCACTCAAATATTTGACAATCTCTGGTGCTATGGTTAGAGTAGATATGTTTGACTTGTCTTGCACCTTTAAAACTTAAAAAATGTTTGATTGTAAGAGAATAGAAATAACTGATGTTTATAGAAATTGTTATAACTGGAAACAGAAGCACAAACTTCTACTCAGAGCACCTAACTGCAAAATAGCTCCCAAAAATCCATCATTGCATCTCGTTATTCTTACTACATTAATTTTTTTGCAGTCTAAAACTGGCAAAGATCTAAAAGATCAGGTTTGAGTCATGCTTCTTAATTCCTGCTATGACCACTGGGCCTTCATGAAAATGAATAAGCATGTTTCTTTGTATTTTAAGTATAGACACTAATTTTAAATGCTGCGTCACTTTTCATTTGTATACCAGTGACTGTGCCTAACTTTGCACATCTTGTAATAATACACTAAAAGAAGAGAGAACTGTATTTTAGTTTTATCTAACCTGTAACTGCTGAATGTTTTTACCATAATAAAATATTTTACGAAAGGAAAACACTTAATATATATATAACATGTAACCTTTTTTTTAACATTTTCCATATGCGAATGGTAATGTGGGTTGGGTTTCCTCTGTAAATCTAAGAACTATTTTTCTAATACTGATGCATCCAACTGGAATGTCTGTTTGCTCTAAAATAAATATTTACTGGACAACTCTATCATTACTGGTGTTTATTTGAAAGAACTACTCTTGTAATTCTGAATGTAAAAATAAGTCATAACACTTAGCGACACATGGGTGTGGCAAACAATTAGGAGTAAAAAGAAGATGCCTTTATTCCAACAGAGTGTCGTTTCACAGTCTCTACCGGTGCCAAAGGGGTCAGAAGTCATTGGTTGGCGCCTAGCGACACAAGAGAGCGTCACCAGTTTTCACTTCACTAAAGATGCTGCATTTAGTCCATCTGTTTTGAGAAACAGCCCTTCAACAGGTCAGTTTGGCTTACATTTGATTTCTCTTCATTGTCTGGTGTTGTCTTTGATACAGTGCCTGACAACTATTCAAACAATGTTTAAATTGTGTAAGTTTAAATAGTGCCACTAAAGCTGGGCAATTTGGCAACATTCAGTACTGTGATAAATTTACGTTTGCAGCATTTGGCGGATGCTCTTATCCAGATTGACATACATGGATGTTTTGTAGACCGTCACAGTAGTAAACTTTAGACTTACATCAAGAGCAAAGCAGCAAATTAAGATTTTTATTATTAAGAGGTTTGTGTTGGTCAAGTTATATGAACATACAGTAGTTATCTTTAGTGCTCAGTGAAGGAAAATTACTTTTCAACATGCTTTTCTGAGATACTGTGATATTGATATTTACAGAATACTGAAGAACCACATGTTTCATTACAAACCGAGACAGATTGGTCCTGCTTGATAGAAAATCAGACTTTTTGTGGTATTTTGTTTAATTTAAAAAATTTATGACTTTGTGATATTTTTTTTTTAATTATCATAATTGACATTGTTGCTATATCATGAGTGCCACTAATTCTTGATCTTACTGAGCTCTAGACTTTGACCTTTTCTCCAAAAATGTTAGCAGCGCTACATAAAAAAAAGCGCACTCAAACTAGACACAATGATTTTCATACATTTCACACACCCTGCTGCACTAAATCCAATCAAATATGTCTTAAACATGACTTCATTCATTACTGATGTTATTACAATATGCTCAAAGCATATTTTGACAATATTTGTGACCGTGAGCTAGTGTGCCACTGCAGTGTGATTGTTTTACTGATTAATATATTCAGTCAATGTTCAGTGGGGATCTGTGTTAAACTGTTCTGTGATCAAAACCAATTCCAATATATTGCCAAATCTGCTTCACAGGTTCCAAGTACATCAGTAAGTCTGAAGACAATCTACTCACCCCATGTGGAGCTAAGGAACCTGGGACCTCCTGGAGTAGGCAGTCTCCAGATGGAACCCAACAGTACACAGGAAACTCTTTCTCTGACACTCCCATGAATGCATGCCTCAAGACCACCTACCGCTCAGAGCCGACCATTATCATCAGCAAGCCGCCCACAAGCGGTATCATCCCAAAGAGCTTTTGCTGTGCTACTAGTGCTGAAAGCCTCGCTAGTTCTGCGTCTTTTAGTGAGGAATGCTCTCAGACAGGCCCTTCCCTTCTGAGAATCAGCGCTTTGGATGAACCAGGAAGTCTTTCTTCTGATAAGGATCTCCGAGAGAAAATAGAAGAATCTTCTGAAGATATCCCTGTTTCTTCTGAGCTCACTGTACTTTCACAAAACTCACCTGCACCTTCAGAAGACCTAAAGAAAGACTCTGCTCTCCAAGTTCCACAAAGCTTAGTGGTTGATCATAATGTCACCTTTGGACAATTTGAGATAGCTCCCTTGTCTCCTTTGCACATAGACAGTGCCCTGTTTGAGACTGAAGCCACAGAACACAGTTCAGTGTTTGGGAATAAAACCCATGAGAGCTCCCTGAATGCTGAACATGGGCGCAGCTGCTTGACTGCAGACAGCTCAACAGATTCTGCAAACTGCAGCCAATTGATCAATGCTCTTGACATCCAAAGCCCTGCAGCATTCAGGCTCAACAACTCCATCACAGTTCAGTCTACACCATTCGCAGCAAGAGAGCGAACCAGGAAACCCAGTTCCTTAAAGCCAGAGGATTTCAAAGAGCAGTTGCTGGTGGAAACATCTCCAGAACCTTCAAGTCAGCATGGAAGAGAGCCAGCAACTATGCAAGAGAGCCAGCAAGTAGTGTGCACTACAGATGCAGCTGAACTGCGCCGAATAAAAGTGGCTGACCACGTTCGGCGTTTTAATATGCTGACTCTGAATTCACCTCAGACTAAAGTGGTCCGGTCGCCTCTGAAGTTCCGCAGGACACCTGTGCGGCAGTCTGTAAGGAGGATTAACTCCCTGCTGGGACAGAGGAAAGAGACCCGGTCTGGGTGGTGCGCTGCCAGTCGAGGGACATCCGCATTGAAGGCGTTAAGTTTAGAAAGCGGCTTGTTCACTGGAGCGCCTCAGCAAAGTCAACCCACAGAGGTCCCTTCTCAGACTCCTGATGATGGAGTTTCTCTAAAACCAAAGCCATCACCCCTAAAGTCAGCCACATGCAGCACTATTATGCATTGTGCCCTGGGAGACTTGACTAATACGATGACACCCAAGGTCAAGGGTGACAACCTGTCAACTAAAAGTGCCCCATCTGAAGTTCCAAAGTCTGTCCTGCTTCACGCAGCTGAGAGAAACATGAGTCACTACAGAGGCTCCCCAAAGAACCCTCTTACACAAGGCAGACTGCTCTCAGCTATGAAACCCATAGACCTTTAAGACTGTAATGCTCAAACGTGATCTGCTTCATAAAGACACCTTCAACCTTTTCCTTTGCATTTTATTATGCAGCTCATCTGTTCAGGGGTTTTAATTTATTTTCTTGCAAGGTTGAGTTCTTTTTTTGATTATTTTAGGGTAAAGATGGTGTTTTCAATCACATCTGAAGTGGTCATCTGATCACCACTAGTTATGATATCAGATTATACTGCAAACTGTTCCTGTTGTAATTTTGGATTTTGATGCAACATCTGTAAGGACATTCTTCATATTCCATTCTAGTACACCAAGCTACAGCATGCTGAACTCATTTGACTGTGGGAATATGTAGTTCACATAACATGAAAGAGCCTTATTTTTTAATCTTCTGTAAGTGGATCTCTTGTAAAGTGAAAGTTTGAATTTAGCAAGTGTGAGTGCCAGTGGAAGTGTAAAGAGTGATTCATCTTGGAGTTTGTTCACTGTATTTTGAGTGGTGCGTGTCTGAGTGACCTGGATGGAAGGATTTTAGAAAAGTACCTTTTATTTATTTTCTTACAAGCGTACAGGTTAAAGTCTTAAGGAGGTGATGTTAATGAAGAAGTGATGTTAGTGAAAAAGTGGGTTTGAAAATGCTGATGTACCTCATTTGTAAGAATGAAACAGTATTACAAATTTTTATGTCTGAACTTTCTTAAATTTTGTCAGTATGCTATGTATTCATATGCCTTGGAGCTTTGTTAATTAACATAAAATGTCCAATTTAAAACCCCTTTTGAAAGTATTTGCGGTTCTTCTATCCACCACAGGGTGGAGCACGACTTCTTTCAAGCTCTAACCTCTGATGTGCTTTCTTGAGTGAGATCAGACTGTGGGTGTGGAGCCAAAGCTGAGGTCACTTGGATATTAAAACATGGTACGACGATCAAAGAGTGACCAATCAGGTCCAGCTTTTAAACTTTAATGGTTAAGGTAGTGTTGGTTATTTATCCTAAACTTTGTGGGCATCCTTCACGGATGTGTACAGTCCAGCCTTGCGCTATATTGCAGTCCCTGACTACTGAAAGTCATTTGTTAGGTTTCGGTAAAATCTTTAGGGAGATTTCTACAAGCCGTTACTTTTTTTACTGCTCGGGGAATTTACTCGTGGTGCGCACGTGCTGTCATAATTGAACGCTACATTAAATATCGAGAACCCCTCATTTCTCTTGAAGTGGACGCAGGCTTAACCACGGCCCGAGTGTAATGGAGCTCAGTGGAGATGGGGACGATGTGGAGGGGCTCTCTCTAGTTAGGAGGGTCTGCTCAGAGTTTGCCTCCGAGTAACTAGGATGACGGGTAATGAGCGCGGATATCTATCAGCTTTGTCCTGTTTCTGCCGCTCAGATACACACACGCACATATACACAAACACACACACACACGCACATATACACAAACACACACA
>JBBPCY010000001.1:39981914-40008760 GCA_037974405.1 Brachyalestes nurse
CACACACACACACACACACACACACACACACACACACACACACACACACACACACAGTGGATTTGTTTTATTCATGTAATGGGGGGTTATAATTTCAGGGCTCCAGATGATAAATAAACTAGATTTTTTATTTTGCGACTAGTATTTTCATTTCAGTGACCAATGGCGATCGTCTCTGACAACCAAGAGCAATTAAAATAAAAGTACTACAAATGTGACATCTCATAACGTGCAGGTATGCTCAACCGAGTCTACTGTTCCCACTACACTATTGTGTGATTAGTTATGGGAATCTCATCTTTTTAATGTGTCAGATCAGATCTGATCACTAAGAAGATCCGGATTAACTGTTTCCAGCTCACACAATACGGCAGAAGGAATAATTAAAGCTACACTGTTTTTAATGACGGCAAGTGGTAGCTTTGACCAACTGATGCTGGTTCGGCATCTGTTAGCAAACCAGCACGGCACACATCACAGGACAGCTTTTCAAAATGTGTTGAATGACAAACTCTAGTAAGGCTGAACAAGTGTTTTGATTATATTTGGCCATTATAAAATCCTATATTATCGTTCTTTGGTTTAGCCAAAATGTTGTTTGGAGGCTGTCTTGAACACGGACTTTGCTAGCTTAGCTAAGGTTAAGATTTATAAACTGAGGCGGGTTCCCTTAGGAATCCTCCAGAGTTTAAGAAAAGTTAACTAAAGAGCAACAACAATCTTAACAGTTAGTGCCTACATTTAGCCAAAACGTTGTTTAGGCTAACTTGAATACAGGAATGCATAGCTTTGATTGCTTAGCTTGGCTTCACTAAGGTTAAGGTTTATAAAACGGGATTTTAAAATGGCCAAATAAAATCAGAACAATTGTTCAGCCTTACCTATAAAATGTAATCCTTCGGGATCTGGATTGGAGCATACAGCCCCAAGCAGAACATGCGTGAGGGATCTTTATCCACTAATTCACTCCACAGCAGTGCCTCTCGTAATATGGCGCTGACGTTGACGTACGATGCAGCTGGTCATGCGGCATGTAGTAATATTCTATGTCTATGATCAGTCTGGTAATATTCTATGTCAATGGTCAGTCTAGTAATACAGTAATCCCCCGCTTTTTGCAGGGGTTACGTTCAAAGAGAACCGCATATAGTGAAAAACTGCACTGTTGTGTTTTGGTTAAAAAAAATGCCTAAAAATGCCTATTTTTATAGTGACTCCTGATCCAAGTAAAACTGGGGGATTACTGTATTCTATATCTGTGGTCAATCTAGTAATATTCTATGTCTGTGGTCAGTCTAGTAATATTCTGTGTGTATGATCAGTCTAGTAATATGCTATGTTTACGGTCAGTTTAGTAATATTCTATGACTGCGGTCAGTCTAGTAATAATCTATGTCTGTGGTCAGTCTAATATTCTATATCTGTGGTCAGTCTAGTAATATTCTATGTCTGTGGTCAGTCTAGTAATATTCTATGTCTGGTCAGTCTAGTAATATTCTATGTCTGTGGTAAGTCTAGTAATATTCTCCTCATGGAAGCCTAGTTTTACCAAACCAGGTATTTTATTAGCTCCATCAATTACCTGGTTTGGCTCTTTTTACTTCAGTAGATGAAAACAGATGTGTTGCTCATGAAATTAATTCATCCAATGACTGGAGGCACAGAGCAGAAACCTGGAACCAACCCTGTGTTCTTCTAACCAGCTCACAAAATATTGACTACTTTAAAAAAAAAAAAAATCTTGATACTTTTTACTGCTTTCTTGTTTATTTCAGCTGTGTTTTTGCTAGAAAGAAGCCCACAGCTGATATAAACGACTTCAAATACTTTGCACAGGTGCCTAAGACTTTTGCACAGTACTGTATTTCAACAAATACTCACAATAAACGTACTAATCTAGAAAGAAGTCTTTCTTTCCTATTCTTCTTCTGGAAGGTCAAAATTCGGTCTAATTCTTATTTTTTCCCCCTTTTCTAATTCTACAGTAAACCGCCACTTTAACGCGGATCGGCAGTCGCTGTTTCAGTCCAACGCAGATTTTTTCTAAGAACCGAACTAATAATTTTTCACTGAGGTCCAGGCCTTGTCCGTCACGCCCCCTGATCCTCCTGCTGGGTTGCTAAGCATCACGCCCAAACATGAACCCTGCACAGGGAGGTGGCCCAGATGTCACAGCTTTTTTTGTGACAATATATCATTTTTCATGCATTTTCGTGCTGAATTATTAAGAAAAATAAAATGTACTAATTTTGTAACATAAATGTTAACAAATTAAACTACATTTACATATAAAAAATAACTATAAAGAAAGCGAGTCTTGGGATGCTGAAATACCACTAAACTCAGAGGCGGGAGTTTTTAAAGTAGCCAATCTGAGAACCCTACTTCTTTCTCCTTGCTGCTGATTGGCTGGTGGCATTTGACACATATCTCGCTTACTCAGAGGCAGGAGGTTTGAAAGTAGCCAATCTGAGAACGTTATTTATTTAACGTCTCAAGTGTTCTTGTGTTTTTTGTTTTGTTCTTAAAGCCTCATATTTTTATTACAGTACATTAAATTAATTTATTACTGTATTTACCAGCTTATACCAAAGAAAATACATGTGCATGAATTACAGTACAGTCTATAAAGGGGTAATATTACATTCTAGCACTATGGTAGTTAAGTTTAAACTGTAAAGATGAATACGGGTTTAGCTTTACATTTTCTTTAAGGGTAATGAGTTTAGAACGAAAATAAAGTGTTTTGGGAGCATATTTAGGGTTTACACCATAGAAAATAGGCCTTTTTTTTTTTACCATATCACAACACGGTTTTTCACTATACACTGGTGCTCTTGGAACATAACCCCCGTGAAATGCAGGAGGTATTCAACAAATACTCACAATAAACTTATTTAATTTAGAAAGAATAGCCTTTGTTTCCTATCACATATATGTAAGTCACTTTGGATAAGAGCATCTGCAAAATATACAACTTTAAACCTATACTATGAAACTACTAAAAAGCTACTAAATTTTAAAAGTTGCTAAATTTGAAAAGGTTTTCATCATAAAAAATGTTTTGTATATGATTTCATTTGACAATTATCATTATTGGAAAGGACACTTTCCCTTCTAAAGCTTTTCATATTTAAACTTTTAACATTTTTTTTTACATGTTTTGGGGGAAAGCCCCCGCTCCCTTTGGCTATATAGCCAATGTTATGGAGGTACCCTTGATGCAAAGAAGCAAAAAGGTTGTAAAATTTATTTTTTCAAGGTAAACATGAAATGTATGAAAAAAAAAATTCTCCAGTTACCTAGACTATAAGTTGAATTTGGTGGGTTAGAAACGATTAATATTTAAGTATTCTTTTGTTACACTATTAAGTTTTCAGTTTAGTATTCAGATGTTATCCACTGTCCATTAAAGCTAAAACAGAACAGACTTTTAACAAATTATCAGAGCACCTTTTTAAATGATTGGGTGACAAGAAAATGTGCAACGCAAATGTGCAATATGAGGTTGGTACACATGGAGCTCAAAAGAAAGAGGCTCATAAAGCCTGCCATAAATGGGCTAGCAGGGATAAAAAGGGGTGCTTAATCTTTGGTATCCAAATCATGCTGTATAGACTAGATGTTTTAGAATTTTGGGGACCTACAAACACTAGCACCGCAACAGGTCATACTAAGAAGATCTGGCTAAAATGGGTCTGACTGACCTCTAGGTAAAGCTATATATTTATACCACTTATCTGTGATCCTGCATCAAATGTGTTGTGTCATATTACATGTAGTAAAGTGCTCTCTAAAGTCATTTAAAATTTTGACTCTGATTTAAGTCCATGACAGTATAGGCAGTCAATTCAGACAACACTACAGAAAGTATTCACAAAGCAGTCAAAAATTAGAGGAGCCCAAAAACCACATGCACAAATTTGTGTGGCCTTAATGAAGATTTTGATGAATTTTGAGGGAAGTTTTTATAATGTATTTTTACTGAAACAATCTGGGTAATTTGGGTGACTATTGATTTCAGTGTTGTGCATGAACACGTTCATAGAACACGTTCCTATTTTTAGTGAACGCTGAACTGAACGAGACGGTTTACAAATTATGAACGTAACCGTGAGTGACGTTCACTCTCGCGAGACTGAACGCAGTTCACGTTGTACACTCGCAGGCGAGAGTGATGCAAAGTTTGGCTCTTTTCAGAGAGTCGGCTCTTGTAGCACAGCTCCCAAAGAAGAGACGGTTCTTTCGGCTCCCAAACGGCTCTTAGTTTATTATTACCTGTAGCCTCATATTTTAGCCTAACTTGGCAAATATGAATGCTTTGTGTGTTGATAAAAAAGCTCTCACTCTGATTGACTACAAAGAACTGACTCTTCTGAGTCAAGTTCGGACGCCTCAGCAGAAATACACATGGGAAATAAGCTTATAAAAGGGGGATACTGATGTTTAGTACAGCTAAATACTAGATTTTTAATTTTAGAGCTGTACAATTTTACTAGTTTGATAAGGTTTTAAAAAAAGAACGGCTGGTAGTTTATTTTTAGTTAGGTTCTTTTCTGAGCACTTTAAAGGATATGTGTTGGTGTTAATGTTTTCTGAATAAAAATTCCATATACAGTATACCTGCACCTCATTTTTTTCCACTTTCACCATAACATGATGCGTTGCTTAAGTGGTAAGATCTATTCTCAACCTCAAAATTGGTTTTTAATGTAACTTATGTCTGTGATTGTTCAGTCGTATTACAGATAGAAGGAGAAGATTGAAGGAGGTTCAGATAGAAGGACATTGTATTGAAAATGTAAAAAAAGCCGAATATGAACGAGTTCATTTTTGAGCTGTGAACTGCATTCAGAATTTTTAAAAATGAACTATGAACGTGAACTACTTCATTTTTATTTGAATGAACTGTATTTTGAACTAGTTCTTTTTCACTGTGAACTGGCACAACACTGTTTATGTTATATGCTACCTTGAAAAGGTCCTTCAGGAAGTAACACAGTTATTCTATGGCATCACTCAACGAACCCTTTGTGGCATTTTGTGTAGACTTCACAATTTCACAGTGAATTATCAGTTTAGCCAAAACATAGTCCAGCATCTAAATATCTGTGTTCCCTTCTGGACAAGAAAAGTGTGTGTGTGTGTGTGTGTGAGTTGGGGGGTTCTTGTTCTCACCAGACTGTTGGCATTGACCTTCTTTGTCTCCACTCTCTTCTCAGCTGTGATCTTTTGGACATTCTGCTGAGCTTCCTTTAATCTAAAAACAGCATTGAGACAATAACAAATTGTAATGCATCTTAAAATTGCAACTTAAAATTATTGATAAGAATTCATTTTCACCATTCTTTAAAATTCTTCATCAAAATCCCTTTGTAGACCAGGGTTTAAAAAAAAAACGGTACTACATTTGATGAACAACACTTCAAATTAACACCTACTTTTCTTAACCTTTCACAATAACGAAACAGCCCAGTTCAGTGCTCGTGAAGTTCTACTGCTTGTTATTTAAAATAATCTCAAACGTTCCAAACAACTGAGTCTGAGGATTTGTTTTATGAGTTCAGGAAATTTAAACGAAGGTTTCCATGACAGACTGGTTTTATGCTAGCAACATTTAACGAATGGTGACTGTAGATCAGCGAAATGCTGCGGGCACAGTGTGGGACATGATTGGCCAGTAAACGGCAGGTTTAAGAGGGCGAGAAAACTCACACACACGCACGGAGGGGCTGTGACTGCTCCCCGCGCTGCAGAGAAGCAATTCTTTTAGCATGCCACACTCATTCACTTGTTTCCAGGGTATTTAATTGCTTTAAATATTTTTGGATTTTGGATTAAAATTAGTTTTGGACAAAACTGTAATTACATTTTGGAGAGAAATGAATAATGCATGCATAATTATACTATCCCTTTCAGTTTGATATATTTTAGAAATGACTTTTTAAAAAGGATTGATTTATTTTTTGTAATACGCAACTTCTGTTTTAATATATTTGGCCTTTTTAAATCATGTTTAATATCAAAAAGTCATCATTTATGGGCACCCCGTATCAAATGGCATGTTTTGTTGACTTTCCAAGAAACTAAGTACACAACCCCTTACAGAAAATACACTTCTGCACATCTTAATGCAAAACATACTGAACATAATGCGCAATTATAACTATAATTACCATATTGAACAATAAAACATAAAAGGTTAAAATACATTCCAACAAACCATAAAACATACAAAGCTATGTCAAATTTTATATATAATATTTTTCCAATAGGTTAAGCTCAGAAAATAAACAGATTCCATTAAAACAGAGTGCATTAAAATGAGCAGAAAATGAGATAAATAAGTTTGCTATTAGTACAGGGTGGGTTAACTTTTTATCCCTTTGCAAATGACTGCGCTCTCTTTCTTTAAAGTGGAATACTGCTGCTTTGGAAAATGTTCTGCATAATACGGTTGTTCATAAAAAGCCAGTCAGTAAATAAAGTAATTCACTGTGCGCTGTAGTGGTCTCAGGATCAACTGGGCAAACATAGCCTTTTATTTACTATCACCCAAGAACCTGCACATGTCTCCTGAGATGATTAAATAATAGTAAATCTGGTATTATTACCCTTCACGTCTGAAATCTGAATACATTTAAAAAAAATACATTTTAAGGCAAAACCTTGTCACAAAACAATTACAGAACAAGGTTCAAGCATCATGCAATGTATTAGTAATCAGTTCATGTAGCCCAGTTGTCACGGTGAACAATTCTGACTTAAGTTTCTCCAGATTTGAGCTTTTCACATCAAACCACTCTGTGTGAGTGACCGTTTTATTATTCAGAAATGTAGAAAAACTGATGGAAAACTGAAGAAATGTGATGGGAAGAGGCTTGGAAAAAGAATCTGGACTAACAAAAGTGGGGATGTTAGCCAAGTGATACCTGCATGAACGTGTGCCAGAAGCTGTAAAGCGTGCACAAACTGACAGCTCCAAACACTGTTTAAGGCGTCCTCACATGCGTTCCCTTTAACGGCCTCCCGTACTACACCAGTAAAGCCAGGGGGCCGCAGAGAGAGGTGCTGTCCCCTCAGTGGGATGCCCCCCTAAGTGGACGCCACAGGTCAGGGGCGAGGTTGTAAATCCAGGCTCCAACTTTGACGCTGTACTAGGCTGCGGGCCGAGACCGCCGCCTTCAGCTTTGATGGCACTCTGGCCTTAAAAACCAAAAGCACTTTATTTTTATTTGTTCTTACAGAATTCATACTGGCAAGTTAGGGACCAGTGGGTGCAAGAAAAGAGGAGCTGAGAGTCTGGCATGTGTTAGGGGGCTCCAACGCTTTGTTGGATAATTGAAAAGCGCTAGCAGAGGGTCCAAAGATAGAGAGAGTGAAAGCTTAAATTACTTGAAATTAATTTTAAAGCTGAACTCCAAATGGTGTACAGAAACTGGGGCAGTGATCTAGATAGTTTCACTTTTTTCCATAATTCAAGACTCTTTTTAAAAAAATGTTTTTTAAGTACTTCACTCAAAAGTTGGATAACATGGCTACTGATGTGTAAAAAGCAGCTAGCATCATCGTGTGTAGAAAACTTGGTTTGTAAAAGTCTATGATCACAGTTTCTGGGTATGTAACTTCCAAACTGAAAATTATGTTTGACTTTGTGGCACTATTGACAAACTTTGAAATAATCCTGATATCCTGGTCTCATAAGTTTCTCAAGAATATTTTTTTAATCTAACAGCTCTTGGAAAAACAGGTGGAAAAACATTTGAATTTGAAGACAATTAAAGAAAAAGACAGAATATGTTAAGAACATATTTACTGGCTAAATTGATGTTTGTGGGATGTAGAGATGAAATAAGGGCCCTTTATTTCTCTATTGTTTTTCTGTCTCATATTCCAGCTACACAGAGAGCACAGTAGGAACAGCAGCACTCATGCTCTGACAGGACTGCACTCCTACTAACCTCTCTTTGGAGATGTTCTTGCTCTCACGTTTCCACGTGCTCTTGAAGTCATTGCAGAACTCAAACCAAAGCATGAAAATGTAGTTGGGAGTGACCTCTTTCTCTCCAGGTTTGGGCTTGAGCCCAAAGTAGGCCACCATGTCCTGGAAGCTATGAAAAGGGGGGGTGATAGTTGGGGTTGAATAAAGAGAGAAAGAGAGTCAGGGAACGACGAAGGCAAAGTTGGCTGGACAAAACATTTAACTACATGCTATAGCTCCACTAATCTTCCTGACATCTCCACTCTGGGGAGGACAAGACTGAGGGGAAGAGATCTGAGAGAGAGACCAAAGAGCAAGAGGGCAAGTCGTAGTCTGTCAGTCTGTCAGAAGCTCTGTTTTTTTTTGTTTTTAAGGACATCCCATATACCACAAAAAAAAAGGAGACCTGAACTGGGACGATTTGGTTCCGAAGTACCGAAGCACAAAACTCTAATAATGCAGCACATACCATTATAAATCACAGGGTATGCTTGTAATTGGATAAAGTAAGAGGAGTCGTGGAGGAGCGTTTCATAAGTTTGGCAAGTCTCTCAAAGTGCCCCTCCGAGTATTAACAAACTCTATGTTCCACAGATCCAGAGGCTAATTCAATTGTAACTGAACCTGAAGTCTTCCCAGCATTCACAGCAGTGTTCCACAAGCTGCAGACGCTACATACTGCTCTGCAGCCTGCTTCCATTCAGAGATTAAAGAGCCTCTCCTACTGCCGCTGTCACGCCTGTCTCATGGGCAGCCGTGACTCCCAAGGATGCACAGGGGTCGACAAACCTCCCGTGACCTCCAGACGAATGGGGCCTAGCGCTATGCTAATAGGAGACATGCTGCGGGGCAGATGGCGCCATGCCAGTGCCAAGATGCTTCCCATTTTCTGGTCATCTTTCTGGCTGCTACAGAGGATAGGACCATAGATCATTCCTTCTGCGGGGCTTTCCATGGCCTGTGGAACTCTGCTGGCATAGAGGAACGTTCAATGCTTTCTCCTTTTCTTTCCCTAAGATGACAGGACCCGAGGCGCTCTTTGAAATTCTGAGCTCAATGAAGTCAGAGTCACTTGTCGGCTTTTCTCATCTGACCCTTTCATGAGTTGGACAACACAAATCTGCCATGAGACTAACTTTGCACTGCACACACATTCTCCTCATTCCCCTTGACTGGCAGGAAAAAGGCAATAACATGGAGGATTTCCTTGTAGCACACTACAGAGCTGCTAAACCCTCCCACGTATCCTTTAAGAAACCAATGAGGCTGTAGAACTTGGACTTCTATTATACAACCGGGGTGGAAAGCAAACTTCAGAATGGCCTTGTCTTACATTGTTGTGAGAAATGTGAGGTAAGTACACAGGGCTTACCATCAGAAACGGACAGTCGCTATTTACTCAACCAACATTGAACGTGTCTTCAGAATTACCACTAACACCTTCGAGTGTTACTCCGGGGCCTGGCTTTGTTTAGGGTAGCCATATTAAGAATAAAGACAAGAACAAGGACAATCTGGGATCTGTAGCAGGAACTCACTGCTGGGGTGCAGAACATGCTCAGTTGCTACAAGTCAAGTGGAACAGTGTGACTAATGGGCACCTGTACAGCAGCTTACCCATATCACAAACGGGGGGAAAGTCAATGGGCCGTTTAAACACAGACATGCCCAGAAAGCCCCTATAAAGCAGGCCTAGTAATTTGCTATGTATTAGCTAAGTGTATGCTGTCATTTCTACTAAGGATGCACCGTTCATTAATTTTTATGCGGTTACAATTACTTTACCCCTAAACCGGATGATTTCTGGGCCGATTTTCACTGGCCTTTTTTAAACCTGAAGCTCAAGTTGAGATGAACACAGGAAACACACAACCACATTTCCAGCACTTCCGATTAGATTTCATTATAAGGTTTTTTGCTCTTTCATTTGGTCTTTTACATTTACAACCCTTTGCTTCAAAAAGAGCAATTCAATGAAGTGCTCCATAGAAAGTAAAGGATAGCTGGATATTCTGCGTAACCAGTCATGCGTAATTATGCTATTGCAGTTACTGACACCATAAATATCCACAGACCCAGACTAACATTTCAGTTGGTTGATTGGAATCCCATGTTGGAAGCAAAGATCTGTCACATTTTTCATCGACACCACTTGGTAAAAACCCATCTTGTGTGATGGTTATTTAATTTTATTTAGTTTTGCGACTTCTCAAGTCCGATGCTTAGTGCAAGTAAGAAACTACATTATTCGGGCTAAGCTTAGTAGAAAGAATGGGAAGGCATGTCACAAAAGCAGTGAAATAGACTGAATCAGTGATTTCACAGCCAATATGATTATAAAGTGCCCGTGTATAGGGATAAATGTCTCTGTCTGCATTGCTTTCATGTTGAAAGGCTCATTTCATGATGTTGGGAGGTTTTAATATCTTCAGGAGTTGCAGGTATTTGACAAACTGATGAAGAATAGTATCATTATGGACTGTCTCTGGATTTTGTCATATAGGCTATAGTTAGTGATGTAACTACTAAGGGAGCAATCATGCAGGGGGTCCACAGTGACCACAGTCTTTCTTGGGCTACTCCTATAGTTACTATATTGATATAATGTTAAACAATGACAAATTATATATATATATATATAAAAACAATGTTTCCTTTCATACAGCAAGCTTCCAACATATTTAAGACAATATCTACATAATATATTTTTTCTAGGAAGCGGCCATGCATTTTCTTTCTATCTATATGTCTCTCTCTCTCCCTCACTATATATGTACATACATATATATATATATATATATATATGAAAGTAGTCAGGTGATATTTAATCTCTTTTGGTCTTTAGGAACATTCCATGCAAAGTGATTATCAGATTATTCATTCAAAGTCAAGCTCACTGGTGCTTCTCAGCTTCATCCCACTCTTGCGAAAAGCTCTAAAAGCTGAGGAACTGAACTACTAAATTATACTCTGTGGACATATTTTGCGGTGAGTGCTTTAAATAATTAACTGGCATCAGAGAAAAGTAAAACGAGATGATAAAGTAATAAAATGGTGCAGGAGAGGCTATTTACTGAGATGTATAATAATCTCCTAAAAGTTCCCATGATCAAGTCTGCAAGCCAGCCAATGTGTGCCCAGTCTCTGAGTCTTTTCTTCTAGTCTTTGATGTCGGCTATGTGCCTCCTGGAATGCTTCTCAGCACAATAGCTAACCCATTTCTGATTAAAACCATCTTTGCTGTTGAACACTTACTTGTTCTGCATCACTTGCACAATGTGGATGAAGTCTGAAAAATATGGATGAATCTATGAGGCTGGAAAAGTACCCTAATCATACACTTAGCCTTGCAGCCTCTGGCTACGGATGATGTGGTAAGTGGAGCCCTAATTCCTGAGGGTCAGCTGGCTAGCAGTTAGGTCTGTACCAGAGCCGTTAAACCAACTTAAGGTAAAATAGGCTTAAGAAATAAAAACACCAGCATTTGTACATCATTCCGGATTTGTACTGGAACTCAGTGTTTCTTCATAGGCGCCAAGTTTTACACTTATACATAATAAAAAAATAAAATATGCTGATGGAAATAGGGGTCATGCAGTCAAATGTACATATTGTTAAAACATACATGATATCATTCCAACATGAAGCAATGACATACAATATTTTTCACAAAAGCAATTTTTTTACTCCCTCACAGTACGCCAAACCATTTTATAGCCTTACTTTGACTGCAAAGTGAAATGACCACTTTGCATCTCTTTCAAAGATATATATTTGTTTACATTACACCACTGTATGTCTAAAGGAGACTGCTTCAGCAGCTTTTACTGTTGCGTGGCCAAATGGAGTTAATGGGCGATTTGCACGGAATTAAGATGGAATGCATGAAATGTACACAGAGTAATTTGTGTCTGCCTCTGACTGCCTGCCAGAGCGTTAAATAAACAGGAGATAAGAGAAATGCAGAGAATGAGGGGGGAGATTTTATGTGATTGAAAGAGCTTAGTAGATCAGTTTCTACTTCCCCTTTTTAAAATCCCAATGGAACTGACCAGTATGGTATATAATACATAATGCTGAGAGCATTCACCCTTCTACTTGTAGCGAGGTAAATGGACATTCGTTCCACTTATAACACTATTATGACGTTTCCCCAGGGCCTAAGAACACTGTAACAGGTTTGATTCAGTATGTGGTGTTCTTACCAAGTTCTATTACTTGACAATGATGCTTCATAACAGGGTTATGAATTAAATAAATGTCTGTCACTTTAGTTTAAGGGCCATTATATCAATACAATGAATTAATAAAATATCTTATGTTATATTTTAAACATAGACATAAGCTGTTCATAAATACCCAAGTATTACTTAAAGAACAGATTGTTTAGTGCATATGTTTGTGTTATAAACTCCCTATATAAGTACTTTCTAATGAAGTGTTGTCTAGGTGTCTTGTCCTGATATTTTTGTATTTGTGTCATTTGATTCTGTATTCTGAACTCATTTGCATAAAAACCAAACAAAAACATATTTTTTTAAACAAATGCTTCAAAAACATTAACATTTCTAGTAGAACCTTGTTAGCAATATGCAAATATGTACACACTAAAGGGCCACACTAACACTGTTGCTGAGCCATGTTACCATTTTATGGGGAAAATAGTCTCTTAATGATCAAAGGTAATCTGTTGAGGAGTCTGGCCACCATGCAGGCCACACAGTGCAAAACTGCAAAGGTGGATTCCCTTCAGATTTGGACACATGTGGGCGCCCACCCAGCTCCAGGAGGCTGGTCATATCCATCACCAGCATGTCAGTTTAATGAGGTGTGTTCATGGGAACACGGGGGAACACCCCCTCTGCACCACCGTTCATCCTCTCCTCTCTGGAGTGGCCAGTGCTTTGGTCACTTTTGGGGACCAAATTAAGGCTTTTCTAGCTGCAGAGCCCTTTTGATCAATGTTAGTCAATTCGCCACCTTCCAAGGGCCCTGAGTCTGGGAGGTGCTGAGGGTTCGGTCCAGCAATAAATTAAGGCTTTTGGATTGGAGATGCTGAGCTAAAATGCAGTCAGAACTGGATGCGGAAAATCAGGAACCATCAGCCTTGCAGGCTGAAGGCAATCTCTCTGCAACCACATGTTCTGAAGTGTCTGACATTTCCAAATTGTTGGTGTTGTCTTGTGTTTGCCACGTATGCACATGATTTATATACTGATTCTGATTCTGCCTCGTCTCTGTGGACAAACCAAAAGACCTCATCTCTACCTAAACAAGGAAAAATAATCAATTTGCTTTGTTTGTCATTTCCAGACTATTTTTCCCCCTCTCTGAAAAGTTCCAGATATACTCGCTGTTGTTCGGCATCTGCAAGTCGAACATTTTACCATAAATCACCCAAAACAGTGGACCAATGTTGGAACAAGGCTTGTACTGTTACGCATGGGAGTCTGATACCAAATAGTCAAGATAAGGCAGCAGTGTAACCCCTGTGCATGAAAAATAAGACATCCGTACATTTCTAGGCATGCCTCCAGCTCCATGGGTAGCAGTTAGGGCTGTCAGGAGCATGAGATCCTGCCTTGATTTTAGGAGAAAGAAGTCACCGGGAAATGCTGGCCCACCACTACAGTTCTCAACAGGCCAAGTGGACCAGAATTCCCACTCAGTCTCTCTCTCTCTTGTTCGCACACAGCTGATGGAATTCTTATCAGCTAACACTAATTACTACAGACAAGTTTACAAATGACAAACATTACTGCTATCTGATGCTGAGAGGATATGGTCTCTGCGTATCTGTACCCAACATGCTGAATAACTGAAGACGGCTGTCTGACGTCTCTCATAAATCTCACTTGGCTGAGTTCCACAGCGGATGTCACATACTTCCACACAGGCCTCATGTAGTCCCATAACAATATCCATTTCTTGTCCAAACTGATAAATAATATGCCATACAAGGCACATTATAAATCAAGGGCCTACCTTTTCTGGGCAGCATTGAGACGGTCATCTTCAGCCGCATACTCTGCTTGTGCTGCCGAACAACAGACAGAACAAAAGATATTATGTTTCTTTCACAGGTTAGCTGTGCTTCATGACTTGAAAAAACAAGATTGTACAGTCTGGCACTTCTGCTTATATTTACATTCTTAAGAAACTCTAAAGGGCAAGAAAAAAGAAGAACCACAATTTGTTTTCTAGAGAACCATGTTTAAGACCTGCATTCTTAAAAGTAGAGGTACCTTATAAAGATAGGTGCCACAGAAGCTACTTTTAGTTCCCTTAAAACAACTTGTTGGAGAATAGTTTTAATTTCAGAGTGTGAAGGACGTTTAAAGCTTCATCACATAATGTAAAGGCTCTATAGAAAATAGAATACAAATGTTCTAAACAAGCAAGGTGAAACAGTATAGGTGATCAAGGTATTTGTTTTATACAATAAATATCAATGAATTAGTTATTAGCAATATTTTGTTTTGTAAAAAATGAAAATAGATATGTAAATAGGTATGAATAGATATAAATATATATGTAAAGGAGCTGAATATACATATTTTAAAACCAAATACCTAGCGTGTGAAATAATAATGTTTATTTCATTGTGAAGATTCACTCCAAAGAAACTATTCTAAAGAGAATACTGAAATCTTATTTATTGTTAAATTGCTTTTTGAAACAATTTAAAGAATGGGTTAAAAAAAGCCCTGCCCAGTGACACGCGGCATATGAATTCTGCTATTAGTACAAACAAGTCATTTATGGTAGTTTTATTTAAATTTGACGGGAAATAAGCTTTTCAGTGATGCATGACACACTATACAGCCTTTAGTTCTGACGGCAGAAGTGGATTGGTTAAGAAACGTTCTACCAGACACATACATGGCATCGTAAATAATGTGACTGCACACGTTATCGTAAATACATCTTAGCCGTTTCACAATAAATATATAATCATGCTGAGCAACAGAAGCAGCAGAAGAGTAACGACACAGTAGGTAACTGTTTCTCTTTTTACAAAAACAGAAACCAGATTACATTAGATTCCTTCTAATAGACCATATTTCACCCGCAGCACATCTGGTCAGATTCTGTAGAACAGTGTGACATAAAGCCTACATAAAATTATAATATTGACATAGCCCCAAGCAAGCTTTTGGGTTATGGCAGCAGAACAACTAACCAGTTGCACAAGAATGGCTTTGAAATGCTTTACAGATCGGCTGGAGCAATTTCACATTAATCTATTTATTCTCATATTGATTAAGATGATCTTATTATTGAGACACTTTCATGGCTCTACCCTCAACACTAAAGGCTCTACTTTCTTGCGGAAAAGGAACTGCCAACATTACAGCATGTTCAAATTGATGTTTGGGGCTTCTTTATTTTGCTTAATTTTTTGCCAAACATAATTGCATACATTTTGCATAATTTTGCAAAAACCTCTGACCTCTTGTGTTCTGTTGATTAAAAATATTTGCGTCAAGCACAGTGGAGCTTAGACTTTACAAAAGGCTACGCGATGCGGACAATTCAGTTAAAGGCAAGTGGAGACAAATCGGAGAACATAAAACACAGGTGCAACTTATTTAAAAAATATTTTAAAAATAGCTCCAGCAAAAGCCTCATTTGTGCCTGTAGTGTCTTACACTTAAGGTTCTTCCTATAAACTTTACACTATGCGGAGACCCTTTTTTACCCTTATTTACCAAAAACTATTGAAAGTTCTTTAGGGAACCAAAAGTGCTTATTTTATGGCATCACACAAAGAAATCTTTTTTGGCAGCATGATGTGTGGGTCTGCACTTTATAATGGTTGAAGTGCCAATCAGGCCATGAGCACGTGCAGCGTACCACAACAGTGCTACAAGATTGAGCTACATGTTCTTGGCATATGTGAGAAGCTGTCGAAGTGTCCACGGCTTTGGACACAGTCAAGGCACATTAGTGTCTTGTGATTGTGTGTGTGTGTGTGTGTGTGTATGTAGCAGGAGTGAGGAGTAAAGCTTGGGAACTGGAGGCTCCTGTGGAGCCAGGCCATGTAAAAGTGTCTAAATGCAAGGCAGATGTGTACGGCGGGCCAGGCCGAGGTGCAAGAATTTATCTAGGGCCAGAGAGAGCCTGTGATCTCAGATTTATTGCATTTTTCCAGATTCATCCTTTTTTTAAAACTTTGATGGGGGGACCTTTCCCACTCCAAAGATTTAAGAGGGGGAAGTCTCCAAAAAATTGTTCAAAGGCTGGTTTTGGGGTCTTTGGTGGGGAGGCTGGGGTGGGGGGTATGAGGGGGGGCTGTATGCAGCAAAACACTCCTTTCCATTCGGTGTTTGTGCGTGTGTGGTTGATTATCAGAGGTGAGTCTAATGATGGGAGAGGGGCACTGTGGTGGAGTAATGGACAGAAAGGGGCGGGCCATGACCAATGGCGTTGGTCTCAGCATGGGGTGGACTGGCGCCGGAGGTCTCCCTCTCTCGCTCTCTCTCTCGCGCGCGTTCTGTGTGTGTGTGCCTGTGTGTGTTTGTAGGTGTGTGTGGAGGTGGCAGGGCCACTCTTGAGACACGGCACGGAGGGAGAGAGAGGATGTGTGAATTTTCTCTACCCCCGAGCTCCTTCTGTAAACATGAAACCAGTAGTGGCTAACTAGAAAGTTATGGGACTCGCACGCTGAGAGGTACAATAAATTAAGGCTTTAAAAGCGCCACTCACTTCTCCGAAGCACCGCGCTCCCTACACCTCCTGTAACCAGTCTCCGAATTCAGCCATAATTATGAAGAGCTCTAAGTGCACTTGACATGCAACACATTTACAAGACTATCTAGATTTGCTCAGAATTTATACTTAATAACAAATGTTTTATTTTTTATAAGTGTACATCTATCAATATGAAAGGTTTTATTGCCAAAGGTTTGTATAATGTTGTATAATTGTTGTAAAAGTTGAATAATGAGTTTTTGAAAAGAATAACAGCTAATGTATTGTGGAGAAAATACAGGTAGTATTTCTCACAATACAGCATGAATACTTATTGTATCTATAAAGTCTTCTCCCAACAACATATATACATCATGAAAATAAAAAATCTTAAAATATTCTAATGCATTTTCATATATGATAACTAAGAGAAATGTATAATTACAGCACTGTATCTCTATTTTCCATGAATGATCTGTTATACATCTCAAGGAAGATATAGATAGATATATGTATGTGTGTATGTATGTTTTTTCTCTCATTTGTGAAGCAGCTTTGTGACAATGACCATTGTTAAAAGCGCTATATAAATAAAATTGAATTTAATTGAATTGAATATGTGTGTAAGCGTGTGTGTAATAGTAAACCAAAATATATGGATGTATTTATTGACAGAAACGGATCCCAATGACTGAAAAACAACTTAAATATTATATAAATTGATCAAAAACAAGCAGAGACTTAAATCTTGCTAATCCCAAGTATTTAAAGTATTGAAATGTTTCATGAGTGGATCGTCTATGATCTAAGCTGTAAACATTTAAAATAATCATGAAGTAAAACGAAAATTCAAAATGACTTACTTTAACCTATGCTTAGGATGTCAGCAAGTGTCTTTCCTTTACTTGTAAAGCTGCTTTTTGGAGAGTGATTTTCGACAATGATTTTTATATGCAAGTTTATATATACACTACCAGTCAAAACACACCTAAATAAATATCATTTTTTATTCATTTCAAGACATTTTCAACAAAGGCTTTTTGATTCTAAATTAATGCCTGTGTATGAAATGTTTTCCAAAACAAAACAACCTATAAAAATACATTTAATTAAAATAAGAAGGTCCTGGCGTGTATGTATCATTGTCAATCTTGTAGCTCCAAATGATGGTGCATAATAAAATGCCAAGAATGTATAAAGCTGCATTAATACTTCGTTCTGTTTTAGTTTGCTTTTTTTAATACTGTTTTTGGTTTAATATGTATCACTTTGTAGTTTTCATCTCTTCAGTATAATTGTAAAATGTGGAAATTGGTCAAATGAATGAAAACCATCTATGAGTACCAGACTTTAGACTGGAAGCAAATTTTAAGCGCTTGTAGACGGAGCAGTCAGGTTGTTAAGATGCTTAATTATTTTTGTGAAACCCTGAATGCAGAGTTAGTTTTACTTTATTAAAACAGTGGGGACAAAAGGCCGTACTTTAGTACAAAATCCCTTTTGTTCTGTTATGTGGAAATGTGCAGTCGGCCAGGTTTGTTGGCGGAACGAACTATCAGGCACCTCTTGGTCTTTTTAAACACACAGTCCTTAATGCCACCTCTCTAAAGTACAGCTCTGAGGAAAATGACAGAAGCTCTTAACAATCTGTTTCTTTTTTGATCTACATTAGTTGCTTAATAACATATGACTGAACGAATGACTGAATGACTGAACGAATACTGAACGAATGACTGAACAAACAAATGAATGACTAAATGAATGAACTAAATGAAAGAATTAAAAGTTTAGAAGAGGGAGGCTTCATGTGGGTCAGAGGAACGGTAACCAGATTAGAAGAATTGAACTGAATGAGTAAATGAGAAGAAGGTAGGCTCTCCTATGGAGGCAGCGGTAGGGGAGGTCTGTTATAGGGGATGGAAAAGAAGGGAGGTCGCAGAGGTGGGAGGGGGAGAGGTAAATGGATTACAGCAAAATGGATGAATGAGTTTTGAAGATGTAAAAGCTGCTCAGATCACAGGCGGGTTTAAGAGCCTGCGTGCAGGTCGTTCGAGTTCACCTGCAGCCCCCGCTGAGAGAGACGCTGTCACTGAGACCGGACCGTAAAGCATTCATACGTGAGTTATGGATTACTGCCGTGTATATGCACATGTACACACACATACACACACACACACACACTCACACCACACCAAACATACATACGTTCAAGCAATCAGGGGGCAAATAGCCTGGACTGGTGGAGGTGCACTGACGAAGACTGTGGCCAGCTCAAGCCACCACAAATTCATGAAAGGACACTATAAGAAAAATAGATGAATGCTGCATCTATGTGAACGTGGTGATTCAACTGCATCAGTGATGGACATCAGCCCTATAAATAAACAGCATTAAATAAAGTATGCACTTATTTTTAGAGGGCAGATATAAAATCCTTGAGCTATTATCCAGTGGAAATTGTTACTGATCAAATGTTTATGAAATACTTCCAGTCTAGATAAATATGATGCTACTCATTCAAAACATCAAAACACTCAAGTATCTTAAATATTGGATCAATGCATTTACATTTAGTTTAATTAGTTTCTTTTTTGTATCAGCTTTCTTAAGCAGTAAGTTGCATTATCACTCTTCACACAAGAACTTCAAACCCTTTTTTTGAGGGGTCATACGTGGAACACAGAGATTTAAAATACTCTATAATGACTTTAGTTGTTGTAACATCTTGGCAAAACCTAAACAAAACTCTTTTGTCCTTCCATCTGATCTCATCGCTGTCTAGGAGAAACTCCAATAATATGAAGGACATTTTTCCTTCCAATTTAAGAATACACATATACAGTAAACCCCCAATTTTATGCAGATCAGGAGTCGTGGATTTTTTTTTGAGAACTGAACTAGTTTTATGCGGAAATCCCCACAATAACGCAGAAACTGCAAATATCCTCCGTTTTTTTTGCTTTTTGTGGCAATAAATATATTTTTCTGGATGTTTTCACACAACAGGACCTGGAAGCTCTTTTTTCGATTCCACACCAGGGTTGAGCCCCGCGCTCCAAGCGCGATTTCTCCACGGTGCACCCCAGAAGACCTTGCCAATGAGCCCCCATTTGTATTTTTAGCCTGAGAAGATCAGGGGTTATTCCCCAAAAACCGCTCACCTCGCCGCGGTGTCCCAATACTTTTGACCAGTTGCATATTCCGAGTTGCATGTCTTGGCAGGAAATTTAAATTAAGAGGTGAATACAGGTTTACCTTTACATTTTCTTTTAGGGTTATGCATTAAACTGAGTTTAAAATGAAATTAAAGTGTTCTGGGAGCATATTTGGGGCATATTTAGGGTTTCCACTATAAAATAGGCATTTTTAGGCATCTTTTTCACCAAAACACAACAACGCTGCATTTCACTACACGCAGGTGCTCTTGGAATGTAACTCCTGCGAAAAGCGAGGGATTACTGTATACTTTTATGATCCATATTCCACTAATGCATATATAGTTCCACCAGTCACTTTTTGTATTCAGTGTATTTTTAAGTATAATTATGAATTACATAGTACAATTGTACAAAAAGAACAAAATGTAATTGAATCGTGCTACAATGCAAAAAGAACTGTAATCAAATTGAATCGTGAGTTGCAAGCTTTATACCACCAGCAAGAGCCAATCTCATCAAGTGGTGGGCTTCCATGTCTGGCTGAAGTTCTGCTCTAGTAGAGTGTGTAAAGAAAGAGGTTCTCACACACATACACACAGAGTACTTCCCACTTAGGCTTCTTCAAGCCTGTTCCACCTGGCCCATCTAAGAGTGCTCCAAACCCCCGAAACGCATAATCCCTCCTAGAAGCTTCCTTGGATTACTGATCCATTGAAGCAGAATCAAAAATACCTGTTGCCCCCTCTTTTTCCTAAGAGCTCTGACCCAAAAACCCTCTCCTCCAAAAGGCCTGCACAATCTCTCACTCCTTTTTAAATGCTTTAATCTCCATTTGTTTTGTGTATTGAAGCCATGGAATCAGCTCCTGAGAAGGCTAATGTCACTGCTAAGCTCCTAGTGCTTCAAAAAGCAGAAACAGGGCGACAGCCAAAGGAATTCTGTTTATAAAAAGAGCTTTACTACTGGAAAGTTTGCACTCAAAGATGTGGCCCTGTTCACTTACTGTAGCCAGTGGCAATTGCCTTGCTTTTACGGTCTGCTTTGAGGTTTGTTGATGATCTAAAAACGCAGACATCTTCACACTATGCACTCAGATACTGTATATTATTCATAATTTCCTGAGGTGGCTCTCGAATGTTAAATGTAAAATATTTTTATTATACAAAATTTAATTCTGTATTCTAAAATGTGTTATAATTATATATTATAAAAATACAGTAAATATGTGTATCATATTCATTTGAGCATTGTTTGACAATAACAAATATATTGAAAACACTTGAGGGTAAGAAAATCACACACAATGTGATATCTATATACCTGAAAGAGGAAGTAAACTCTTGAATGGCTAAGCTTAACTCTTTTAGTTCTTATATCAGCAGATGGTAAATTCAGAACTTACAAAACTAGTATCTCTCATGGTACTGTGATATCTTTGCTCTGTCCCTCTGAAATGTCAAAATCCTTCTTTCATTTTCAATGGAACTGCTTCTCTCTTTCTTTCTCTATCATTACACTCCTGAAAAAAATCTTAGCAACTAAAATAACTTTAATAGCAATAAATACTATTTTTTCTCGCATTTATGTAGTTTAAATTGTAATTTGATTATTTGAATACCCCTTACCCCTAAGCACCCCACCCCCCACCCCCCGAGTGCGGGACAAAGGGGTAGAAGATGGATGGCTGGAGGAATGGATGGCTGGATGGATGGAAGGAAGGAAGGAATACCGCGTACTTAAAATAAGTAAGCAAATTTTAGTCAGTTTTGCCAATTCCACTAAGTCTGTATATCCCATTGTCAAAATATTTCTCTCATTTTTGTTAGTAGCTAAGATTCTGATAATGTGTAATCTAGTGTAATGTGTAATCTAGTGTGGCACACCCTTCCAGATACCATTAGATGTGTTTAAACTGTGGATACACGCATTGGAGGCACTTGTTTTCCCTCAATGTATGGTCAGATAGAGCATACATTTGCCTGGTATATATGGGCCTATAGATATATATGTGTGTCAGTCAACAATAATGTATTCAAAAACCCATTTATAATGATAGGGCTCAACATTATTAATAAGTCAGTTTAGATAAGTGATCAATGTGCAAAGCAAGTTTTTGCGTCACCCTCTAGGGCTTAGACTGTCAGAGGTGTGGAAGTGGTGTGACATCCCCAGCCATGGTGGTCCCCCAAACTGTCCCTGCTGGGGCAGGCCAGGCTTTACGAGAGCCCAGTCAGAGATGTCCTGCCAGTTTTATAGCAGGACTGAGTACATACGGCCAGTGTAGAGCAACCTGATCCCCCATCCCAGTCCTTCGAGCTGGCGTACAGTGGAGCTTTACTAGCATTGCAAAAACTAATAGACAGCTTCAGTAAGTCCAAAACTAAAAGAAAGGGTCAGACCTCAGTCACAGTGTACAAGGGTCAGACAGGGCACATCAATACACACTGAAAAAAGGGATGAAATGATTCTAGTGTATCATACTTTCCACTCAGTTATTGTTAAAGCAGATAAACAAGACAAACTATGTTTGATTCATATGAAAAATATGTCTATAGGTGCATCAAGTACACTGAGGGTTTTCAGGATCTTCGGATTTCTATGGTGGCTAGAACACGAAAGGTATAAAATTAGCTGTATTATATCCTGTAGCGTAGTAGAGTCTTTAAGTAGTGTGAGAATGCTTGCATACGTTTTATATGCTCATCGTAAATCGAGTGCTTCAATTTAAAGCTTTTTTCTATATCAGCCGATACTGAATAGTAATAACGGAGAAGATAAAGCATTCCTTGCATTAGCATTCCATCCCTATTAGCAACCTTAGCTATTTTGGTTGACATGCTCTTCTAATTAGCTCTTTTACAACTTAATATAGTTTACTTTAATTAGTAATATGATGTGATGACTACTGGATGCAACTGAAACAATATATTAAGAAGTCTTGTAGTGGAAAAGTCATAGGGGTCTGTTTGGAATGAACAGTCAACATTTTTGAAAAAGCTCATTTTTCAAAAGTGCCGCCACAATAATATGTAACCAAAAGCATTCAGTTTACAAGCTTCCCTACTGTGGTTCAAACAAGAAACCGCAAACAGCTTTAGCCCTAGACACACACAATACAATAACATCCCCCCTTTAGCAGGAGGCAGTCCATGCCAACCTTGCCCAGTCTGTACCTATTACGGTTTTGTTCACTTACCAGAAGCGATGAAAGCTTCCATCTTGTCTTTGAATGGCTGGAGGTGTTCATCTGAGGAATTGGCACACACTTTTTGCACACCCTTTTCACAGGCTATGGGGAGAAACAATAAAAATGTCTGTTTTAGTTCAGCATTTGACATCCTTTACTTTCACACAGTGTCTGGAGTGGGAAAGAAAGAGGGGAAACGAAGAAAATAAGAGGATTAGTAAAGTGAAAGATAAAACAGAGGCGAGAGAGCAAACCGGAGGCTAGAACACATCACAGTGTAGTACAGACTTGACATTTGTTTCCTATTTTCCAACGATCAGTGTTCAGAAGTAGAACAGCCTCCATTATCAGACAACTGTATTGGGTGATCAGTAAGAGCTGTGAAATCTGAGGAACAGTTAGGAGTGTGTTTCAGTGAGTAATTATCTAACTATTAATCAAGAGATTTGATGAGATTGGATTAAAGCTACAGGTTTCAATTGTGTGACCAATCAGACTATCTACAGAAACTACACCGAATCCAGATGTCAGTGGTGAACAGCTGGATTCATCAGGTCTACACAGAGTATAAAACAGGCAGGAGATTAATGAAGGACATATGAGTTTGCACATCATTAAAAACACTTTCATAATGAAGTTAAACAGGGTCTGGTGGGGAAAACAGATGAAGGGCGAGCAGAGTGTGAATGTGCACAAAAGCATCCTGAACATATGGCTATTAAAGAAGCTCTTTTTAAACAGTCTTGGGCCGAGTTCAGAATGTAACAAGAGAAACAATGCTTTTCATTATCAAACCCGGTTCCTGTAATCAAAAGCATAGCTTTTCACATTTTCAGCAAGATTTTATGGCTGTGCAACTTAAAAGTAAATGTTTTTTTCATCAACACTTGCAGTATGCAGCGATAACATGAGTCTGCATTTCAGGATCCGCTATGAGATCCTTTTCATATCGCAGTGTTTGTGATTAATCCCAGTCCTGTACATTCCATCCATGCATTTTTTGACTTCGATACCTGATTCGACCAATCAGTTAATTATTGAATGATTAAGGAGTTCAGTCGGCTGTTTAAACAATACACAGAGTCTATTTTTATGATTGGTAACTAAGCAGAATTTATATAGTGTGTGCAAACACCCCTGGTCAAATGACATGTTTTGTAGACTTACTAATAAGTACAGACTACCTTTCTACACATTGTAGAGCTCTATTTATTTAGTCTAAATAATTCTTAATAAAACATAAAAAATATATATGTCTAACATATTGTTCAAGCAAAAAAAAAAACATTTTGCACATTTTATTTGTTTCCTAAATGTTACATTCAGCTGATAAACAGTAACTGTCTATTAAATGCGTGCAAAAGTGTGTTCTCTGCCAAGGATGTGTTCCAATATTCATGTGAAATTCACACTGATCAGTATATTTCCAACTCCAATATAAAATTAATAAAAAAAGATGTCATTTATTTTGTTTGAGGAATGCTTCACAAAATCAGAATGTTGTCAGATTGTTAAATAGAAAATTGTGCCATATCTGTGATTTGCTTGCTTCAAAGCAAAAATGCTGAGTGAACATTATCTAATGCTGATCCCAGTATATTTGCCAAGGTATGCGTGTAGAACCTAGGTTAGCTATGGTTCTACTCTGATTAAAAAGTCACTGATAGTGTTTGCTACAAGCTTGTGTACAATAAAATACAATACAATGTCTACACCCTCTTCTTGTGTTCTCTGTCAGTCACATGGCTGATTTTGATTTAAAACAATGTACCTCGTAAAGTCTGCGTTCATATTTCTTAGGCAAATCATAGACAAAGGGTTGATCTAAGATCAGTTTTCACCAATACACCTTAATGAGAACAATTACATGGACAAGAATGACTTCATCTTAGATCACCAAAATCAGTCGAAGACTCTTGATCAGTCCGTACACCATATGGCGGACTGGGTTTGACCCATCCTGAGTCTAGGACACATGTTTGTGTAGTCTGTGCCAAAGCTCGGCTTTGTTGTGCTGCCAAACGACTGTTTTCTCACACACACTCAAGACTTGGCACCCTCTAACTTCTGTTTTTTTTAGTTCTTCCAAGCAAGCATTCTTAGGTTACAACATATAAGAACAGTGCAAATGGCTTTTCCGCTTTTTTTTCATCTGGTAGTTGTTAATTAGGGCCGTAAATAAACATACTCAACAAGAGCCGTGTTGCTAAAAAAAAAGACGCCACAGCACAGTCTAAACTGAGCCATCAATACTGTAAAGAAGCTGCCAGTAGTCTTCGCACATGGCAGAGGCCTGAGGTGGGGCATTTGTAGAAGGGAGCACTGGGTGCTTTCTCGAAACTGTAAAGGTTTTATAATTTTTTGGTTTGCATTGGACATTTTGCGTCTGGTATTAGAAAGCAGGCATGCACCTCTAACTTTAAAACAGTGCAAAATCAAACTCAATACATCATATCAATATATCAGTAGACATACACCAATTAAGGTCCACCTACCTTTCATTTGTAATCACTGTACATTTTACAAGCACCACTGAACATACAGGTACACTTTGTAATTTACAGTTACAGACTGTAGTCCATCTGTTTCTCTGCATCATCTGTTTTCCCCTTTACGCAATTTATCAATGATCAGGACCCCTACAGGACCACCAGTGAGCAGGTATTCTTTGGGAAGTGAATCATTCTCAGCTCAGCAGTGACACTGACAGGCCGTGTGTATGCTGAGCAGAGTGGATTACTTTATCACAGTCCACTTTTTCAGACACATCAAGGTTCCCTTTGCAGATGTAAAGTTACTGATGAGAGTTCTGTTGCTGCACAGTTCGTATCAGTCATTTTCTTGCCTTTCATCAGTGGTCTGTTTCTATACACAGGACACTGTTGGCTATATTTTAGATTTGTGGACTATTCTTAGTCCAGCAGTGACACTGAGGTAAAACTGTGTGCAACACACACACGTGTTACATAAAAGTGATAAATTGAATTGCATTTCACTGAGTGAAATAAGTATTTGATACCCAAGCAAAACATATCTTAGTACTGGGTGGAGAAACCCTTAGCAAGCACAGCAGTAAGACGTTTCATGCAGTCAGTCACCAGGTTTACACACATCTCAGGAGGGATTCTGGCCCACTCTTTACAGAAACTCTCTAAATCCTTTAGGTTTCTTGTCTGCTGCTTGGAAACTCAAAGCTTACGATTCTCCGCAGATTTTCTATAGAACTGAGTTCTGGAGACTGGCTAGACCACTAAAGGACCTTAATGTGCTTCTTCTTGAGCCATTCCTTTGCTACCCTGGCAGTATGTTTGGGTCACTGTCAAGCTGGAAGACCATCTACAACCCATCTTCAGTGTTCTGGCTGAGGGACGGAGGTTCTCATCCAAGATTTTACACTACATGGTCCCATCAATTGGCCCCTGAATGCAGTGAAGTCATCCTGTTACCTTAGAAGAAAAACATCCCCAAGCATAATGTTTCTACCTCTATGCTTGACGGTGGGGATGGTGTTCATCGGGTCATACTCAGCATTTCTCTTCCTCCTAACACAGCGGGTTGAGTTGATGCCAGAGATCTTGATTTTGGTCTCATCTGACCACAGCACTTTCTCCCAAGCCTTCTCTGAATCATTTAGATGTTCACTAGCAAACTTAAGATTGGCTGTACATGTGCCTTCTTGAGCAGGGGGACCTTGTGGGCACTGCAAGATTTCAGTACATTATGATGTAGAGTGTTACCAATGGTGACTAGTTCTTAGTGACTGTGGTCCCAACTGCCTTCAGATCATTAACAAGCTCCTCCTGTGTAGTTCTGGGCTGATCCCTCA
>JBBPCY010000001.1:40008860-40028976 GCA_037974405.1 Brachyalestes nurse
TACTACTACTACTGCTACTACTACTACTACTACTACTACTACTGCGACTATTACTACTACTACTATTACTACTACTACTACTACTGCTACTACTGCTACTACTACTGCTACTACAATTACTACTACTATTACTACTACTACTACTACTGCTACTGCTACTACTACTACTACTACTACTACTACTACTACTAATAATAATAATAATAGATAATAATAGAAAATACAATAATAATAAACAATAATTATAACAATAGTGTTCTCAGATCAGAGACTGATTTCTACTCTGGATGAACTGAAGACCAAGCTGGAGATAAGCAGTGAAGCTGCAGGTAAGCTGGCTCTTTAATCCAGTTTCATGTTAATAAAAATCAGAACTGTCTTAAAGTGTTTTTGGGATTAAGCCATGCCCCCTCACCTCACTGGCACATTTCCTCATAAATAGCCATCATTCAAAAAGCTCCACTCTACTGTTACACGTTGACTTTGTATGATCCAGACGGACAATGAAGCACAAAGGAGAAGTCACCTGTTGCCCAGAACTTTAAATGATAGTCCCATGATAAAATAAATTATTATAGAAAACCAGTTCATAATAGCATAATAGGTTCATTTTCATCCAAACTAAACCACATTTGCCTGTTTTTCAGTGAACAGCCTACATAAATTTTGACGTCCAGTAGATGAACAGAGCAGCATTTACAGTGGGGTAAATAATTATTTGATCCCCTGCTGATTTTGTAAGTTTGCTGACTTACAAAAAACTGAACAGTCTCTATTTTATGAGGTAGTTTCATTTTTATGGAGAGAGACAGAATATCAACCAAAAATCAAGAAACAACCTGTTACATAAAAGTTATAAATTGATTTGCATTTCACTGAGTGAAATAAGTATTTGATCCCCAAGCAAAACATGACAGTACTGGATGGAGAAACCATTGTTGGCGAGCACAGCAGTGGCGTTTCTTGTAGTCGGTCACCAGGTTTGCACACATCTCAGAAGGGATTCTGGCCCACTCCTCTTCACAGAACCTCTCTAAATCCTTTAGGTTTCTTGGCTGCTGCTTGGCAACTTGAAGCTTCAGCTCCTCCACAGATTTTCAATAGGACTGAGGTCTGCAGACTGGCTAAGCCATTCCAGGACCTTAATGCACTTCTTTAGCAACTCCTTTGGTATCTTGGCAGTATGTTTTGGGTCATTGTCATGCTGGAAGACCACCCACAACCCATCTTCAGTGTTCTGACTGAGGGAAGAAGGTTCTCCTCCAAGATTTTAGAGTACATGGCCCCATCAAATGGCCCCTCAATGCGGTGAAGTCATCCTGTACCCCCCAGGCATAATGTTCCCACCTCCATGCTTGACTGTGGAGATGGTGTTCTTTGGTTCATACTCCGCTTTTCTCATCCTCCTAACATGGCGGGTCGAGTTGATGCCAAAGAGCTGGATTTTGGTTTCATCTGACCACAGCACTCTGAAGCCTTCTCTGAATCATTCAGATGCTCGCTGGCAAACTTAAGACTGACTGTACATGTGCCTTCTTGAGCAGGGGGACCTTGTGGGCACTGCAAGATTTCAGTCCATTTTGATGTAGAGTGTTACCAGTGATGTTCTTAGTGACTGTGGTCCCAACTGCCTTCAGATCATTAACAAGCTCTGTGTAGTTCTGGGCTGATCCCTCGCCTTTCTCATGATCGTCCTCACCCCATGAGGCAAGATACTGCATGGAGCTCCAGACAAAGGGCAACTGATGGTCATTTTATATTTCTTCCATTTCTGAATAGTCGCACCAGCTGTTGTTACCTTCTTTCCAAGCTTCTTGTTGATGGTCTTGTAACCCATTCCAGCCTCGTGCAGGTCTACAGTCTTGTCCCTGACGTCCATTGACAGCTCTTTGGTCTTGCCCATGGTGGTGGAGAGGTTGGAATGGGAGAAATGTACTGACTTACAAAAAAATAAACAGTCTCTAATTCATGAGGTAGTTTCATTCACCAATATCAACCAAAATTTGCATGCTATTGAGTGTAATAAGTATTTGATCCCCTACAACCCAGCCAGAATTCTGGCGACCATAGACTGCACACAGTTTACAATCATTCTATCAATTACAGATACTCCTGATCTTAACTGTGTATGAAGCACACCTGGCCACAGAATTACAAATTCAGCAGGGAATCAAAAAATGGTTTCCCGCACTGTACATGATAGACCTTCAGACACTGCTGGTATGAAGGTTATAACAAGTCAAGTCAAGTAAAGTAGGTTTATTGTTGTTATTTCAGCCATATACACACTGAAATGAAACAACTTTCCACCAGGACCATGGTGCAAGAACAAAAACAGAATACCACAAGAGATGCACTCTATTCAGTCTCCGGAGGAAGCAGAGATGCTGCTGGGCCTTCTTGGTAATGGAGCTGGTGTTCAAAGTCCATGTAAGGTTCTCTGCAATGTGAACACCAAGGAACTCAGTGTTCTAGATGATCTCCACCAAGTACCCATTTATGTTTAGCAGAGAGTGATCACATTGTGCCTTCCTCCTGAAATCAACAACCATCTCTTTTGTTTTGTCCACATTCAGAGACAGGTTGCTGGCTCTGCACCTCCTCTCAATACGCAAACTTGTCACTCCCGCTGATCAAAGCCACCGCAATCCTGTCACCTTGATGATGTGGTTTGAGCTGTGCATGGCTACCTTGCTACAGTCACGGGTCAGCAGCGTGAACTGCAGAGGGCTGAGCACACACCCTGTGCTCAGCATGGTGGTACTAGAGATGTTGCTCCTATTCCTGACTAGCTGAGCTCTCCCAGTCAGGAAGTCGAGGATCCAGCTGCCGAGGGAGGTGTTCAGGCCCAGCAATCTCAGCTTTCTAATCAGATCTTGAGGAATGATGATGTTAAATGTGGAACTGAAGCCTACGAACAGAATTCTCATGTGTCCTTTATGCTCAGATGGGTTAGGGCCAGCTGAACGGTGGTGGTGATGGCATCATATGTTGAGGAGTTGGGATGATACGCAAACTGCAGGCGGTCCAGTTTGCAGGGTGGGGTGGTCTTCCTCGCTGTCATGTCTTTTTGTCCACTACAGACTCACAGAACATCCTCATGGTGTTACAGACTCTAAATGATCGAGTCTACATAGGAAGTATAGCCTACTTTGACCCCTCTTGTATGTGGCCAGAGAGTTCTAAGACCAGTCCAGCTTCTTGTCAATGTGTACACCCAGGTACTTATAGTCCTGAACATTCTCCACATCCACTGCAGCTGATTCAGCTCACACCTGTCCACAAAACTGTCCATAGTCATCCTGCATTCCAAGTTGTGATACATGGTCTCTCGAAGACCTTCATGCAGTGTGAGGTGAGTGTATCTGGCCTGTAGTCCGATGGGGCACTGGGAACCAGACACAATGTTTTCCACATCACGGGTACTTTCTCGGTATTGAGGCTCAAGTTGAAATCTGCCTATTAATATCTGCCTATTAATATGCAATTTTGGCTTGGTGCAGGTCTACACAAAGTCTCTCTGTGTACAATATAAGCCTAAATTTCCCAGCAAATGAATACTGCTAATCATACATTTGAATGTGAAATTATGATTCCAACTAAAGCCGTAATCATAGTCTAGGTGCTTTTAAGCTCCATATAAAATTTTCAGTTTTTGATGCGACACATAGCTGCTCCCTCTCTCCACACTTCTTGGCCTCAAAGCATTCTCTCCACATACCACATACCACAAAAACCCTCAGGTGATTCAGCATAAAACACTGCAAAACCTTTGACTCTATGGCGGAAGCGATATAAAAATTGCAACAAAAAAAACTCGCTTTTGGATTCTGGGGCCCTGTTTCCTCGTAGTGGTCCAGACAGAGTGCAGCCACAAGAAGAAAGCCTCAAGAACAACAAAGCCTAAAAAAAACAAACCAAAACCAGAACTTCATTGTTTGTGGTCGTCCTCAAGCGGCATCATGCAGAGCCGAGCTCAAGCCGAAAGCTCGTGGGGATGCTCCAGTGTGTGCCAATGTGGTATCTAAGCAAGGATTTCTTGAATTTTCTTGCATTTATTCAGCTCCTGCTTAGAGCTGTCTCTCCACAGGCAAATAAACCCATTAAACTAAATAAGAGCCATGCTGTTCTTAAAATGAGTGGCCAGTGTTAACCAGTCGAGAAACCAGTGACAGTTAATCAGTGGGTCTAGCCTCAGCATAATAGATATTTGTAGATTCTTGCGATTAGCTGAACTTTCACATATGATGCAAAACCTGTAAATCCATGCATCTGAAAGGGCTTTCCCCAAAGTTGAAAGCATTTAATTGTCTAAAATGTCTTTGTATGCTGTAGCATTAACATTATCTTTAACAGCAACTAATAGGCTGAGCACAAACCCTGAAAAACAGACGCAGGCTATTATCCCTCTTATACCAAATGTCTATGATGTTCTCCTGGCACACACCAAACTCAGATTCATCCATTATACAGCCAGATAGCATGATTCACATAGTTTCACACACACACACACACACACACACACAAATGGGAGACCACTGAGTTACTCTTTCACATGGATAGAGAGTTTCTTATATCTTATTCTAAATCTGACGCAATGACTCTCACTACATCATCAACAACTTTACAGAGTCTGCCTGGTCATGTACTGTTGCGTAATGCCACTTCAGTGTAAGAGGGATGCTTACCATTCGAGGAAGAAGAATCTACTTAAAAAAAAAAACAGCAAGAGCTCGTTTAGCGTTCAAGGGTGGTTAGTGTTTCAGAGAAGGGTCTGAGTAAGGTTAAAGCATCCATCACCTTGGCAAATCAGACACCGGGCTCCTGCTTTAAACGACCCTAAATGTCAGAAGCGGGCAGGGCCTTTAAGCTCGAGGGCCCTTTTACAGTGGAACAAACGGGGCAGTCACAGTCTCCAACACCCCATGTGTTCAGACAGGACTTGTGAACAGGGCGCCAGGGATAGATTGCTTTTTTGCTTTTAAATGTTTTGGTAGTATTCTTCTGTCACTTTCTTTCTATCTCTCACTCTCTCTCCACAAGTAAACTCTTCCCTGCTAAAGATGTCTCGATGTGTATCTTTTGGAATGCATTCTTAATAACTTGACCAAAAGACTTCATTAATTAAAAAAAAAATGAAATTGATCTCTGTGTTGAGGCACTGTTTCAGATCATATTACAATTTACAGCACTTTACGGCAGAAGTTGCCAACCCTCCTCTTGGAAATATACTTTGGTATTTCTGGTATGTATATTTGAAAGACAAAGGTGAGTGATATATGTGGTTCATATGCCTGATTCAAAAAGCAGTTTGGACTGAAACACTTCACCATGTAGGGACAGGGATAAATGGCTGTATTGTGGGTAGGTGGATGTATGTAAATGTGTTGGTTTACATGCGGCTGAACAAGTCCGTCACGGTCTTCAGAAGAGTTAATTAGCTAAAGCAGGTTTGGCAAATTGTGGAACTAGAAAGGAAGGTAGATCACTAGATTAGGGATTCCACAAAAAAACCCTGCTTGCAATATGAAAAAAACTGTAGTTGATGTATGAGCTGATTCATACAAACTGAGCAATGTACACGTGCAGGTTACTTTGTTACATACACCTCGTATCTACACTCGCTGTCCATTTCAACAGACCCACTTATCATACAGGTGCAAGTACTGCAGGGTTTAGAATGTGGATCAGGAGTGCTCTACCACCATTTACCAAGCCAATGTTAGGCTTAAAAAGCAGCGCACACACATACACACAAACATGCTACTATCATGTCATCATCAATAACTTTACATCTACAAAATGGACCAACAGGTTAGATTTGCTGGATTTAGAAACACTTGTTAGCCTTCTTTGTGCACTACATTTTTGTCCTCTAATTAATTCTGATCCTAAAATTCTGTCCCTAATCATTAATGTCAATGTGTCTTGTGAAGAAAGTTGCTAATACCGATACAGCGTCTTGGAATGTAGCTAGCAAGCTAATACCTGACGCAGTTGTATTTCTGTGAACAGTTATCCACATAGCTAGCTAGGGAACTACATAGTTTTATAATCATGTTTATTCTACTAACTCTAGCAGTCCAAAATGATTATTAATAACAGTAATAATAAGGTGTGTGTTTGTCAGAGTAAGTTAGCTGCCTTAGCTAATTAGGTACCTTAAGTAAGCTAATTTTTTACATTCGCAACATGTACCAGATAAAAACACAAACTTTCATACTCACTCTGTCTTTCATAACGGTAAAGCCATGGATGTCATGTATTCTAACAAAATGAGTAAACCTCTGCAAGACAGCTGGCAGTTTCATGGAAGCATAACCATAGATTTCCTGACTGTGGCAGGTTTTCACTATCTACTCAGTGTTCTCACCTTTTTTGCCCCTTACCTCTTAGCATAACGTTTAGCATTCCTGAGTGCAGATACAAAGTTCAATTAACTTAACATTTTAATTCAAGCAGGTTATGTACTTTAAAGAAAAAATGGTCATTTTTTTGGTTTACAGTGAAGAAAGATTTCTGTATTTTCCTGTAGTCTGGCAGAAACTGTGATAGGAATTGGCCAGAAAAATTCAGAGCAAAGTTTTTGCATCATTTTTGGATCATTTCTGGAGGCACTGTAGTTTATGTAACCAAATCAAAATTCCGGGGCTGTGAGCTTGAGTCGGACGATGATAATGAAGCCGGAAAAGCCCGCCCGTAGTCGCAGTCCTGTTCAGCATTCATTCATACTGTTCAACTAGAAAGATTTTCCTCATACAGCACCTACTGTACATCAGCAGCAAAAGGTCAAAGAGAGACATTGCCCATGACAAAATAATGAGCCTAATTAAATGAAAAGTGCCTCGAATGATTGGGAAGAGGAAAAACACACACCCACACACCCACACACACATATATTGGGGAGCACAAATTAAAATTCCTGCTAGGAGAGAAGTCTCCAGGCAGAGACAGAGCTGCTGAATTAAGTTCTCTGTCATGAAAGTGGGGAAGCACCTTTATCAACAGAGGGACTAGAAAAGGAACCGTAATAAGTGCATCTTTTAGCTGCCCTAAAACTGGTAGCAATCTGATCCCACTGCAGTGTCAAAATACTGTTCTTGGGTTTTATATCCTCCACTGGGTGAAGGTAACAAAAAGGTATATTACAATGATCCTAAAATAATGACATGTGAAGAGCAAGCATATGACCAACACCTCAAACATACAAATAGCTTAAATGTAATAACTAAGGCTAAATGTAAGGCTAAAAATAGTTCTTCAAGAGTTCTCTAGTAAAGGCAATGGTTCTAAAACCATTGAACTTAAAATTGTTCTTCTCTCATATGGTAGACCTGTTGTGAATAATTTAAAGAGCCTTAAAGAACCTTTTCAATGTGGTTCTCTATGTAAAAAATGTAAAAAAATAAAAAAATAAAAAAATAAATAATGTAATTATGTAGTTTTGCCGTTTTGCAGACTGTCTTCATAATGCATGCATAAAAAATTAATTACATAATTTAAAAGCAATACTTGTATTTATGCACAACTTATGCCGGCATTTAAAAAAAGACACAAGTCATAATGTATATTACATTGTATTGGTATGGTTCCATTGCTAACATGGATAATAAATAATAATGATATACCAAAGTGTTGTCTGGCCACACACAGCAAACTTCCCTTCAATATAATCTGCACAGTCTGTAAAGAATGATGTTTTGCTTGTGAAGAGAATGGATAACCCTAACACCTAAAGAGAGTCAAAAGTATCCACTAAACATTAAGTAAATCTTATGAAACCTAATAATTTAATATGAGACCTCAGGCCATGCCCCCACAGACACACCTGTTTAAACTGAACTATATGGCCAAAAGAATTGGGATAGAGCTGTCATACAAAACTAATTGGACAAAAGTATTGGGACACACACACACAAATGCTATGTCAATGCTAATGCTAAGCTAATGCTATACTTATGCTAATGTTAATGTTAACATTGATACTGATGCTAATGCTAAAGCTAATGCTGTGTTCTGCATTTGAGCAAGCACACTTTTCATTTTCTCTTCGGAAACGCAGTCTAGTTTTGCAAGGTTTGCATCAGAAAAAAAGACACTTTCTGATACTTTAAAATTAATTTTGCACTAAAACACAATCATGAACTGATCTCTAATGCAAAGTTTCTCTAATGTCATGAAAAAGGTGACAGTATATGGTGGTAGAAGACTCCTGATGTTCACCCTGGTTTAAAACCAATGCTACAAATTTTTGCTTTAGTAACCCACTTCTACGGGCACTGTGGTATAGATAGCTGACTGTGCAGTGGGGTAAAAAGGGACCAAGTGCTGATTTATGTAGGCGAGTGGGCCTTGGCCAAACTTAAGGTAATAGCTAGGATTTATACGGAGCCCTGACAGCGCTCTGGGCTTGTATATAATTGTGGATTATCTGCTGAAATGCTTCGGCTTCACTGTGATGGAAACGATCCACCGCGTGGTATATAAATAACCACAGAGCGCCTGGCCAGACAAAAGTCTCCTCTCCTGAAAGATTTTCCAAAACATGACATCTAAAGCAGTGTGTGTGTGTGTGTGTGTGTATACTTGTGTGTGTGTGTGTGTGTGTGTGTGTGTGTGTGTGCTTTCACTAATTTGACTCTTTCATCATCAAGATCTGGTTTGAAAATAGGGAGTATTTTTTTCTTAGCATGAGGGACCAATTGATGTTTGTCATGTATTGTTATTCCAAAGTAATGCCCAGCAGCTTAATGGCTGAAATAATACAACATTGTCTCCAAACTGACAAGTAGCTAGGGGAAAGGAGGGTGGTGTTTGTGGTGCCATTAAGGATCATCATCATTAATGGCAAAAGCCTGACTCAAGGAAAATCAGGTTGAGCTCTTTTCCATTCATCTGGCTTGAACGTGTGACATGAGTTCCTGCAGGAGTAATTCTGAGAAGAGAAATTTTATGTCTTAAACTGCTTAGGCCTGTATGTTGCCCTATAGTCTTCTTTTAATTACATATCTCACAAACTGGTGTCCTAATAAGTAGTGAATCATTTTAATAGCTGAATACTGAAGAAGTCTTAAATGGTGATGGGTGGTCTTAATACTGGATGAGAGATCTATAAACAATAAGATGTATCAATAACTCACATGCTGCAGTATTACGTTTGAGAGCCCTTTCCCAGCTACAGCATTAAAATCATGAAATAAGCCATTGAACCAGCTACTGGCCACTCATAGGTGTATCAGTGTTGATGTGCATCATTATCTAAAGGCTACAGAAAATTAACAAACCCATCACTTGTGTTGGGTGTTTTAACTGGTTAAGCCTGAAAGTGTATCTCGCTGGTACACACAAACACAGACACACACACACACACACACACACACACACACACACGCACACGCGTGCACACACACGCACACGCGTGTGCCACAGGCTGTGTATTCTGTGCACACACACGCACGCGCACACACACAGCAAAATGAAGTGCCACAGGCTGTGTATTCTGTATACTGAGAGAAACATGTCTACTTATGTTTCATCTGGAAACAAACCGCCATTCCTGTCCACAGCCTGTAACTCTTTGATAACCATTACTCATCTGTTCATGTTTGCCTCTGGTCATAAATTTTATGTATATATTCATTAATGAATTAAGTTGCCACAGTCCTTAAGTGCCCACTTCATGAAGTGGGTAATGTAGATTAAAAGTTTGCGGTTTTGCTTCCCATGGTAATTACATGCCTCATGAGCATGCAATCAAAAGGGCTGACAAGTCTGGTCAGAGAAGGAAAAATAGCAACATGGGAGCAACATGGGGCTGTTTCATATATTGTTATGCTCTCTTCTAGCCATGATTAATGCTTGGCTGTTCATGAAAGACCCTTCCTATCCACAATAAACACAGAACTGACCGCTTTTGTTTTGCCCCATTGTTCTTAAGCAGAAAGCGCTCCCGGAGGCTTTGGGACTAGAACCGCTCTCTTCTGGTGTGAGCCAGGCCACGATTGTGCAAGGAAACCGAGAAGGCTTAGTGTTGGTGAAGTATAGAACTGGAGTAAATAAGCATAGGTTCTGTTCCAGTCCTGTTTGTCCTGTTCACCTTTCTTTACCTTAAAGAATGGATCAAATCTGTTTAGATCCTGACTTGGATCCTGATACACAACCTGGCAGACATCAGTTCACAGTCACTTTTGAAGTGAAAAAAAAACACTTTAGACTGAACTTGTGTAGGAGTGTGGTTCCTGTGCATTGTTTAGTATTATTCTGCCACACTCAGAGCACTTCTGGGAAGCCTTGTAAATTAGGTGATGAGTTGAAATCCGTGTTAGAGCAGGGTAAACACTAAAGTGTGCATAGCAGGGATACTATATTGCTACATATACTAACCCTAGATTTGACCCTAACCCTAGAGCAAAACACTAAAAAGACAAGCAGGGGTGCCTCGGTGACCCCAATAGCCACTAAATCAAATCAGGAGTCAACAGAATAGACTTTGTTAATTACAAAACCTATGTTTAGTTGGCTAAATAGAAAGGAACTTTCTAAAAGGTTTCCCATAAACAGATAAATAGGAGACCAAATGAAGCTCAATTTTCTGGTGAAGTAGTGGATAGCTAGTGGTGGAGAGCTCAGAGGGGCGGTCAGGGCCGTGGCCTGCCTGATCCAAGGCTCATAGTTCAGACGCCTTCACTGCCCTTAAGGGCCCTGAGGCACCTGAGGCTGACCCCTGCCCTGGCCCATGTTCCACACCATGGGTGCTGGAAAAACAGTGTAGCAACCCACAAGCCACTAAACACACAGATAACTTTCTCCCATCTTGGTTCCTTGACATTTCTCTTTCTCTTTTTCTATAATTTTTCATTTTCTTCTCAGCTCAAGGTCAGAAATTCATTTGAAAGCTGGGTTGGATAAATAGTTATATATGATTACATACATATGGTTTACATTATTCATGTATTTTTTTCAGTTTATTACATCTAAAAAGTATTTTATAGTTTGCAATACAATATTATTTAGTCACAAAGGCTCACATTGTTGGTTTTAAATTAGACAGATCAGGTCTAAAAAAAAATGAAACATCACACAGTTCCTTTTGGTTCAAAATTATTAATTATTAATAATGATTCTCTAGACAAATTTTCATTCTTCAACAGGATAATGAGTCCCAAGCAAATTGTGCCAAAATTTTGTGTAATCTAAAGAAAAGCCTGAAGTCTTGGCCTCACCAGTCTCCAGATCTTTCTCTCATTGAGCTGCATGGGAAGAGCTGGACTAAGCAGTTTAAGACATAAGTTTAAAATGAATGTCCAGCAAATTCATGCTTAAAAAAAGGTTTGGACACAAGTTCCTTCCAATTATTGCTGGAAAGGACGCAGCAAATCTGTGCTGCTGGGATAAAGGCAAGGGGCGGTTCTTTCGTTAAAAAACTTGTACAGAAGCTTTCGCATCCATTAAATTATACTTTCAGTGCATATTATCACACTACATTTCAAAACCAGTCAGTTATATCTGTTTTAGGTATTTCTAACATTTTCTTGTAATACATATTTGTAAGATCAGTGGATGTTTTAAATCCAAGGGGGGGCCCAAATTTCTGGCCTGCACTGTGAAAGAACCATTACCGATCCAAACTGGTTACTTTGTTAGAGCTTTGCTTTTAACATGATCTCATTCTGGCCATAAATGTTTCACATGGACACTACATATGTATTTTTTTAAACAGTGTCAGGTCACTTAAAGAACCATATGGTTAAAAAAGGTTCTATTTTTGAAGTAAAAGAGTATAAACAATGTTAAAGCCTTGAATGGCAATTAGGAATGGAGATGAAGCTGCCAAACTAGTATGTTTTGAAACCATGGTGTTTTGTTATATTCAGCTAACAGAACGTTGACCTGAAGTTGTAAAGCATAGTGCTGTGTAAAATGAAATATGGCTGTTTTGGCCAAGAAAACCACACAGATGTTAAAAGTAGACCTCGGTGAAAATAAAATACAAGTAAAATGTAGCTTTTTAACTATGGATTCAATTGTTGAAACTGCACACATTTCATAATGTGGTTCATGAGTTCATGCACAAAACTGGCACAAAAGGATTACGATAGCTTAAAATAATTTGTACTTCAATATAATTAATAAAGTACTCCAATATTATATATTTTTTATATTAGCAGTTTTTCCCTGGAGTAAAAGAGGCGCCTCACTTCAGCAAACCTTCTACTGACTCATGACACGATATCAAAACTCAAGGAAATGCACCATCAGGCCGTGTTAAACTACCGCCCCAACAAAAGGCAACATGAAAAGGGCTTTCTTCCACATGTGCAGCTCGTGTACTAACCCTTTTCAGTACCACAGTCTCAGGGCTGTATTGTCAGTGGTATAATTAAGAACACTTGCTTTCTTTAGGGTGGATCATGATAGCACAGCATAAATATTTATCTCGCTTAGCTCTTGGTGGGGATAAAAAATAAATAAGATGAAGGTTCTCATTCCAAAGCGCTGCAATTTCTGTCTTACGATTTGGTGCCAGTACCCTGAGGACTCGAAGGCGAGACGTTTAAAGTTTTTTGTTGCGGTCCAGATCAAATGCAAAGGCCCTTATGTTGTATTTATTGTCTCCTAGTCTTCCATTTCTTTCCTAATAAATGACTGACGGACAGCTCGGGGTGGGTAGGCGACTCTTTTGTAGATTACTTTGTGTTTTTCCCCCCAGGTCAGTGAGGATCAGAGTTTTTTTAACTGTGATTTGTGAACAGAGGAGAGAGGAGCGAGAATGTATCTAATTGGTTTCGTATGTCATATTATTGGTTGATTTAAATAATCGCAGAACACCAAGGGCTGGTGGGAGCATGACCCTCAACCTCCCAGCTGCTAATAGAGGAGCTGGGTAGACGGATGGAGGGCAAGAAACCGCTACACATACACACACATGAACCTCCGTACATCGTGAACCAAGTTAATACTGTTCCATCAGCAAGTTTTGCAAGATGGTGTTTCAGCAGATCAGAACTAAACATGAAAAGGGAGAGTAGTTGTAAACCAAGCCTGGCATTAGAAGAACATTAAAAGGCTGCAGCCAGTGGCACAAGGCACATAACCATATCAAAGCTTGTTTAAAGCTGCTTTGTGTAGAAATATATCTATATATAGTTTCTACGCATAATTGTTCTTTTTCAAATTGATTACTTATCCTTTTGGAAATTTCTTATTTATTTTTTAAATACATAATACCAACAAAGAACCCCCCACCCCACACACCCACACCCACCCAAATTCAATACCTGTGAGATCCTTCTTTAACTTTCTGAGGTCCTTTGAGAGGTCTTCAAACTTGACTTGAGCAGCCAGGAAGAAATCCTGGGGCTCAGGAAGAGGGAAAACACTCTTATCCGTCCCTGCATCCTGGAACAAGCAAAAAAACTTGCTTATTTCAAAACCAGAGAAAGAATTTTAAGAAGCATTCAGTATTTTAAGTAGTACTTTACCTCGTCTATGTTTCGTAGGTAGTATGACACCACGTAATCCACCAGATTTATCCGATTGTCCTGTGAAAGAAAATGGAAGGTTGAGAAAACTGTACAAAAGTTTCAACCTCAACAATAAAAAGTTCATATAGTTTATAATTCACGGCAGCAACATTTTAAATGGATAATAATGTATTTTCATGCCACTGAACTGCTTGCATCACCGGGTAACCTAAAATAAAGAACCCACTATTTCACATTCAGCATTATAGGCTAAACACAAATCACCACCATTCTTAATACAGACTAATGTATTCAAACTGTTAGCATCAGTATAACAAAAAACTACCTTTTGGTAGATGATTAACAGAAACCAAAAAAAGAACTGTGCATAGTTACACCAACAGTGCTATAATACTTACACAGATCAGCCACAACATTAAACCAAAGACAGGTAACCTGAATAACATTGAGTATCTCATTACGGTGGCACCAGTCAAGTGGTGAAATATAGGAGGCAGTAAGTAAACAATAAGTGGAAGCAGAATAAATGTGCAAGCGTAAGAATTTAAGTGACTTTGACAAATGACTTTGTCGGAGCATCTCCAAAATGTCTTATGGAGTGTTCCTGGTATGCAGTGGTTAGTACCTACCAAAAGTGGTCCAAGGAAGATTAATCGATGAATCAATGACATGGATGGATAAAAAAATTACTGATGTGCCTGAGGAGCAAAGACTAGTCCATCTGGTCTGATCCCACAGAAGAGTTACTTTAGAGCAAATTGCTGAAAAGTTTATGTTGGCTATAACAGAAAAGTGTCAAAACACACAACGTATCACAGCTTGCTGCTAATGGGGCAGTGTAGCTGCAGACCAGTCCGAGTGCTCATGTTGATCTCTGTCAAAAACACCTACAATGGGCACGTGAGTATCACAATTGGTCCATAGTAGCAATGGAAGAAAGTGGCTTGGTCTCATAAATCACATTTTCTTTACATCATGTGGACCGCTGGTTGCTTGTGTGACACTTACCTGGGAAGAGATGGGTCCAGAACTCACTATAGCAAGAAGGCATTGCGATGTTCTGGGCATTATTCTGCTGGGAAATCATGGGTCTCGGCATTTTTGTAGATGCTATTTTGACACATATGCCCTAAACATTGTTTTAGACCAAGTACATCACTCATGGCAATGATACTCCCTAATGGCAGTGGCCTCTTTCAGCAGGATCATCTTCTCACTGTGAAAATGATTCAGGAATGTTGACAGCATCTGTCGGATGTGCTGGACAAGCAGGACGGCGCCACCTCGCAACTTACAGGACTTAAAAGATTTGCTGTTAATGTCTTGGTGCCAAATACCACACCAACACCTTCAGAGGTCTTGTGGAGTTTTTGCCACAATGGGTCAGAGCTGCTTTGGCAGAACACAGTGGACAAACACAATATTATGCAGGTGGTTTCAATGTGGCTGGTTGGTGGTCTGTTTATTTGACATGCAACAGTCCACAACTGATCTTCACAAATGCCAGGTAATCACTGCTTAAAGCACTCAAATGATATCATATTCAATAAACAATAAAAGTAAATATAAAATGACATGAGACAATTTTATCAGATAACTTTTAGCCTCTTAAAATCAATGTCGAAAAAACGTTTGTATCGTCTGAGCCCTATAGAACACGCAGGACATTATATTCCATAAACGAAAGATTTATTAACTGAAATACTTAAAGATTTAATATAAATCAGCAATAAATTCGTCCAGGGCCATGGTAGCACTCTATAGGACTGTGAAGTGATGTGTGAGTACCCTGCTCTTGACATCCTTCAATTTGGGAAGAATTTCCAAGCCAAAGCCATCAGCCTGCCCTCTGGTCCTGTTCCCACCATTCATATAGTTCCCAAATGCTAGGACAAGGCCCATCACTTCTTTAATACTGTCTTCCTCCAGGAGTCCCTGTGGGAATACACAAGCACAATCAGACAAAAAGACATACAAATCTGTGCTAGTAACTACCATCCTCCTATTGGTTCCACTTTCCTAGTTAAATCATTACATTTGCTATGATATATGATAAATTAATCATGGCACGAAAAAAAACAATGCATGACCCCTTTGCTTGATCATACCTTACACACTGTTGAGATGATCTTCACTTTGCGATGAAGTGAGGATATACAGTCCAGAAACACTGACTGGAATATGATGCAGTAAGCTCGGCCAGCAAAATCTGGAATCTGGGCAAGCTCGTAGAGAAACCTTTCCAGGGAAGATAAGAGAACAAACGAGAGGAAGTGACACACTATCCAAAAGAACTCGGAGACAGGTTACTTCTTTTTAATTTACATACTAACTAGAAGTACATCAAGGCGGATCTGCTTTTTGTCACAAACTGCAAAATCTGGATGTAACTAAGTGTAATTAAGTGTGATTAACTGAAGGATCAAAGATATGATACGTGCGGACTCTGTTTGAGGGGAAGACCAAGGCTCAATGACTCAAAACAACGAACGCTAACAAGATGAAGGCTCCTGACTCATGCTCCTGAAAATGGCTTGTTCCAGTATAAGACTCAGTAATTACTGCTGGTTACCTTCACAATCTCTGCCTCTGAGCCATTAAGAAAATAGGAACCCCGATGAGTGGGGGTTTAGACTGAAAAAAAAAAAATCTAAAATGTTGAAATAAAGAATCTAAAATGTCTTGTTTGTAACATTTTCCATCCATTTCAGACCAGCAAAGTGTCGCAATGAATTTGTACGCCAGTAAATCGTAGGAATGTGTTTGTATAATAAAAATCGCATAAACAGAAATTATCTGGATCATGAGTCGTACTGTTCAGGCTTGTCCAGTAGCTTGACTTCATCCTCTTTTGATGTCTCATAATGTTTCTTGATCTTCGCCAGTTCATCGCTCTGAGCTCTCTGTAATGAATTCGGAACAGTTACTGACAAAATACAACACAGCTTGTGAGGGCAGTTAACAAAGACAAAAGCCAGTCCTAAAGATACAGAGCACAAGGCATCTAGTGAAGAAATGGCTGTTGTAGTCAAAAACATGAGGAATTGACTAATGATGAAGGGTGGCTCGAATTACACAACTATGTATTAAAGAATAAGGTGTCTTCAGGTGAACTTCACAAAGTGTCCAGTATGAGGAAGTACAAAGTAGTAGTGAATGATTTATATCAGCCAATAAATCTGAGATGTGCTGGGCAAACTAGTCGGATGCATTGAGGCTCCACCTCACAACAAGGATCTGCTGCTAATGTCTTGTTGCCAGATACCACAGCAAACGTCTTTTCTGGTTTATCCAGCATTCGTCATTTTTATTAGCTTCATCACATATGTGACTATTACTGTCCAATTTTTATTGGTGCAACATAAGCACATATATGTAATATAACTTACAATTTAGAGTTAAAGGACCTGCTTTTATCTGCTGTTGCCATTTACCACAGCACACCTTCAGAACTCTTATGGAGTCAATTTCTGGAGTGAGGTGCAGCATGAGGGGAGGCCTACCCAGTATTAACCCAGTTTTAATGATATGCCTGATCAGTGTGTGTGTGTATATGTGTGTGTGTGTGTGTGTGTGTGTGTGTTTTATGTATATCTGATGCTGCTTATTAAATGGACCAAATTAAGTAAAGAGAACCTGAATTTTTAACAGGTATTCCATTACAAAATTACTCACATTTTCATATAAAGCTTCAATGGTCTCCAGATCCACCACAGAGTTGTCCACGTTAAGAACAGCTGCAACAGTAAATCAGTTTATTAGCAGCTCTTGTACAGAGACAAAAAAAAAAAACAAAAAAAACCCCAGCAAACACGCTGTACTCGTTAGCATTAGCCCTTGTTTTGGAATGTCTTCACATTTTCCCCTAAAACTTGGATCATTTATGTGCTGTACTGTTTCATGAGCCTGTTTGTACCTAGGTTTATTGGATGGCAGTGCCTCTGATATGTAGACTTGGAAATTCAAAACCAATAACCTCATGGAACTGCTGCCTTAAAAAGCTGATGTTCAGTAGGTTGTCGGACTAGATACAGACACAGAAATCACACGCTCCATAGTCAGGCTGTAGGTGAACATATGGCACATATGGAGCAGTGTGACTTCATTTTGACAAATGAAGTGCAAGTTTGAAAATATTCTGAAAATTAAAATGTCAAGGATATAGTTTAAGAAGCATATGGTTGACATGCTTTGTTGAGAATGAAGATATATGTAGGAGAGAGGCATTTATTACTGCATTAACAGACTTTCTCTTCCACACACACACACGCACACACACACACACACATACACACACACGGAGAGGACTAAGCCTCTAGGCTATGGGTCATGGCCAAAAGCCTGTACTTGTTTAACCTCGGGACTCACACATACAGAACTACTACCAGCTCTACCACAGCACTAACACAGAGAAGACAAGAGAGCAGAAGAATAGAGGAAACTAGAGAAGAGAAGAGAAGAGAAGAGAAGAGAAGAGTAGAGAGTAGTAGAGAAGAGACCCTCTTATTGGGGGTCATGTTTCCATAGCCTGTGGACAATGAGGTCAAAAAGTTGCTGTGTGATTTTACACAGAGACGCTTCAGGCCCAAAGGGCTCTCTGGCTTCTCTCTGCAGGCGCCAGTGTCTTCCAAATAAGACTTGGACTATCTGCTTTTCTCTGCTGAGCTTCGTTGGTTGCCAGCAATCCCACTGATGGATTAGAGGAGCAGTTTTGGATCAGGCTCTTTGCAAGTGGTGTTAAAACAATTTTCGCATAGCATGCAGGGCGTCTGATCAATCACGCAAAGGTGAAGGCCAGGAGTGTGTCTGCGCCTGTGTGTTCATGCGTGTGGGGCTTTAAAGGTGTGACACACTCTGGAAATTTCTACACACTCTTAGATCAAAGGCTACCAGCAACTGCCACCTTGCTTGGTTTCCCTCTATTAGCCCCTCACTGAGTGAAGGGCTAGAGTATGTATGTGTGTGTGTGTGTATGTGTGTGTGTGTGGGGGGGGTTACAGAATCGCAGTGCTCACTGAGGTTCAAGTGATATTCTGTCAATTCTTGCAAACTCTCCCTCCCTCTCTCTATCAGAGGTGGAGTAGAGTAGCCGAAACCTAAACTCAAGTAAAAATTGTATTACTTCAAATTATGATTCAAGTACAGATAAAGGCTGGAAACAAGTTAGATAAAAAGTATCAGGTAAAAAAGTACATGAGCAGCTCATGAGTTCCCTGGTGTTCCCAATTCAAACATCCTGCATGGAACACAAGACTGGCTCATCCTAAGGTCATTATACTGCTATCTAGAAGAAAATGTCTGTGTAACTCTTTTACAGAAGTCCCCTAAGTAAAGCACTCCAGTTTGAACAGGACTGTAGCTTTTCATTGTGTCTATTTTTTAATTTTTAATTTCAGTTCAGTTTTGGTTTGTTTTAAGAATTAATCAGTAGTTCTGATTTTGTTGTTATTTTTTGAAAAAGGAGTTTTTGTTTAGTATTAATGTAATTTCAGTACAAGTTTGATACAGAATTATTCCACTTATAGAACCATCATCCATCCATCAGCCATACACTGAAAGATGCAGGGTGCTACTGTTTTTAGTTTTATTTACAATTAATTAACACCTTTTCATTTCTAGTTGTCGTTTTACTAATATTATATCATTAGGATAATCACCCTGTTAATCACTGAATTTTTTTAGGTGCTTTTCTTCTTTGTTTGGAGTCTTTTTGCTATAAAACAAAACACAAAAAGCGAGAGACATGAGCAACTTCAAAGCAATACAGACAGAAATTAATCATAAAAAGAAGAAATAATAACAGTGTGATTCACTGAGAAAGGTGTAGATAATGTAACTGACTAAAAGGTAGATTACAAAAAAATCTTACATTTTCCACATATTTGGAGTCCAAATTTTGCTTCTTCAGTTTTTCAGAGGCTAACATTGCTAACGCTAGAAGTCATTAGTCACCCATATTGTTTTCTTAAAAATACATCCCCAAAACTTCTCTCAACCTGCCTAAACTGCATCCAGCTCTTCATTAAGGTGGCACATACTTGTGGATGTGGTTTATGACTCTGACTGTGAGCTATTAAAATCAAACAAAACTTCACAGCTATCATAAAAACCAAGGCTGGTGTTCACAAGGCAGTCAGTTTCCTCTGTATGTCTGACAGTTGTCTCCAAAAATCTAATTCTGAGATTAGTAATTTCACCTCTGAGGCAGTTTGTGAAATCAAACTCTATCATCTGAAATGGAAGGTTCGGATTTATAGCTCACAGTAAGTCATACTATGTCCTAAACCATACTGTCTGGATCACATTAATGAAAAACTAGGTGCAGTTTGAGTGGGTTGAGAGAAGTTTTGAGGATGTATTAACAGAAGGGCTGTAAAGCGATTAATTAAAATTAACTAGTTAATCGCAAATCTGGAAAAAAATTAATCGCGATTAATCGTGATTCTAAGTCAACCCAATATATAATATATAACATACTAAGTCATTAATTTTACAAAGAAGGCTTTGTTTATTTGTTTGATAGTGATGTAGTGCCTCGGTAATTGAATTCACTTCTGCAAAGCACACATATTACCCTTGTCTTGTCCAAATCCCCCTCTGGTAGTAACTTAAAGCGAAATTGTCCATTTAAC
>JBBPCY010000001.1:40030682-40047198 GCA_037974405.1 Brachyalestes nurse
CACTGATAGTATGGTACTGCAATGCAGAGGGGCGTTTAATTTTCAAATTAATCATGCGATCAATTTATTTTAAAGTGTTATAGAAAATAAATTAACGCAAATAGTTAACGCGATATTTTTAACAGCCCTAATTAACAGAAAAGATTTGGGTGATTATTGACTAGTGTCTATTGACTAGCTGAGTATTGACTAGCTGAAATGTATTAAATTAAATGTATTAGCATTTGAAAATACAAACCTATCAAAGTGTGGCTTAAGTACGTGATTAAACGTATCTAGTCAATACCCATCTTTGCTCTTTAATTAGAGCCTCTCTCCCTCCCTCTTTCTCTTCCTCTCATCACAGCTTTTTATTTTGCCCCCAAAGAGGAGAGCGGCTCTGGGAGCGGGCCGTCCCGCAGAAGTGCTTATTAACTCCTCCTACTGTGCAACTCCAAGACTCTGCAATTCCTCCAGCTCTGCCATTAAGATTAACACACGTGCTGAGAGAGACAGAAAGAGAGAAAATACAGTGACAACAGGCTGCCTGACTCAATGTGCCAGGCACGTGTGTGAGTGTGTAGAGTGTGTATTCTGTGCTGGTGAATTTATTCACACTTGGATCATTAGCAGATTGCTCCCATTAGGGATGTGGAGAGTGTCACTGGCTACAGTAAACAGGCCAGAGTCAGCCACATGCACAGACAGGCAGGAACTCACTGCACCCTTTCTGTCTCTGATCCATTTAAACAGCTTTTTACCTGCTCTCACTTCATGTGTGTCTTTTTTTCTTTTTTTACACCATGCAATCCCCCCCACTCCCCCCAACCTCACCACCCAGAACCTCTTTCTTCTGTCAAATGGTACAAATTTCCTGGCTCGGAACTCCAACAAGAAAAAGGAAATGCATAAAGGACAGAGTCCTTAACATAATTTCAAGGACGTTAACTTACTCACACGAACCGCCCCCCCCCCCACACACACACACATTGTTTGCACGCCTCACTCAAACACCAGTATCGTTCACCACAGACGCAGGAAATTCGTAAAAAGGCCAACTGGAAGCAAATCAAGAGACGGTAAATTACAAAAAAAAGAGAAGGAAAATTACAGTTGCACATTGCTCGCATATTCTCCCGCTAAACATAACTAAGCCCATCTGTGAGTTATCAAGCACACCAAGAGCGATTTAAGTCTATCGCCATGCAATTAGAAGAGGGGGGCACTTAAGAAAGCTTGGAAATGGTTCAGTGGGTTGAAGAAGGAGGGACGAAAAGGCAAGCACTGTTCTCACCTTGCTGAATATCCTTCATCTCCAGGTGAAGGCTGGATATGAGGATTCCCACTGCCTGAGAACGCTTCCCGTCCAACAGCTTGATAATCTGCAAAGGAATGCAAATAAATGCCCAACTGTCAGCTTACTCAAGTATATGGACAACATGTTATCTCTCCATCTTCACATCCACGGTCCTGCAACCATTTATTTTGTATTCTTTGCCTTGAGTAGGTTCTCAAATCTACAGGATAACTAAAAGAGAGGAATCCAGTCTCTCACTCACCACTTTATTATAAACGCCTAATTGTAGATCCACCTTGTAGCCAGTTTCTGGCCAGGTAGTCACTCCTGGCTGGATATTTTCAGGTGGTTGATAACTGTTAACTCGGCAGTGATACTGACATGCATACTGACAGTTCCAAGCTTAGAAAGTGATCATTGATCAATTAGGTAGATGGTGGCTGAGGAACCATGCAGGAAATCAGATGAGGTTTAACCTTATTACTACACAGTGAGCTCATGCAAAGGTCAGTGAGAACCACAAGGCAGAGTGAGTGTATAGAGTCACAAAGTCCTCTGAGCAGAAGTGACGAATGGGAGCTACTAAAATAATCTGATCTACTTAGGGCCTTAGAAGGATAAGGGAACAAAATGAAGATTTCAAACTGACATGTTATTATTTATGCAACATTTTGACCACCATAATATATTCTCATTCTCCTATATTCAGAAATGTTCAGATGTGTGTTCAAAAATTATAATTCTACTTACATTTATATTTATATCTACTGCACTAATTTCTTCAAAGCTACTTATTGTTTATAAAGTTTGCACAGTCAAAAGGAGCAGTTCAGGATACCTTTCACTGTGTGTTGTACTTGTATGACTATGCATGTGACGAATAAAGAATCTTGAATCTCTTGAATCTCTTGAAGCAAATCCAGGTCCAAGTCTTGAACACTGAACTCTTGAACACTGAATCAATTGATTTATAGCTCAGTACTGGAATATTTTCAAATGTTTTTAATAAAACATACAGAATTTTGTATAAAGTATATAAAGTAAAAACTGATCATTTTTTCATTGAGCGAGAGAGTTGGGTTAGATCATTTTCTGGAACCAACTCATGGGCTTTACTTTGGGATCCCCTGCTTTACAGAGTAAAAAAAAAAAAAAAAAAATATATATATATATATATATATATCATATATCATCTATATATCTATATATCATCACTGCTGGAACAAAACTGCATTTTTACTAATTACTTAAATAGCGTAAAAATGCAAGCAGCTGTTTACACTGTGTGTAAAAAATTATAATGAATGAACGAATAGGAATGTTTCAAAATAACTTGCATACATAAAAGTAAAATTATTACCTTTGCTCCCACTGAAAGTTAAGAACATTTGTACTCTCCCCTATAAAGTTCCGACAGTTACAACATACTGTAGTCTAGCTATGCCACTCATAGAAAGATATTAGATTATCACTGACAGGACAAAATAAACTCTTAAATGAGTCATATGTGATACAGTCCTAGCTAGGATGCAGCTGTAAACTAAAACAACAAAAGAAAAATGGAACCATTAAAGGACATCTTTCGGTGCTGGACGAGCATTTTATAACGAACTATAAATTCACAGGATTTTTATTTTCACATACACATGGTCACAATTACATATGACTGAATATCCCATAAAAGGCAAAACAGTTTTTGGCAAGTTAAAGCCCCGCTCTAAAAGTTAATGTCTCAGGCTTCTTCATTAGGTTGTCGCTGAGTGCCCTTACAGGCGCTGAGCTACTGAGGTGTTCAGTGGGAACCGGTGCAAGGGCTCTTTAGAAGTGAGTATTGTGTTACAGCCGGTGAAGTGAGCATGCTGCTTCTGCATTCATTATTAATGTCGCTGGGGATCTCCCCTCCCAGAGACACTGCAAGAGACGGAGAGCCTCTCTTAACACCTCTAATGAACTGCAGTGTTAAAGCTAACCAGCCTTAAAACTTCTGCAGCATGCATGGAGGCTGAGTGGGGCCACCAATTAGCACTGGTGCCTAACACAGCTAACGCATCGGTGGGAAACAGGACCACGGGGGACTATTCTGTTGAACAGAAAGAACAGACAGATGAACCAGGGATCGATAGAGTGGGATCTACTAAAACAATCGTATCTACTGAGGGCCTTAGAAGGATAAGGAAACAAAATTAAGATTTCAAACTGATACGTTGTTATTTTTGCAGCATTTTGTCCACCACAATATATTCCTATTCTCTTATATCTATCATTCCTTCAACAAATTAATTCTGAACTCTTTAATCCACTGATTTATAGTTCAGTACTGGAATATTTTTGCCTAGTTGTATATTATATACTGCCATGAGGGGTTTTAGGCACAATGCTATAAACTTTTCAGTGGATGGTTACTTAGAGATCCACTTTTGTAAATGAAATGTGGGAGTATGAAGAACCTTTTTGAGATTTTTTAAGTCAAATCCTCATAATGTAATTGCTTTTGGAAGAGCCCTTTATTTGGCTAAGAATCTTTACGTTATGTATCTTTTACACCCTCATCAAAATGTCTTTAGGAAAATAAAATGGTTCTTCTGTGGCAATAGTGAAAGTGTTCAGCTACTACAAACTAACTTTTTAAATGAGTTGTGGTTCTGGGTTAATAATGTTCATGAGAATGCTCACTGTTGAGCTTATGATCAAGTTACACTGGTACTTGAAGCAATCCAGAGATTCAGAGAACCTAAATACATAAAAGTATATTTTCACAGTTTCAGCGCTTATGGCTGGCGCTGAGTGTCAACTCACACAGAAAAAACGGTCCTAGAGTCTTTGTGTCTATTATAAATACTGTAACTATTGCAACACGGCTTTCTGGCAAATCCTCAGACCTAGATTCTTCACAGAACACGCAGCATTGCCAAAGCAAAAGAAGAATATGATGCCGGATTTATGATGGAGAGCTGAGTGACCCAGGTCTGCCCAGGCTAACGTATCCTAAACCAACTCTCAGGCGTCAAACCTGTCCTAAAATAGCTGCTCGGTAAACACAAGGTGCCGGGGCCTGTAAGTCATTCCAGGACTTCTGAGTCAGGATCAATTAAAATGTCAGTTTGTTTGAGCAGTATTACCGCTGTACAAACTGCGCATTAAATGTGATTAATCTGGCGACTGAAATCGCTGTGCAGTGTTTATGCATTAGGCCACATATTACAGACCTGTAATGGGTGGAGATAAAGAGTGAGACAGTGGTATTTTTCTTTAACGACGTGTAGTGCATCTCCTAAGTTTAACAATACTGAGACACACTGCAGTGTTGAGGGAAAAAGTCATGGCCTTCTGCTTCCAGCAAAATGGAAGGGTACTTTCCAGCAGTGGCAGTTCTGTATTTTGCTCACAGTGAGATTTTCATACGTACCAGCAGAAGACCAACAATAGACTGGTGTAGTAAATACAATGTGGGCCAGTTTCCCAGACATGGATTAGGCCTAGTCTTGGACTAAACTACAGTGTCAATGGCGAATTGTAAATTCTTTTTAGTCTAGGATTATCCTTAATGTGGGTCTGGGAAACTGGCCCATATATCCAAAAGTTTGCAGACCCTAGCTCATTTCTTCTGAAATCAAAGATCAAAGGCATTAATGGGGAGTCGCACCCGCCTTCTGTGGTAGTAACAGCCTATTCTCTTCTCAGAAGGTAATGTAAAGAAGTAAAGCAAGTCTTGACAAACAGCCTTTAACGTTCAACAAAGGAGCAACTGCCGTATTAGCATTATAGCACACGCACTTATTTTTTTTCGACTTTCAGCACTGCCCCAGACACAAGCACAGCCACATGCCAGCAATTAGGTTTTGGACCATTGGCCTGATTGAGATGACAGAGGCTCCATTTGCTCTATGTCATCTCCTCTTCTTTCATATGATAATCAGGAGAGGGAGAGCGAGCCAAGGCCTCAAGAACACTCATTGTGTGGCTCAGGACACATGATACAAATTAGCCCCCTGCAACACCACCTTATGTAATTGTGCACAGAGATGAGACAGACATCTCCATTTTGAACGCTTCGAGGGCGATTTTGACATTAATTCCATACATTCTATTATTATTTAATTATTACATTGACTGTTTATTATCCAGTAACTACTATGAATTATTTAGTGGCTACTATAAAATGAATATGATATGCAGTTATGAGAGTTGTCTTTTGTGAAGGATCAAACCTGTGGTGCACATGCCTTAAGGAACTGTGTATGAAATACAGAAAGGAGATATAAACTTACACAACAGCACTTGTATAAAAACAATCAGTAACACATGCACAGAAACCTCATCTTCATAAATGCCAGCACAGATCAAAACACACGCACACACACATACATACACACACATGCAGTTTTTCTTTCTCAAAATACAGACAGACCGACCATTTCCTCACCTCTCCCAAAAGAGCCACACGCCCCAAGGCAACACAGTAGGGCCCAATCTGGCAACGTTTTGAGGAAAGGCACACAAGCACACCCGCACGCCTGCACTGTCAACACTCTCTGCTTGCAGGCTGAGCCACGGGCCTCATCGATCAGGTCCAGACTCATCTGACCACTATCAGCAGTCTAGGAATACAGCTATTGGCTTGTCAGTTGTTCCTATATTGCACAGCAAGAATGGGCCCATGCAGGGAAACTGACAAAAGTCTGTGTCTGGCCAGCGCGGCTGGGCTCTGCTACCCCTCCTCCTGAATTCCTCCACGTTTCTGCCCAAAATCCCTTCTTTCCTGGCCTCCGCTAGTGAGCGTGATTTCTCAGAAGGATGATTCAGGAAAAGCATTCGTACCTTGGAGTGTAAACAGACGCAGATAAAAGATGGAGATGTAAACACGTTACTTTTGTTTAGCTGACCTTCTGGAAATTGCACCGCTTTGCCAAGATGCCTGTGCCAACAACCATCTGTCTTCTCACTTTTACCGGACACAGTGTTGAAACTTAATAATAATGGTGTCATCAAAATTTTCATGTCCCAAATTTCCGCCCCCACCCCCCCACCCCCCCCCCCACACACACACACACACAGATCAACACATTGCAGCTTTATTTCTGTTACTTTACAGTCCAAGAGACAAAAATAATTCTGAAAGCATTTTTACACATTCTGATGTTCGTAAAACTGTCATAAACAAAATAAATCTACACATTATCTCATCTTCTTCTGTCAAATTTTAATAATAACACCTCTCATAAGCTATTTGGGCTTACTGGCTCTCATTTACTAAGTTCATTGTCACCTGAGCCATTTATCCTAATCAGCGTGCTGGAGCTCTTCTCAGTGCTCATGAGGCAAACAGCACAGAAACACTCTCAGCGGGTTGCCAGTCCATCGCACAGCAGACACACACACACACTCACACCTAGAGGCAATTTAGCATTTCCAGTTCACCTGCTATGCATGTCTTTGGACTGTGGCAGGAAACCAGAACTCCTAGCGGAAACCCACACAGACCAACCCGAATTTTCGTGCAGCCATCACGATGTACAATGTAATCAAAATACATGCTGCAATCACGTTTTAGGGCTTTTTTTCTTGCCAGGACAACGCTTCACTTTTTCATGCTAGGACAACGCTTCACTACCCTGTATTTTAATGCGCAGTGCGTAACACCAGCAGTATCTGCACTAGCTGGTTACTGTTAGGGTTAAGGTTAGGAACTTTCCCCGTCTCACAGCATTTCAACCTGTTTCAACCGCTTTGCACACAAAAACGATAAGGAATCAACTCGTTATTTCTCTCCTACTGTCCCTCAGTCACCAGTTACCCCTGATACTGGCGATGTTACACACTGCGTACTAAAATACAGGGTAGTGAAATGTCCTAGCACGAAAAAGTGAAGCGTTGTCCCAGCACGAAAAAAGCCCTAAAGTGTGATTGCAGCACTTATTTTGATTACATTGTATATCATGATGGTTGCATTAAAAAAATGTGTATGACCGGGCTCCACAGACAAAGGTACAACATGCAAGCTTCACACAGAAAGGCCCCTTAGACACCCCTGCCAGGAATCAAATCCAGGACACGTTTGCTGTGAGGCAACCCGATGCATCACCATGCTACCTCTTTTACAACATTTTTTTTTTTTTTTAGCCTTTTCCTTTTTTCATTTTCAGCTTGGTGCAGAGATTTTCTGACCACTAGGGCAGCAAGGGTTGCCTTCTGCAACCACAGTAAAGCCATGGTCAGGGTTCAGTACAAGCATCTGAAAGCTTGCTTGGTTCTACATGAACACCTGCTGATGACCTGCCAACACTGAGCCAAAAACCTGGTGTGAAGTTTTTCTTTTCATTGTGGAATCAAAGTGATTGGTAGTTCAGAAAAGCCTTCTCTGTCAGTCATAATAAATGTTATTGTTTGTTAATTTTCTTGCTCTTACACTTGCCTGTGATTGTTCATCCAAATTATTTGAATTAGCCTTTGGCTGCAGTCTGTTCCAAACCCCTGAAAAGTTGAAAACCTGCACCAAGGGAAAGTCATGAAACACATGACCTTATCATGAGCATGTCATACTTCACCAAATTTTCTTCACAATTAGGTCATAGCCTGTTGCATTCACAGTCTTGTTCTTCCATCATCACAAGATGTTACTAAATGAGGTGAATCCTAGCACATGCCAGCATATATGTTTTCAAACTGCAGTTGATGCAACACCACTGCACAGCTCAACACACTTGGAAGAGAACACTAACTGCCAAAGCTGTTGCTCCAGCTAACAGATGCCTGCATTGGTAAGCGTTCTTCTTAGTAATGGGGCAGCTGGATGGCCTAGTGGCCCTGCAATCAGAAGGTTGGGGGTTAGAATCCCAACTGCTAGTGTCACCACTGAGGTACCCTTGAGCAAGGTACCGTCCCCACACACTGCTCCCCGGGCACCCCTCGTTGGCGGTAGCCCACTGCTTCACTTGAATTCACTTGATTGGGTTAAAATGCAGAGAAAAAAATTTCACATTGTTCACATTGTGCTATGGTGTGTTCACACGTGACTATAAGGGTTAATAAAATACAATAATGTGGAGAGAGGGTGGGGCATGCTAGCTACCTAGAGAGAGCTATGTTTTCTTGGAACAGCAGCCACAGATGTCTATGGTTATCCACTCATGATCATGCGATAGGATCATTACACCACTCAGGAGTACCATCCTCAGTAATTAGTACAACATAGTGGCTAACATTATACTACCTACTGACTACCTACTGAAATGTAATGCACAGGTAGGTGTCTGTTCATCAAGGCCCAGAGGTACAACAGTGGTCCTTTAAGTCCAGTTGTGTACCTTAAATATGTTTCCTCAGGGGCAAGAGGCTTGTTTGTATGATTTAATACATCAATGTTTTAAAATAGAACAAAAAAAAAGAAAAGCTGGGTGTCAAGAGTTTCTGCAACAGAACATCTGTCTGAAAGCACTGAACTACATACCCTTGAGGGTACCACCCCAATGATGTGAAGGATACCAGCCCCTGACTGTTCAGTACCTTTCTCCTTAGAATGTACAGTTAGAGCAACATTTAAACAAAATGTAAAAATAAACCAAATATTTCCCCCTTTATTTTTCTCCCTTTAATCACTGAGCTCCTGAATGAAGACATATGTTTGTCTGTTCAGTACAAAAACATGACATGATTACAGTGGGTAGAATAGAAAAGAATCACCCCCTTCAAAATATTCACATTTTGTTGCTTTGCAGCCTAAAATAAAGACACACATACAAAAAAAACATATATATATTTTCAGCTGTATTTTTTAAGCTGGACAGTAATCTTCTTTAAGGTGGACTGCAATGTTCAAGTCATTTTGCTGTTTTTCAATATGGTTTGGGCTTTGACTAGGCCAAACAAAGACATTCACCTTTTTTCTTCTTCAGCCACTGTGTGGACAGTGTTGCTGTGTGCTTTGCATAATTATTTTGTTGGAGGGTGTTAAGGCCGGAGAGTTTGACACCATAACTTTTTCTACTTGGCCTCTGTACCTTCAAGGTGCATTTGCTTCTGCTTGGCCTTTCTTAAGGAGCGGCCACTCTGTCATAAATTCCTGTAAATGCTTCAAAGGTGCCATAGGCCTGTTGGTAGACTCTCTGATCAGTTCTCTCCTCACTCTTCCATTTGATTTGGGATGATGGCCTGATCCAGGTAGGATCCTAGTAGTAACAAACACTGATGAAGCCTTTGTTTTTTTTTTATATTCATTTCCTGACATGGTTTTGTGTGTTTGTATGTGTCATCATATCAGGCTGAAAGGCAACAAAATGTAAGCATGTTGAAGGGAGTAATTCTTTTCTATATTGACTGTACACTTTCATTATAGGGGAAAAGGAAGTATAGATACTGTATTTCAAACAAATAAGAATAGATCTGGAATATTTTTATGGTGCCTTTTTATTTATGACCTGAAACTGTACAGTGTTCCAGTCTCAAGAGACACACAGAACGATTAAGTGCTGGGCTTGCAATCTGTGGAGAATGGAGACAACAGACAGCTGGCAAAGTCATTCCCTGTGGCCACTTGAAATCAGATCAAATGAGGCCAACTCTGAGGCCAGAGTGACCAGACATGCCCACACCAGCAACCTGGTGCCCTAAGTGATTGATCTAAGGAGGGACGGTCTATAGATTTGGAGCAGGGCTAGACAGGGCTAGACAGGGCCAGTTGGGCCAGTGGCTGAATTCTGAACTGCCCGGACGCCAGACCAAAGTGCTGACTTGCTGAAAAGAACCATTATTGGCAATGGTGTACCCCCCCTAGCTAGTAGCTAATGAAACACTGAACCTGGTGGGTTAAGAAAGGTTCGTTAACAAACCATCTTTCTTTATTAAATGGTATTTAAAAACTGATGTCATATTATATCTGGATATTATTGCCTATGCAGCAGTACCAGGAAAAACCTGATTAGGTGTAGCCTGGTATATGCTCTTGAAACAGTTAGGAACAGAGCATGTGCTTCTAAAATCCATTTTTTTTGGTGTCAGCGGCATTAAGCAAAGAAAAATGCTAAGTGCACAAACGTACAATCTATGTGATTTTCGTTTATCCAGTATACTACTTCAAAACTATACAATACATTTTATAATCACTATTTTCAATAATATATAAAACCACTTATTATGCAAATACACATATAAAATAATTATTTTATTAATAATCCACAATTTGTGAGAAGCTAAGAATGAACTTTTTAATGAAACATAGAGCTGTAACTGATCAGACAATAAGAAAGCCATACAGAATTGAGAATGACAATGAAAACTTACATATATTAAAAAAACCCAATAAAATGTATATCCAGAATGGCTCATATTCAAAGGGGACCAAACAACTGTGTGAACCAAACAGCTATTAATAGCTATTTTAAGTAAGGAAATCATTATAAATAGATAATTTGTGTTTATTATTTACTTGCTGACATTTACTTGGTGTTCCTAAAATACGTTTTAAATAAGCCATTCATTTATTTTTTGGTGTGTAGTTTATAACATGTCTGAGTAATTATTACAAATTTATCTAAACTTTTGAAAGCTTGTGTCTATCCTAAGATGTTTTATAATGAATAATACCAAGATGAAGATGGATATTGATTGCAAGCTGTAAAACATTTAGAAAATAAAGGACAGGCTTAAATTTATTGTAGATATAACACTGTTCACGAAAATGTATAAAAACCACATGAGGTCAGTAAAAGCAACAGTCAGCTACTCTCCTGCTAAAATGACACCCATAGCCTACCAACAACCATCAGTAGAGACTCACTTCTGAGGTGAAAACAATTACACAAAAATTATTTGTCCCTATGAACCAAATGCAAAATGGCATGCTGAAGCAAAATGAACCTGAAGGATACATGATGCTGCCAAAGCGCATGCTACAGTGTGCCTCAGACATCCCCTAGTGGTATTAATGGACAGCTTTTCCATCAACAGCATGGTCTTTCCATACAAGACATGTCTATAGTGTTAATGTTATGAAGGCCACAAGGTGCTCACACGCATGCTAGCACAATGGGCCATTTGATATGGCCAGGCAAGTAAAGCAAATGATATTGTGTGCTCAGACCAGTGAGGGTGCAAGTAGAGACGTTAAGCTCCTAATTCAGTGCAGATGCGTTGCAGTGGGAGGATGATGGGATGAACGATGGAGACTTACCTTCTTAGCTTTGGCCTTCTTCTCATAGGTGTCAGAGAGAGGCTTCTTTTTGGGCTGCAGTGTGGCTTTGGAGAAAAGCTCTTCAAACTCCTTGGTGTCAGCGATGTCTGGCTCTTGCAAAGAACCCCACAGCGTGTTATTACTGGAAAAGAGGCACACAATTCAGGTGCATACAGTATTTCATCTACCATCAGAGAGACAGCTAGTGATAGAGCAAGGAAGCATTATACCCTCTGGAAATGCTAAGGCTAACCGCTCTTTTTCAGCTGTAAACAATGTTTTTAATTTGCTTTTTTTGCTCACTTGGACTAAAAGTTTCTGAAGTGAGTGCTTTAAGTGAGTCTAAAGAGACAAAGTTCTGCAGAATTTGCCAGGTGCTTCTGAGAAACTCTGTGTTCTTCTAGAAATGCTGCCTCTGTCTGTGGCAAACGACTGTCTCCTACAAACTACTGCGTCATTAAGGATGAGAGGTATTTGATTTCGCCTGTTGCTAAGTAACATGGACAATACAAACAGACTGTCTGGTCGTGAGCGTTGGAGTGTCTTGTGACTGCCTCTGCTACCATCCTTTCCCACTCCTTCTTCCTAAAATTGGAAAATAACCTCAGATGATACGGCAGCTCTTCTCCAAACACTCACACACATTAGCCCTGGCTCATAAAAAATGGTGGGACTTATAAATCTATCTAGGAATGGAAGATATATCTTTATGAAGATATCAAGATTATAGCCTACATCATCATCATACGCTGGGGAAAATTTAAGCTTATACCACAGGGCTTGTGAAGTGCCAACAGATGAGCTGAATCAGTAAGAAGCAACCAAATACCCACACAATGTGTATCTGATAACAATTAACTATGCATTCAACATTCAAGCCTCAATCCAAAAATCTGACTATTCTGTTTGATAATCTCAGCCCAGCGAAGACGTTTATTTCTTACCTTTTTATAAACTACTGATTTTAAATAGACAAATAAAATCTGAATTTCTGAAGACAAGACAGTGTACTGAATCAACGCAGCATAGAACATAAATTGAGAGCACCACCCCAGAGACACGAGAGATATGCCTTTTTCTAAATATGTACTTTCTTATCTCTTTCAAGTTCCCTAAAGAAATAAAATTCACTTAATATAAGGGGAGAATCTAAGGTTAAAAGTCACATAAGATTTTTTCATGCAGGTCCTCTGCACATTCACAGGAAAACCACAGACACAATATTGCTCAGAAAAATGCATATTTGATATTTGCTCCCAATCGATCCGACCTTAATCTATCTTCACTACTGGTCTTTCTCTGGTGGGTGCCCATCACTGAGCAAAAGTAAGTCTGCTTGAGAGATTCTGCTGCAGGTGTTGCATTGCCTGCATACCTGCATCTGTACTGCTTTGAAGACGTTTGGCTATTTCTACAAGAATAAGGACGTATCTAATTTTAAACATGGGCTCTTTGTCAGTGCAATATTCTGAGTTCTATTCTATATTCTCAACATAATTCACCAAAAATAACAAGCAACCTAGACATTAACCAGAACTTTGGCAGGGTGCACTGGATCCAGTGAAAGATTTTACAAGCGAGAAATGAGGATTCTCGGAAAAACAAAAAGCGGAATTTGGTCATGGATACAACACTGCAGCAATCAACCGTGTTGCCAATGATTCAATTAGGACAAGTGAGTCTAATCTGAAGTGTCTGGGAGCCTCATATTGCAGCAGGATTGTTCTGTCTGAAAGAACACAAATGGATGTAATGCACACTGATTTGCCTGACATTTAGGCCTTGGTTTAAATAGCTCTAATGGAGCTTATTATTCTACAAATAGCAGTAAAACAGTTGAAAGTGTATTGATGGAGACCAGCCAATGTTCACACAGTTGTTTGGTATTTTCCCCTTTCTAGGCTGCTTTGTGAGGGCCACTTTTAGGACTATATACAATATAATGCTACTACCATACAAGGCTGCTTCCTGGAAGTCAAAGCCTAAAAACACATTGACTGCACTCGCTTGAATGCATGGGGTGTCACAAATGCGTGGCATGGATATGCAACATTGGGACATTAGTTTGGTTTAGCACTTAGACTAACAATCATTTACCCCTAAGGCTCCTGGAGCAAGTGAGTGAGAATTATGAAGCACCACTGTACATCCTTTCCTAATCCCCCTTACAGTACTACAAGGCCATAAAGCTCCTGGGCTGGCACTCCAAGCTCTCCAGCTGTATAAACCACAGGCACTTTAAAACAAGCACCTCGCACTCTATTTTCCTCATAACCGCTGGCTCTAGGTGTTGAGAGCTACATGCACACTGTGAGGTGAGTGTGAACGTAGATTTTTAAGATAAGATAAAACTTTATTAGTCCCAGAAGTGGTAGAAATTTGCTAGATTCATTTAAAAAATTCAGAGAATCATAAAAGGAAAATAAGAAAGAAGCTCAGAAATGAGTAGAGCTGCTGTAAGGGGCTGCCACATGTTGGGGGCGACAGAAGTAAATATCGATATCACAGGTTAAAGTTTCCATAGCTCAGATTTTATCCTTAAATGCGGCACAGATCTAGTTTTAAATCTGTGTAAAAAAAACAAGAAATAAGATCTTTTCAAATCAGATACATATACAACACACACATACATCAGATCATAATAATATCAAATGCTATCATCATCTAGTGTTGGGAACGAGTCAACAGAAGTGTGTTAAAGTTAAAATCGCTCCGATATATGAATGTGAAAAAGAAGGTTCCGTTCTGAGTCAAAAGTCTGAACTGAGCAATAAGGCTCTTATTATGTATAACCTAACGATAGCATAAAGAGTGCTTACTTGTTATCTTGAATCTGAATCCTAGTCCAGTAGAGGGGCTTCATTGGACAGTTGGGCTCTACCGCTGCCTTTCGAGGGGGTTTATCAGAGGCTTGGCCGAACCCAAAGCCACCGAAGGCAGGTGGAGGAGGTGGGGGCCCACACCCGGGCATAGGTGGGGGTGGAGGAGGGACCCCGGGCATGCCAGGAGGAGGGGGTGGGGGAGGAGGAAGACCTCCAAACTGGGGAGGGGGTGGGGGTGGAGGTGGAGGTGGTGCAAGTCCAAGTCCTGGCAAAGGGGGTGGAGGGGGCGGTGCTGTGGATCCTGGAAGTGGTGGAGGCGGTGGAGGTGGTGGTGCTAACGGAGGTAAGGCTGTTGTACCACGTGATTGGCCTGGCAGAGGAGGGGGTGGGGGAGGTGAAGCACCCGGGGTCACACCTAAGGTTACAGTGATAGAGTCCAAGTCAAGTTTTTTGGGCGGGGTGAGACTGGGGCTCTGCGTCAGCTTGGAGCCCTCCCCCTCCGGTGGTGTCTTGATAAAAGTCTCGCGGTCAGTCTGGATGCACACAGTCCGGTAGGTTTTGGGGGGTATGTCATCTTCAGTAGAGACACAGGCTTCCCGCAGGACCCCTCGCTCCCCCACTGCCTGCTTCCGCTGCATTTCGGCAATGGTTTCTTCCAGCCGGGACACCGCCACAGCATGCTCTCCCCGCAGCTGGAAGACTTGGAGCTCGAAGTCACCCTGGATTTGGCAGATAAAAATAATAGATATTTCTGTTAGCGTGGAGCAGTGTTATGCATTAGTGGGAAACATATTTAAAATACAGATTCCAACAACCTAAGTTACATGTTGTAAAGGCAGTATTAAGAACACAGTGATTTTATTATAGTAATGAGAATGCTTTTAGATCATTTACACACTACAAAAGAAAAGATCAGTGCATGGCGTGTACCAAACACTTGTTAAATGAAGCATGACTGTTTCAGGTAAAGTGGGGATTTAAGCCATTGCTTGAATTGTGATTTATGAAATATAGAGCTATAACACATAAAGCCAGGTCATTTAATATCATTATTCACTTAGCCACTCTAGAGCTATGAAGCATTAACTGTTTCGTAGTTCTACAAAGGACTTTCCTATACTACACTTATCGCAAATGTGTTTTTACTGGTCATATAAAGCACTGAGCCACTTTACCTGAAACAACAGTTGAAGAGAAAAAGGTTCCTAATTTTTCAAATTAAAATTGTTTTCAACACAGTTTCTAACACATTTACATTTCAGAAGCTTATGACAACATTCAGGGTCCCCTGGAGCATTTACCAAATATTGTCCCATTTAGCTAATGATCATTTTAGAACTTAATTTAATGAGAAGTGATTTTTTCATGAAACATATTGACAGAAGTTTTCTGCCCATTCACAAATCCAGCTGGTCGGTGGTATGAAACATCGAGTCAACAACAACAACAACAACAAAAATCAGTTGCTCACATGTTAAAGCTGAGCATGTTCAGGCCTGAAAGCTGAATATTTTTGGTTTGGCTAAAATGCAAAGGAAACTTTGCATTATGTAATTTGGAGATGGGCTTACAAACACACTCTACAGTGAGACTGAAGAAAAAGTACTGCAGTGCAACCTCCACATGTTTCTTGTTATGATGTGGTCTGCAAAGGACCAAGCTAGGCACGCTGTCTATTCCCATACTTTGCTTCTCCTTGTCAACACCAGATATCCATTGTCCATTTTGCATGTGCATATGACAAACAAATACTAAGACATAGTCAGTTAACAACACAGTGTATTATGCTACATTGCTGCATAGGAAGACATTAATCTCTCTCCCATAGACAACTCTTTTCAAAAACTAAAACAAATAATGCAATATAAATGATGTATCCCACATTAACTGATGTCTCGCTAATGGTTGGTTGCAGCCTACATGTTTAAATTAAGCTCGAAGGAGACTCATTATGCAGTTAACAGCTCGTATATTTATAACAGAACAATAAAGAACAATGAAGTCTCATTTTATAGACACAAATTGTAATTTCTAAGTAGGCCTGGTAGTTGTTGAGGCTGGCCTGAGGAGCATTTCAATGGCTTTGAATAAATGTTAGTATCTCTGGCTGAGTATCTGAATCCTCATCCTTAAAAATCACCCATTTTAGCAATTCATTTTTTGCCTTAGGAATTTTTGCAGCAGTTCTATCCAGTAGGTGCAAAATGTATTAACAGTTAGCTTAAGCCCTGCCAGATTTTGCTATGGATGCCA
>JBBPCY010000001.1:40047736-40057785 GCA_037974405.1 Brachyalestes nurse
TCTATCTGTATATATATATATATATATATATATATATATATATATATGAATCTGCGTGAATGTTTTCATGGTCACACCTCACATGCTACACCAGAGTACTGAGCCTGGCATTTCCCTCTCGCCCTGTTTTTCCTCTCATTTTGGTTTCTCCCGCTAACCTGATAGTCAACACCTGTTCTGCATTTCACTCTTTCACTACAAATACCCAGCCTGAACTGGAATCTGGCGTCCATTCTCCATCATGCCAATTGGTTGCTATTTCCCGCCAAGTATCTCCTGTGAGTGCATGATTTACCTGGGTTAGGTAGCACTACGACAGTAAAGACCACTCCAGACGCAGCAGGAATATCACTCCTGCCAGAAAAGGTTCCGGTTGTTTTTCACCAACAGCTAGATCACCCTTGGCCAGCTGACCCAGGTGGTAGCGGAGCTAGTCACTACGGTATGCCCAGCTGCCGGGTCTCCTCAGGTATGCTTAATGCCACCTACAGGTCATGTCAGGTCCACGGTTTCTTACCAGGGCGGTACAGTGGGGCAGTGGACATCCAGCTGGATGTCAAAACGTCCTCCTGAGCTTGGATCTGTACTTAGCATTCACTTACCTGCCTGATTTCAAGAAAATATCCATTATGATACAGCGCACTCACTAGGCAGGTTCTAGCAGTCTAGAGGAAAGCCCTCAGCCCTGAACTACACCTGAATTTACGCCTAGCCATAAGGCTTGGCCAACACTTATAGGCCAAGAGGTACTGGATTAACCAGCGTCCACCACCAATCATTCTGTCTCTTTGTCTGCGCTTCTATATTCCCAGTTGGCTGGAAACGTCATATCCAAGTCCTTGGTCTCTGCTTTATCGATGCTTGTGTTTGCTCTAACCCTGTTATGGTACTTGCTCTAGTGTTACCTTCACCACTATGAAACTATTCCATTTCTGATTCTTTTCTAATCCCAACACCAGATAGTTTAAGTTTACCTTGGTTAAGGCTGCACAATCCTTTGGTAGATTGGCACGCACACAAAACTATATCCTGGTCCCCATATGCCAGTCAGTTCATTTACTCACTTATCCATCAAAATGCATATCTCCTATCTTATTTCTTCGCCAACATCTCATTCCTTGACTATAACATTGGGCTGCCAGGAGTCAGAATAGAGTAGGCTGAGGTGTCTGCAGTCATGGAGTGGCCAGAGCCTTGCACGGTTCCTGGGTTTATCCACGGCTTCAGCTCTGTGGCAGCCTCCTTTCTCAACTCCTCAATGGTGAGAACAAAATTTGAATGGAAAAAAATGCCTGACACCACACTAAGGGGGGTTTTGCCGGAATCTAGTGTCCATTCTTCATCATGCCTACCGGCTAATGTGGCATGTTGTTTGTTGGTTTGTATGTGTCCTCTTAAACAGAGTAAACTGAAGTAGTATGCTTGGCAGTACCTCTTTAGGGCTAAAGACTATTTAGACCTAACCGGCTGAACATAGTGTTCCCTGGGATTCCCTACTCTACCCCATAGTGAGCCTTAAGGAATCTTCTAAAACTGTTTCTTTTTTACTGTTTAGCTGAAGCAGCGCTGTATCATAGCACTTCATTCTGAGACTGCTTTTGTTTAGGTGTTTATCAAAAGCTATGTTGTGCTCAGTGTCTCCTTTGTTTGCATTTGCTGCCAAGACTCACAGCGTTTACCTGGGCTTGCCAGCACTATGCCAAATATGTAAAAAGAGCTGAATCGTAAAGTGGGAGCAATATATTATGCTAAAATCTGTTTTCCTTTTTTATAGGCTAATCAAAATGTTGAAAAAGAGGACACTCTCTTTATCTGACTTGATTTTACTACAATACAGTTGTACAATAACCTAGATCCTTGTAAATATATTCAGGCAAGCTTCAGGTATGCACATATATTGTTCCAAAGCCTTTTTTCCACCTCAGGCAATTGCTGTAGCTATTTTGTGGCTAAACACATGGCAAATCTCTGCTGAAGCCATCCATGCTAATTTCACTGCCTTACACTGACATCTAGTGCATCCTGTGGGAACTGCAATCCATTATATCCATGTACAGATCACACTGACTTACATGCAGTTTCTCCAACTCCTCTTTGCATTCTCTCTTCAGCTGAAGCAGGGCAGCTTGGTGCTCTAGAAAGACAAACAAATACTGTCAAGTCATGACTCCATGCCATGCATAAATCCTAAGCAAAACCCAAACCTTAAAGGCCTTAATTCACACAATCTACAGTAGCTGCACATTATGATTCTGTCCAAAATGTGGAGCAGTACATCACTTAAGGGCCCACATCCAATGATATTATAATTCACAAAGGTCCAGTTATAAGGTTATAATATGTACCAAAACAATCATAATTCATTTCTACATTACCATTTTTCACAATAAATAAAAATACTGTTACTGTGCCTTTAAGACTGACATATGTATATGTGCAAAACAGTCTTTTCATACTGGCTGCCCTGTATCTTGTCAGATAACAGTCCAAAACACTCCCCATTTGTATACTAAATGAAACTCTCCTATTCCAAAAATGCAGCTTCCATGATTTCAAAGATGAGGCAATTCTGTTTAGTGATAAGTAAAGGCACATCCTGTTCTTCTGGATATTCTTCTCAAAGTGTTATTAACCAGTTGATTACAATTCACCCCACCCTACTGTTAAACACCAGACACAACGCAGCTTCCATGTAATGTTTGTCTCTACTCTGCATTGTATATATTATGTCTTCATATTTTGTATCTCTATAGAAGTATGATATTAATAAGACTCTGTCTAACACACTCTTTTTCTTATTTCTGGGATTTCAATAATCCAGAGAACACAGGAAAAGCTCAATAACAGTAGCTCCCAATCTCTGTTCTGGCGTAGCCCTGCAATGCACGTTTGACTGTGTTCACACCAGACTTAATCCATAAGCAAACTTATAAGCCTTTTGTGAGTTTACACTGAGTGTACGAGGTTAACCCCTTTTGAACAGTAGCTATAAAATGCAATGGTTCAGGATGTCCCCGTTTAGTTCAGTCTTGAATATGAAAATATTTGACATTAATTTTAATAATAATTTGAATAAAAATACCTGATTGGATTACATTAATAAAGCAATCTGAATAATCAATTTTCATTCCACAAATAGAATCAACACTAGGAGGCTTGCATACAATCAGGGGGTTCCACCACTGGTCCTGGGGAAACTCCCCACACTGTACATTTCCTGTTTTATACTCCACCTCTTACTCAGGGTGTGTACAGGGGGTACTCACCAGGGTTGGCAAACACTGCAAAAATAACAGGTAAAAGAATCCAATTTTGACCTAGTTGCCTAAGGCAGTTCTCTGAGGAAATGTATAAGAATTTACATACAAGATTTATCAACAGTGAGGACCATCTCTAAACAGTGTCAGAAAACATAAAAATCCAAGGGAATAACCTCTATTATTTCAATGCATGTTCAACAAGTTTCCTTCTTTAAAGAAAACTTACTAAAGTAGTCTCACACTTTCAGAAAGCAGTCAGAAACTGAAGCAAAAGCTCTATGGGCTAAATCCAGGCTCTTACTTGTAAGCCCTGTAGGTATTTTGGAGTGCTGGCAGAGAGTAATGGGGACTGCTGTTTCTGCCCTGAAGTACAACAGGGTGCTTAACTTTTCTCAGTTCAGCTTTGTGCCTCTGACACAAACAGGGATATCATGGCCAGAGACTGCTTAACGTGCATTCCTCTGTTAAATGAATTTAAAATACAGAACACCCGTGGCTCTGATGACCACCACAAAGGCAGTGTTGCTTCTCTTGTTTGTAGCACCTTAGAATTAGATTAAGTTGTGAGAAGTGTTCTTAAACAGGGATTTCTGTTGCAGAAGCAAAGTGGGGGTGGGGTAAAAGTATATTTCTGGACTGGGACACATGCTTATGTTAAACGTACCTGCTTCAGTGTATCGAAGTCCTACTTTCTCCTCCTCATCTTTAGGCTTGGGTGGGGGCCAAATCGCTTGGAGTCGCCCAGGTGTTCTGTCCTCACTGTCAGTTGGGGAGCAGACCTCAGACTGGGGATTGGAGAGAGAGAAAAGAGGAATAGCTCTCAAGGAGAATACATTAGGGTCAATTCAGTTAGTAAGAAGGTTGGAGGGATACTGCTAAATACAGCTTGAACAAACACTAGCTATTCATTTACTCAGGCCTCAGCTGCATTGCATATTGACTGTACTTCTGTTAATCTGTGCAACCCGTTACATTTAAATATGGAATGATTCCAACATGACATTAATAAAGACCCAAAGTGGAAACTTGCCTGAAGGTGACCTAGTCAAATTTCAAGAGCATTTCTTATAAGATAAGGCAAAACTGTTTAAGATGTACATACTTTGACCTCTGCTGTACTCTTGTCACTACTAGGTGATTTGCTTGTAGATTTCTCAAAGATGGACTTGAGCAACTCTTTTTCATTCTTTCTCTTCCTTCTGACAGCCTCTAGATCCACTGGCGAATCCCCAGGATCCTTCTTAAGGGGTTTGGGACTGAAGAAAAACTTGAAGGCATCAAATGCGGTATCTGTGCCCTTGCCGCTGTCATTTAGTTGAACGTCAGCCTCTGTAACATTCCCTGCTAATTCCTCCTTCCCTGAGCTGAGGCTTCCAATGTCCTTGGACTCTCTGTCTACGTTCTCCTCATTACGGGCATCATCAAAATTAAGAAGCCGCCACAACCGACCCTTCTGCTCAGACACATCTTTGGGTTCAGCTTTCTTTTTAGGGCTCAAGGTGCTTGCTGGTTGCTGCTCAGACTTAGCCTTGTTGACGTGCTGTTTCAGGCTCAGTAATGCGCGGTCAGTATCCCTTTGCTTGATCTCAGACACTGTCTCTCTCTCCTCTCCCACTGCACCCTTCTTCAACACACGTAGTCCACTGAACAGGGCCGGCAGCTGGAAGGTTTCCCTGGGCGTGGATGCAGCAAGTGATCTGGGGGAGGGAGTGGAAGAAGGGTCTGTGGTGGTCCTCTTGGTTACAGGCATTTCCTGACTGCTGCCTTGTGAAGGAAGAGAGATGGCACTTGGCATGGAGTCAACTGGGGACTGTTCCTGGTCTGAACATGAATGGCCCTCTGTTATGCTGCTCCCTGGATGAGGAGCTGAGTCTGGAGAGGTAGGGCTTGTGTAGTCGAGGGACTCTGAACCGGTGTGGCTGATTTTCTTAACTGAAAGAGAAGCAGGCAGTTGAGATGTTCTCCAACTCTGTTTTTCATGGGATGATATATCCACCGAAAGCAATGAGGAGTCAGAGTAATTTCCACTTGAACAGGGTACATAAAGAGGATCCTCAGACACATATGATGACGAAATGTCTTCATTTCCATGATAGTCTTCAGCCACACCTGGGTTACTATGGTCCCTTGCTTTAGGACTGCTGGCAGCGGACACATCTGAGCCCATATCTCCAGTGGCAAGATCTGCACTCTCCTGATTCCTCTCATACAGCTTTGAACCGCCTGATAGGTCAAAAGAAGAGTCCATTTGCTTGTTGTGCCTCCTGTTAGAACTTGACGTCTTCGGAACAGAGATGTCTTTGAAAGATTGCTCCAAAATACTTTTGGCAGTGAGAACAGGCAGTTTTAAGTCTGTCTGAGACACATTACCCCTGCTGCTATCATGATGGAGCACCTGATCTGAGTTATGATCAGCCTCGTTATCCTTATGAAGACAGAAGGATGTCTCAGTGGTCTCTTGTTGACCAGTCTGGTCAAGGTTTCCATCACTATCTTCCTCATTTTCTGTGTCACTGTAGGTCTCCACTCTGGTTACCTGCACCAGATCTGGGTCTGCCACAAAAGGGGAGGAAGTGCTAAAAGGTCTTCTCCAAGACGGAAAAGGGGAGCATGACAGAACGCTCTCCTTACAAGACTCAATCTCCCATGATTCAACGGTTCCCTCGAAAGTACAGCTGGCATCATTTTTGGCCACTGCCTCTGGAGGACCCACGTCAACACCATCAACACTACAGTTGCTTTCAAGATTTCCATTGTTTACGGGGTGTAGACATGACTCTTCCTCAGGCAGTGTTCGGAACGACTTAAGCACTGCACCCTCCTCTGATGGGTGCTGAGAGCCTGCCCTTAAAAACATAGTACAGGATAGCAGAAAGAGCCAGGTAGATCTCAGAATTAGGCACTAACTGTGTTCAAGGATCATTTAACAGAATTCTCCAAATCACCTAAAACACAACTATGCAGGTAAATGCAGAAAATCACTCCTGTGTCACAAAAATACCTCTTTTCGGTAGAAGAAACAATAGTCTTTTGTGAGGGGAAAAACCCTTGGTTTCGCTTGGTTTCTCCACACAAAAAGTGCTTCAATTACTGCCCCATCAAAGATCCTCTTATCTTTGTTTTTTTTTTTTTTGCTAAGAAAAGCTGGACTCAATCTGGATTCAAGTTGTTACTCTTCACAGAGCAGCAACTTGATACTTCTCCACAACATAGTTTTGTCTCCTCCACTATACAAAAATAAAGTTACCCCAGTTTTCCAAGATGTTTGTGGTTAAAATGTATTCTCCATTTTAAAAATATCCCTGGAAATCTGAGACAGAACTTCAGAGGTTGCTGGGTAATACCCAATGCAGACACTGTGAGAGAGAAAAAAGTTATTTCTTTCCAGCTTTGAAGCGGCGTAATCCCAAAATGTGGCCTCAGTGTGGTCTTTCAGCTCGCAGAGTAAAGGTAACCTCCCGGTGCCATGTCGTCTTCCTATTCCTCGAAAACGTGTGAGAATCTGTGTGTCCCCTGGAGAAAGAGCCGTGCTGCTTTAAAGACACACGGGCTTGGTGTAGAGCGGCTCACATGAGTTTACCTATGCTCCGGTTCCTCCCTCTCTTGCTCTTCCATGTGTGCTTCCTGGGAAAAAACTTCAGTGGCAGGTGTCATATTACTTGAACTTACTTCCTTGTAATGGCGTAGGGTACAGCCTCTTTCTCTCTTTCAGACTTTCTGTGTTGCTAATCTCCTTGAGGGTCAGGTGGAGTAGGCGGTACTGCTTGGCTCTGTACAAAGCATTACACCACCGGCTATAAGCTGCTCTGCCTAAGTCCACACCTCTGCTGATCCATGCCGCCACAACAACACACCAGCTTGCCCATTAGCCCAAGCTAAATATGCTTTTGAAGTTTGGAAATGTTCACATTTTTAAATATGTGTATAATTAATTCTTGTGTAACTAATTCTTAATTACGAAGTTAGTATTATTGATTATACTTAATATAATAACGTATTAAATATAGACTTTTACATTAATATATTTTTACATATTTTATTGCTGATTCAACACTGCAGAATCTGTCTTGCTGCACTCAGAATAACTTCAGGCTAACATGGTGTACATCCAAATACAACCCTGACAGTCCTCTATTTACCATCTGAAATCTTAAACAGGTAGTCTAAATTAAACTTTCAGGCTATTGTTAGAGTTACGTGTCTTGAGGCATCATTTTTTGCTCATTACACTGTATATTACAGTGGGACCCATTAATACCACCGGTCATAACCTGAAAGTCCTGTCACACTGCTAGCGTATGTCTCTGTATGTCAAGGTATTTAAAGGTTTCTTAATCCCTTTGCTGGTCAAACTGTTACGCATTCCATGCAGGACTTCTGAAGCTTAAGGCTCAGGAATGACTGTGAAGGTAATGAACATTTGCCCGACATTTAACACCCAACAGATCAGCAAAATGAAAATTTGTTTCAAAATAAAGACTGTCTTATGATACTGTAAAGGAGTTGAATATCATTACCATACTGGTAGGAAATTTCACAGATTGGCAGTGGATAAAAGTCTTAAGCATTGCAACACATTAATTCCTAGGCTTTCTTTGATGTGATGTGCGGATTAAAAGCAACCCAGGCCTCAAAGCAGACCCACTTACTGCTCTTATGTAAGAATGGCAGTATAATTTTTTCCTAGGCTTTCCTTTGGACTTGCACCACTTTCGTAGAACTGTACATCTATTAAAAACAGACTGAGCAACACAGTCTGACTTGTATCTGAAAAGTAGGTGTAACTTTCACTATGAGAAAGTCTGTAATGCTTATCATTTTTTTCAAAGGTCATATCAATTCAATGTATCACGAAATCCTTCAGCAAAGAATAAAACACAAAAGAAAAACAGATACTATGATGACTAATAAATCTTTCAGTGTAAACATCTGAATTACATATCATTTATTTGCGTAGAATACTGTTAAAAACATTTCTGCAGAAATTCCAAAGGTGTCCACCAGCCACACCTTTGCTATCTTTTGCAGACATCAGTGCTCAGCTGCATTCTCTTGTTTTGTCAAGAGCACGGATGCTGTCTTGGGAGTGTACCACTGTGATTGCAAAGGGTGTGTGTGGACATGCACACACACATACTTTTAAGGACACAGCAGAGCTTGTGCTAAATGGTGTTAGGCATGTGAAGAGTTTAGGTTCTGGACTCTGTCAGCAAGGTTGTGAGAGCTCCTGATTAAAGGCAAATTAAAAATTAGAAATGCTTCATTCCAGAAAGTCTTTCCCAATCAGAACTGTTCACAGAGCTTAATGCCTCTAAAAGAAAGCTATTGCTATAACTATATGTTACTAGTTACTCTCTAGTTACTAACTATATATGTTCTCTCTCTCTCTCTCTGTATATATGTACATATATATACACACACACACACACATACGTGTGTGCATGTGTGTGTGTCTGTGTGTGTACCTATAAATTTCCACATATTTGTAAAACTTTTTTTATTCTAATTACAATTACTGAGAATTATGAGGTGACGAAAGCTACACATAGATACATTCCTGACAAAAAATCTTACTGAGCCAAAAAAAACAGCTAGCTATGATTTATTCTGCCTCAGACCCAAAAGAAGTGAGGAGTTTTGCCAGTATGTTTGCATGCAGACAGTGTTTGATTTGCATTCTCCCAAACCAGTAGAACAGAACAATTTTTGCTGTGGGTGTGAACATCACACCCAATCCATCCTCATGCTCAAATTAGCATGCATGCACTAGTTAAAAAAACAAGAAATCTCTCTTTAGAATAAGAGTGGCAGTTTTAGCAGCATCCACAAACTGGCTAGGAGGTTGTTTATGATTACAGTAGACACACTTGGCTGATCATGAAATGTCACTGAAATGTAGTCAAAGTGATTCAGAATGGACTGATGGAAAATGGTTAGTTGCATAAGCTTAGATCATTATAGTGGTACTGATTTAATTAATTTCCTAAATTAATTTCCATTGTTTCCTATGTAATGTTGATAAAATGGTTAAAAAAAAATCTTTGGGAGGTAGTAATGTCCGGCATTCCCATCATGAGTTTTAAAAAATGCTAACCATGTGACTGTGCGTGTGTGTGTTTATATATATATATAAAACGCAGGGTTACGTTCGGTAGAGCACCCACATGTAGTGAAAAACTGCGAATGTGTGATGTGGTTTAAAAAAAAAAAGCTTAAAAATGCCTATTTTTATAGTGTAAACCCGTAATATGATCCCAAAACATGGTAAAGTACAGTAAACACTGAACTGCTGTCTCTCGCAGCTCTAGAATGTAAAATACAGATGTTACCCCCATATACACTGTACTGTAATTCATGTACACACGTTTTCTTTGGTATAAGCAGGATAAACACAGTAATACATTAATTTAATTTACAGTAATAAAAATACAGGGCTTAAAGAAAAACAAAACGAAAAACATGAGAACACTCAGAGAAACACTCGAGATAGCTCCACGCGAGATGCATCACATGGCAGCAGCCAATCAGCAGCAAGGAGAAATGAATAATGTTCTCAGATTGGCTACTTTCAAACCTCCCGCGTCTGAATACAGCTGTATTTCACCATCCCATGATGCGCTTTCTTTGTGTTCTCTGGACAGTACCAAAAATGTTGTAGTTATATTTTATTTGAAAATGTAGCTGAATTTATGTTCATATTTATATTACAAAATTAGTAAATTATATTTTTCTTAATAATTTAGCACTAAAATGCATGAAAAAAGCCTCGTCCGCCACACCCCCGTCCCT
>JBBPCY010000001.1:40070153-40104116 GCA_037974405.1 Brachyalestes nurse
CACACACACACACACACACACACACACACACACACACACACACAGACACACACACACACACAGAATGTGTAATCCTCCTACTCCTGAGCACTGAGTCACTTTGAAAGGCACATTTTAAAGACAGCCTTTGAAACGCAGTTACTGTGTAAATTATGATGAGACAAACACCAAACCTTATTTTATGTACGTTTATAACCTTGTTATCAAGAAACATTACATATGGGAAGATTGTGATATAATCTAAAATACGATTTTATCAGTTACATCATATTCCTATTCAGCAGGGCCCCTGAATCAAACAGCTGCAGTACACATGTACCCTCTGCCCTCTCCCTCTGTAGTTTATCCTCTTCTCTTATTGTCCTAATGCCATAAAGGAGCATAATCCCTTCATGTGTTCTCATCAGAAAGCCCATAATTCCAGTTAAGTGAGACTTTGAAAGCGAGGACACAATGTGCTTTTATAATCCCTCTGATATTGGGAATCACACAGCAAGAAATATCCAAATCTTTGTGTTCTGATATGGAAATAAGCAAAGAATAGGCCAGCACCCCAACCCAACCTGACAGGCAAATGTGTTCAGTTTCACTCATTGCTATCGTATTCAAATACATACAAAAACAGAGATGTTGCAAGGAAATGATGGGAGGCACAATAGTAGGCGGGAATCTGGTCCAGATACAGTCACAGATATTTTCTAGCCCAGATATGGTCCATTCATGAAACACATGCGCATGAAATGTGTAAAAGGCCACAAGTTGCGCTCACAGAGTACTGTATGCACTGGAGTATGGCTTCTACATGAATGTGTGTGAATTTAAAACTACACTCTAAATTAAACTTTGAAAAACTGTTATTTGGAGTGATACCACAGAACGTGTCCCACAGAGCTCTGGTCTGCACACTATTATATTTTCCTATACTAACATAGTCCAGTTTAACTCATACTTATTAATAAACTCATTAATATTTTGGATCAAGGTTGTTGGGAACCTGTGAGAAAAACCACTTCTCGACCCCTAAAGAACCTTTCAGTGAATGTACCATTTACAGAACCTTTTCTGTAAATCCGATTTTCAAGAATGTGTTTAAACAACAAATAATGTATATAATCTACAGCAAATGAAAACCAGTTTCCCTGAGCCACTCTTCCCAGCCAAGAAACGTTTACTTTCGTTTGTCAAAGACAATCACTCCTACTCTCAGATGCTTGGTGAATGTCACACACTAAAAATCTGATGCAGGTTTGGCTTCTTGTTACTGTTAACTCATTTGCCTGAACCACTTCCTGGAATGTCCTACTCTTGTTCTGCTCTTAGCTGTCCTTCCTGCTCTTCTGGATCGGCTGTGCCCTGATGAACATGAGCAGATCCCACTGCGGAGGACAAGCCTGAGTGCTCTGATGCCCTGAAGGGCAAAGCTGTAATGCAGTAGAGCACGAAGCCCACAAAAGTCACCACTATTCATCTACTGTTCAGCAGAGGCAGGGCAAAAAATAGTCAGTCATTGGGAAATAAACACAGACATTCACCCCCGACTTCCCTGTGTGGAGGATTAGGAGGGACTGAACAATCGCAAGTGCAAAATGTAGCAGTTTGGCAACTTGTTTTAAGAGACACTTCAGATGAAGAGTCATTTTTCTGAAACACCACATATCACTATTAATTTTTTTTTCCAGTTTGTTACAGACATTCCTACAAATGTGTTTTTTCAATACAATTTAATTAAAATGTATATTTTATTTTTAAACATGTATAATTTGACATTTTTATGATTACATTTAACAAAATAAGTTGCAGATGCAGTTTATTCAAAAACAACATATAGTATATAGTCGGCTGAACTATTGATGTCTAACTTCACGTTTTCTGTCAGCTGTCTTGGGTTTGACTTAAAGAGATTTGATTGGCTCATGTCCGAGTCCTTTGTGTATTTAAAGTGTCTTTGCTTTCATGCCTTTGCTTCGGTCCACCCTCACCCTACCCGTCCTTCATGTTTTGCGATTTCCTTGTGTTTTGGCCCTCGTGTCTTCTTCATGTTCTTATGTCCTTTTGAGTTTGTGTTTGTAAATAAAAAAACAACAAATTGAACCCTGCGTCTGCGCCTCACAACCCTTCCCACGCATGACAGATCTGAGCTATTAACCTGGGTCATCCTTAACCTGGGTCACAGGTGGTGCTAGAGTCTATCCTAGAAGTCACAGGGTGAAAACGAAACACCCTGGACAGGTCATCAGTCCATCACAGGGCAGACATACACATTCATGCATCTCCAGTGGACCTGACATGCACAGTCTTTGGACTGTGAGAGAAACCCACACAAACACAAAGAGACACAGAAATCACCCTTGCCAGCACGTTTTTTCTGTGAGGCAACAGGGCTATGCACTGTGCCACTGCACCACTTTGCAAAATTAAATCACTGAGATGTAAACAAAATCATTCAGAGTGCTTTGATGTGAAATGGTTCCAAAGGAACATGCCAGATTTCTTTACAGTGGTGGCGATAGGAAGCAGGTTTGGAATGGCTACACAATGTTGATAATGGCAAAATAGTGGTATATTTGAATTTTCTTTAGGGACTACTGTTGCTTACACAGCATTGTGTGTGTGTGAAGTTTATGGCCAAAACTATTGTAAAACCTTGTGTCAGACATCAGGGTGTGTGTTTGTAACCATCATATGCAATGACTCTCTGTGAGGGACCTTATGGATTTTTTTACATTCAACCACTTCAAATTACTTAACATCACAACCATTTAGTTAACATCACAACCATATAAATATGTAGAATTTTTTAGAAAAACTGTGGAATGCTCATATATATAGAAAGCCAGAAATGGCTTTGGCTTTTCAATCTGGAGGAAAAAAAAGTCATTCTGGGACACATGTGAAAAAATTACATGTTGGGCATAATTACGGGTGTTCATTGAGAACTATTCTTGATGTGTCATACCCTGCTGGGAGTGAGGAAGCAACCTCTTTAGCCTCACAGATCAGAATTTGTTTCATAATGGACAAAGAAGCGGGCCTTCTCTGCATTTATTCACATCAGCTGAACGGAATATGAAGCGTAGTGTTCTCTACATTTCCTGTTGACTGCTTAGAGCTGAAAAAACACAAGCTCGTCAACTGACTCTCTCTAGAGTGATTGGTTTCATATGACTGCTAGAGTGATTAGTTTATACCATTAGGGTATTACTGACACTATCACTGTGTAAGATAGTGGAGGGATTACTTTAGCACTGGTTTAGCTGACTGTGTCTGCCTCAGCTGATTAGAGTTGAAGTTTACATAATACATAAACACTGTTAAAGGATCAAAATGTTCATTCCCCAATACAAGGTGGTCCAATTATGAAAACTAAGCTGCAAAAATAGCCCCTGTGGAATTCATAGCTTTTAAGATGTCCAAAAATATATTCACATTTCTATTCTATTCTTTACCTCGGCCCATTAATAGTAAAAGAGTGTTTCGGTCTAGACTACTGTTTGAAAAAAGCACAATACAGGGCAGCCAATCAGAACAGAGCTCATTTACACACACACACTCACTCACTCACACACACATAAACAGCTTTGACTGGTGCATGAAACTGTGCAACGGAACACAGGGAAAGAAATAAGATTAGAGTAAGAATAGAGTAAGGTAATTAATTCATTAATTTTATTCATGTCCATCCAGTGATTATTTCTTTGAGCGTTGCTCATGGACGGTGAGACAAGAGTGATAAAATAGGATCCATAAAGCACGGCAGACTGTGGAGAGCAGGTGTCATTCGCTTTGTTTCAGCAGGTGCTATTTTTTCTTTTGATTTAAGAGTAAGAGTAATTATTTATTGTTGTACAATAAAGGGCAGCAATAAAAAATACCACCCAAAATGTCCCTGTTTGAGAAATATGATTAAAGGCAGATTAAACTTAATGGGCTCACATCCGATATATGTGAACTAATAACAAGTAGTTTTGTGTAACAAAAACAGATTACATTTTTGTTATTTTCCAACCTCCTTTGACCTGTTAGAATTAAACAGGCTGTTTATGTTACTGTGCCTTTAAGACTGACAGATGTAAATGACCTCTGTTCTGATTGGCTACCATGTTCTGTGTCAAAATCCTAAAGGGAATATCGGTTCACTTGGTGGCCATAATGTCGACACCAACTGGGTGCTCCATTTTCGTCCCACAGCACAAAGACGTCAGATGGACCAGAGGCGCTAAATTGCCCCTATGTGTGACTGTCAGGTGATTGTGTTTTTTAGTATTTCTGCCCTGGGATGGACTGGCAATCCGTTCAGGGTGTTTCTGTGAGCATTGGGATAGGCTCCAGCACCCCTGCAACTTTGATTAGGATAAGCAGCTCAAATGATGAATGAGTGAATGATGAATGATGAGTTTGTTTTTCCGAGAAATTGGATCTTTAAAATGCAATCACTAATGTAACAACTAATAAAGAACTCGAAAAGCCTATGCACCAAGAACACAAGTGTTACTTTCATACACCAATACGGCTATTCTTTATTACTATGATTAATGAATGTCCATCTTACATGTTTCTGGGGGGGATCTTACATGTTTCTGGGGAGATTGCTGCATAATTTGTGTCTGGGATTATTTAAGGTAATGTGGACAACAGCATGAATGACTATGAGTACAGGGCTGCGTGACTGGCAGAGGAAGAGATCATTACTGAGAATCGGATTATACAGCCCCCATCCCCCTACACCACCCCAACGAGTTCCCCCTCCCTCTCTTATAGAATCCCAGAAAGCTGCCAAACAAAATGCCTTTACTATCCTAGTGTCTAGTCATTCTATTATCTCTCCATGCATGTTAACCCTTAATAACCAAGGGTTATTACTGTTAATATTTAAAAAAATAGCCTACGGTCAAGTTTAATTATTCCTGCATCTTTTGGGGTCAATGCCTGATAATAATTATACTATTCTATTTGATTTTATGATGTAATGCATTCCTTATATTCAATATGAAGACATTAATACATTTAATTAGTTCCGAACCATGTTTTTAACTAAATTAGGGTGAATGACCACAACAGCAAACAGACCCTACCATTGTCATTCAGATGACACTGGACAAATCATGACAACGACTCAAATACCATTGCATTTGGCCTAGGTAAGAGTACAAAGAGATGATACAGAAGCAAGTGTTGGGGTGCATAGTGCTTCTGATCTAAGATACAGACTATTTACCTCTGGAAAACTATATATATATATATATATATACACATCAGTGAGTCCAGTTCTACACTTATACAATTTCTACTGGTTACTAGCAATAACGCTAAAAGTGGTGATGTGGAAAGGGCATCAGCAGCCCAATGAAATCATGGTGAAATGTATGAAGTTTGGGCCTGGTTAGAAAGATTCTGGGCTATAGCCTGGAAACCCAAAACAGGTAGCGCCCCTGACAGCACCATTCACGTCAGGTAAGGATCTTTAGAGAGTTTCCTGTTCATTCTAGCACACTCTTCCACCAACATTGCGCTCGAAATGTAAGCAGAGCATATTTATATTCCCACATTCCAGGATGACAACTGTAGGGTGTCTCTGTGTGACTGATTCAACAGACATGTAGGAAGGCTGGGACTCTCAATCCCAATGCTCAGTTTCATGGAACTCCAGTTGAAATCTGCACCTAGTTTGTAAAAGAGTGGGCTAAAATTGTCGAGATTACTCTCAACAGATTGATGTTGTTCTCCCCAGACAACTTCAGTGCTGTTATTAAAGCAAAAATACATCTATTACTAATAATGTAATAGCATGCATTAGAAAGGAAATTATGCACTTAGGAACAAATGTTATATATTGTGATTTAACCAGGAAGCACTTGTATGCCCACATGAACTAACCAGCATGCGCATTATGTGATGCTTCTGAATAAGAAGTGGCCAAGGAACACTACACTGCAGTAAATAACAGAATCTGCATTAATAAAATCTATGTGTGTTGCCTGATTTACTTTAAAAGAGCAAGCTAAGCAAGCTGGGTTGACACATGATTAGTTACTCTCTGGGTCTAATATGATCAGGACCTGACGACTTTAGCAAAAAGCAAAGGACTGACCTTTCCACAGTGTTCTCTATCTCACCCCGCAGACAGAAAAACGAAAAGCCAAAATAGCCAGAACTGACATTGTGCTCCATAATAAATAATCTATTATCAAATCAGTTGGAAACTAACCAGTGGGGCATGGAGAGGGGGAGGTGATAGCCCTCATTCTGCCCCAAGCAAAGGAAGCAAAGGGGTACATTGTCTGCTAATTGATCAGAAAATCACATAATCTATTGAACTGAGGCTAGTGATGTTTGCAAATGGATTTATCAAAAGTAAATTTGACCATCAATTTTACATATTTCTTTCTCGTTGATGCTGTCACTGTGACCATGCAATGAAGCTTACGATCTGCGGCACTTCAGAAATTCTTTTTTTGTTTGAGCAACACAGAGCCTTAATCCCCTTTTCTAAGTAATGCCGCAGAGTAGCCAATCTGGATCTGTAAAATCAGGGCAGTTTCAACCTCAACAGGATGTAGCTCCAAAGGTGCAGAGCAAACTGGCAAAGCTTGAGTTGACATTACTTTCATGGGAGCAGCAGAAGTGTTTGAATCTCATGTCGACCGGCTGACTTTGATACGAAGGGTCCGAAAACAGACTATTTTGTGTTACAAACTGTATTGTAACACACACAGTACTGTGCAAAAGTCAGAGACCATTTGTTTCATTTGTTTCAGTTCCAGACAATTACAGGTAAATCATTTTTCAGCTTCAGAGCAAAAGCAGAAAACATATTCACAGAAAATTACGCAGAACAATTAACTAAATATATGAACAAAATACATCAGTGTGAGTTTGTACTGTCTTCATTACACCCTCCAGTCTTGAATTAATTTTTTCTGCAAATACCTGCAGACATATTTTTCTGCTTTGATATTTGAAGTTGGTTGTATGTTCTGCTTCTAACAAAGAATTTAGACTATTTGGTCCAAAAAACCTCTCAAATGTCTGTGTTCTATTGCAAATATTCATATTTTCTGTCAATTTTCTTTTTCAGTAATACAGTAATGACAGCTACACATCCATTCAGGCCCTCAGTGTGAGGTTGTCTCTTCACCTTACAAGGATGGACAGAAAGAAGTGTGGAATGTTTTCTAAAGCAAGAGCTTGGATGAAAGATTTAAATCCTGTTTTTTTACCACTTGTTTTCTTTTGGATTTCCATTTCCGTATGCAAATGTACTATGATCTGTCTATTCTCAGAAATCTCTGAATTAGTTCTGCTTTTTTCTGACACTGGAAAATGAACAATTTGTCCTTAATGTACACAACTGATTGAAAATTAAATAAACAAAAGGATGGTCTTTTGCGCAGTACCACTAAAAAAATAAAACTGAATTAATTTTTTTTTGTGTCAAAAAGAAAAACTACAAAAATGCATGAGGTAACACAGGACTGCTTTTTCTATACATACATACCTTCACTGACTCATTCAACACACAATTTAAAGCTGGTAGCCTGGTGATTAGGGAGCTGCCCCTGTGATCAGAAGGACAGGGGTTTGAATCCCACGACTGCCAATGGCACTACTGATGTGCCCTTGAACAAGGTACCATACCCACACAGTGCTCTGTGGGTGCCGCATTATCAGCTGCCCAGTGTTTCCCTCAGGTGAACAGGTTAAATTTAACACTGTGTGTTGTGCTATAGTGTGTTCATATGTGACAAACAGCCACTTTACACTCCTACACTTTAAACTTGAATAATCCAGTTAATGCGAGTGACCTCCATTTCCTCAAAATTGTGTTCTTTTTTGAGTGACAACATAAATAAATCTTACCTTACACTCACCTGTGCTAGTAAAAGCAGATGCTCCAGCAGTTCTGAATGTAGAGTTCCCAGCTCCTTGTTGGCTAAGGTTCAGGTCCAGCCTTGTAATTGTTCTACAGTTCCCGTTTTTGTCGATGACCTCCGTAGTGACTTTCGGCTGATTCCCAGTTTCTGACCAATACCCTGTTGCTTCATGAGACCTCTTCTCTCCATCTTTATTCTTAATGCCATCCTCTTCAGGCAGCAATAAAATTCTATGGTTCAGTTGGGGACTTGACATCTTGGAGGACAGTGGTGAAAGAGCTGGAGACATGCTTGGTAGACTATTGGTTGCTGGGTAAGACACATTGAAAACCCCAGAAAGAGAAGGAGATGTGGGACTTTTGGTCCAGGTTCTTGATTGCGCTTGGGTGAGATGTGAAAGAGAAAGCCTCATTGCCTCAGAAGATCTGTTCTCTGTGTTTGACCCTGTCTCATGGCTCTGAGTACAGTTTTCATTAGAGGCACTCACATTTTCTTGGTTAAAGCGTTGGCAATCGTTGTGTCCCATGACAGATCTGTCTTTACTGCTATGCACAACATCCACAGCACCAGAGGAAGCTTCTGTGGTCCCCAGGATGGAACTGTGCCGTGCAGCATTCACCATCGTTTGGCCCTTAGTCACCACTATGTCCCTTCTGTTGATGTCATCGTACAGCTGAGCTGTAGTTCTGTCTCCAGATTGCTCTTCAAAAGTTTCATTCCCTAAAGAGCTGCTGAAAATACTGGGTCGTATGTTATTTCCAACATTGTCCATGAAAGAACAGCTTGAAGCTCCATAACTCAGACAGAACTGTTCCTCAAACTCTGTTAGCTCAGTACAGAGGTCAGTTTCTGAGTCAAATAGGCGTGGGTCCTCCATGAAATCCCAGCCTTCCTGAGCAGTGTGAAAGGGTCCTTCCATTGGGAGAAGTGGTTCGTTGCTAACATGAGCATAGCAGCCTGGTCCTGGGGTGGCAGATGCATGAAAAGAGGGGTTTCCATCTGCATCCTGGCAGGTTAGCGGAATCTCTGAAGCTGTGATGCACCCCGCTTCCTTCTTCATCTTACTCTGCATGAACTCTTCAGCACTGTAATTCTTCTTGACGCCCAGTTTTCTCAGCTTCCGAACACGAGAGGCTGCTCTTTTACGCTCTGGGGACAAAGACAGCGCATGTTGTAGGTTGCTGCTGCTAAGACTGTGCAAAAGATGACCTGCATAAGCTTCAGGCTGACCCTGGAACTTGCCATCCTGGTTGCCCATTGAGACCCTGGATGCACAGTCACCACACAGAGGCAGGAGATCCACCAGCAACTGCCAGTGCTCTGCTGACAGCCACTGAAGCTCAGCTAAAACTCCTTTTGTTGCATTGCAGGACTGGGAGGCATCGCCTGCTGGCTTGTAAGACTGGCCTCTTTGTTTAGCCCTTGCAGGATCTTCATCCTTCTGGTTACGCTGATTAGCGTACAGGGGCTGGCAGTCACGAGGAGCACGGACGCCATACGTAAAGTTTCGGACCCTCCCAGTGGGGAAGTAGAGGCTGATGTGGCTGAACTCCTGGATGGGTTTGTGCAGACAGAGTACTGTGTGTGTTCCTTCCATTATGGGAGCCATTTAATTAATCACTCACTTTCTTACACTAAATGAACACTCATCCCAAGACTCTAGCCTTTGCTGGAAGACCCGTCGGAGTGAAGGGTGTTCATCACCTGGCCGATCGAAGTTCTGTTAAAGAGGAAGAGGCCATTAGAGAGAACAACATGACCATAAATCTGTTCAAGTGCAATGGCAAGAGAACGAAAGAACAGTTTGACAAAATGTCAGTGCCTGATATTATTACAGTGTGGCTGAAAATATCTAGTGGATCAAAATGACATATATGTCAGTCTGGAAAGAAAGATCTGATGTCTAATTTCAGCTAACCATTTTTTAATCATTTCAGCATAGACGTTTGCTGTCACACACGGTGATTGGAATACAAATTAGAATCACTGCTGTGTTAGAATGCAAAACATACAAAATATTATGCAATAATCGGCTTCATGCAGCCAAGTAGTTATGAATGAGCATGTCCTGGAACATTGTCAAAGACTGCAAGATTAGACTAATATAACCTGACATTTTTGGGCAGAAATGTGCATAAAGCGAGCCAACACAGAACATCTTAATCTTGCAAACGTTATGGCAAATTTCGTAATATGTTTTTCCCAATATCTTAAACTCAGCAAATAAATAGAAATAGTGCACTAAATTAGCAGGAAATTGCCTTTAAATGACCACATATTAAATGTCATACTCTTGGAAAGGGACTTTTAAGAGCAGAAAACGAATGATCTTCAGGGGGTATTAAATAACATCAACAATGGATCAATAGTGTGAAAATAACATTTTTTAAAATTCAAATTCAGCCATAAATATGGCATATATACACTCATAAAACGTGCCATTAATGACTCAGAGCAAAGCAACCACTTATTGTCCCCAATGAACCCTTTTTTGAGACTTGTGGGTGTGAAGAACCGCTTAACAATAATGTAATGGTTCTTCACTAGTGTAAGGGTTCTTTTTTTTAGAAACGTTACATTATGTGAAGGTTCCTTAACTTTCATTTCATTAACAAAAATGGTTATTTGTAGAACCAACCAGCAAAATGCATCCTGCAAAAAAAACTCTTCAGGCATTCTTATTTTTAAGACTGTAAATAAATAATAAAAAAACGGCCTGTGTTAACACATGTTCAGAAGTTGTAACACACTGAACTGCCTACATCACTGTTAGTTACTTGCCCAAGAATATCTGCATCTATTCGTTCCCACGTGTGGTCCAGCAAAGCACGTCCTGCACTTTAGCACATAAGCAGTCAGATCATTATTATCCCTATAAATAACATCTGAGAGAACACAGTGCGGCATGAAGTTGTGCCTCCTCCTGTTATACCTCACCAGAGCCGCATCCATCCTCCACACCGCGCGCTGGGGATGCAGTGTTACACAACACGAACGCCACATGCAATAGCCAGGTGTGGAAAGTGCAGAGTTGAACGCACTTACCCGTTCCGCCTGCATGCCCGGGTTGTTTTGCCTCTCCTCTCCCCCTGAAGCAAGCGACCAAGCACTCAGCGCCCTGTTCTGAGGGGCGGGGTTACTTAGATCGTGACTGGCAGACGCCTGAGCCAATCAGTGCGAGTCACCGGCTCTTAGGGCCGCTCTGATTGGTCGACAAGATCTTCTCCTGGCTCAAGCACAAGAGTCGCTGCGGGCAGCTGCGGATTTTCAGGTGCAGGCGAGATCAGGGAAAAGAGAGGGGGAGGAGATCCACTTCTATGCGCGCTGTCGCTGAAAACTTAAAGGGGACCAGCCAGAGCTGTACAATTATTATTTATAGCCTTGGCAAGCCAGGCGGCCAGCAGTCCTACAAGTGTAGCATCAGAGGATAGGCAAAAGTCATTAAGATTGCAAAGCGTTAGCTTCTGATAAATATCTTCATCAGCTGGACTGTTTATAGCACCATAACTGCTGGTGACGCACCAGATTCAGGAACAAGCATGAATGTTGACCATACTCCAAGCAGCAATGATGCTTTTGATGATTGCAGGAGGTCAAAATGAAGATTACAGCTATGCTGCCTTGAGGTTCCACTGCATGTTTTGCATACATGACTGACGTGAATAATTAAAGGGCCCCTATCCTAACTTTTCCCCCTGTAGTCCATTGATAACGTTTGTGGTTTTATGTCAAGTCCATTTTATTTATATGTGTCATTTTATTTCTGTATTTATACTTGAGACTCTGGAGGTGTCTGAGAGGAGAATGTTGAAGAAGCTTCACATTTTAGTAATTACTCTGTTCTTAATTGGATTTGTGCAATATACAGCTCAACTGTTTAATCTGTGAATTGATAGAATGCACTTGAATGTACTTATTAAATAAAGTTCCTTTTTACTGACATTGTCGCAAACCAGTTTTACAGAATCTGAGTCCAAGCTCCCAGTGAGCAAGCCAAAGGTGACAGGTGCAATGACAAACTCCATAAAGCTGGAGGAAGAACCAAGTCTCATAAGGGAGACCAATCCTCATCTGGTCTACACCAGGTAGCAAGAGAGAATAAAAGAATGACACTATGGAGATGACTAACAATATAAGGCCTTAATGTACAGACTTAACTACTGAGTAGTTGACCCTAGTTAGCAATAGGTGGATCAGATAGAGTCTATAGTTAGTAGTAGCTTTTACTGGAGTCTGTGAGTAGATGTTTTTTCCATGGTTGTTGATCTATTTTAGAGTACACATAAAGTCCTGATTATGGTGATCAAGCTGAATGGATGGGCAGCAGTTTCTCTTGTGGAAGACAAAATTAGTCAAATAGGTTTATTGTCATTTCAAGTATATACACAGTACACAGTGAAATAAAACAATGTGCCTCCAGGACCATGGTGCAACACAAGAACAGAAACAGAACACCACAAGACTACAAGTGCAGACAAGAAGAACACAAGAGCAACAAAACAACAAGACATGACAACATTTAGTGGAGTCAAGAGCTACAGTACTTGTTTGAATGATAGAGTATTATGACAGATACTGTTTTCTAGCAGCGGAGTGTTACGTGTGCATATATGCAGAACAGAGGTAGACAGCAATAAATACAATTGTGCAAATATAGCAGCAACAGGGCAGAGAACATGCATTTTTGCCAGACGGGAGGAGGGAGAAGAGGGTGTGTAAGGGTTGTGTGGGGTCATCCACAATGCTGGTGGCTTTGCAGATACAGCATGTGATGTTAATGTCCGTGACAGAGATGAGATGAGATGAGAGATGAGATCTTCTCAGCTTTCCACACAATCCTCTGTAGGGTCTTGTGATACAAAATAGAGCTGGGACTTCTTGGTAGCTGGTGTTGAGGGTCCTCTGTGATGTGAACACCAAGGAACTTGGTGCTCTGGACGATCTCCACTGAGGGGATGTTGATGTTCAGTGGACAGTGATCACGTCTGTCCTCTAGAACTCTCTTTTGTTTTATCCACATTTAGAGGCAGGTTGCTGGCTCTGCACCAGTTTGTTGCCGTCACACCTCTCTCTTCCCCACGTCTTCATTCCCGCTGATCAAACCCACCACAGTCGTGTCATCAGTAAACTTGAACATGTGGTTTGAACTGTCCATTGTTGCAGTCAACAGCGTGAAAAGCAGAGGGCTAAGGATACAGCATCTTAGCTCCGGCTCCCAAAAGCAAGCTGAGGTCACATACCTTCAGAAGTGGTCAGTTTTTTGCTTGTATCTTGCCAGCGTCTCGCAGTCATCAACATGTTTACCAGCTGTTTGAATACACATCTTAGCGAAGGTTTGGTGTGAATGTTTTGACCACAGACTAGGGTTGGGCCTTTTTGTGTATTGCACTGATAAAAATCCATCTTTGCCATTCAAATTTTTGTAACTCAAACACTTCACTTCAGAGGTTTAGGGGTTACATTTAGAGGGACAGTCTCACAGTACTTTCATGGTGGCATGAACTGCATTAAAATCTGATGGATATCCAGGGCCTTTTTTGTGTGGTTCTGAGTTCCTATTCATGATCTGTGTTTGACTTGGGTAAACTGATAACATTTTCATTTTACAGGATGGGCTCTTTTTCTTTGCGGGCAAGGTAATCCTGTTAAGCTAAATCTCTGTGTTTGCAATCTCTCAAAACACTTGGATCTTTAGGAAGTACAGAACACTTTGTTACTGGACTGACAAGATGCTGTGAACAAAAATACATCCTGTCTGTGCTGTGTTATATTAATCATGGATAAGAAACTGTGCCAGTGCTATTGTTAGACAGTCTTAGATTACAGACCACATCCAGACTACAAATCCTCAAATCAGGTTGGTTGTCTGTATGTGTATCTGAACAGTTTATTATGCTTGCTGAAAAATTCTAGTCTTGACTAGGGGTAGGTTAGATGGCAAGAATTTAATATTATGAAATTTTCATGATCACAATATTCATTTTTTTTTTCTGGCATCTTGATCAGGACAAAAACTATTGCATTAAAATAAAAAAAAGACTAATAATACTAATTATACATTTTATTTATAAGCGCCTTTCACAACACTCAAGGTCACTTTACAGAAGTTATTCAGAAATAAAAATTAAAGAATAGATAAATTAAATGAAGAAGATTTTATAATCATTTTAAAGAGTAAATTATATTACAAAGGAAGTTTTTTTAAAGGATTATTTAAAAATTATATAAAATTATATTTATTAAACATGTGCTGCACTAAATCCAATTAAACAACAAAGTATGGTCTGTAATAAACCATGCAATTAGTCCAAAATAATCCAAAGTACTAATAATATTCATGCTCAGAAAAACATATTGTGATTCTGGAATTCGTCTCATTATGGATGAATATTGTCACATACTGGCTCTAAAGACAAAAAAGTCATTTGTGTCTTGATTTGTTACTAAAAATTGCCCAGTGAAATGACACAAACTACCTTGTTGTTTTGCAGCCACACAACTAGAGGGCAGCAGATGATCATGTGTCTCATGATGCCAGCGCACAGCCAGCAGACATACATTCATTATCCAAGGTATTAGAAAGACCTACCTTGGGCTTCCACTTTATTTCACCTGTTTTAAAGGTAATTATATATGTGTACAATTGCAAACTGTAGCATATTTGCTGTCCTGCACAATTTGTCAGGCTGCGTCTATTCTATTCATCATTGGTCAGTTTCTGATCACAGGACCGCTGACATGGTAGTGTGTGTGGCTCTGGTGTGAGTGTATCAGACACAATGTTCTTGAGATTTTTACACATGTCAGTGTCACATCTATGTTGAGAGTTGTTCATCCCCCCAAAAAATTCTGCAAAGAAGGGCCCAGACTGTGAACAGAAACAGATTAACTGTAGATGGGAACTTCAAGATACATTTAATAAATAAAACAGAGTGGCTAGTGAGTGTACTGTAGATATGTCTCCTTTTGAACTCTTCCTTTCAACTTTTACTTGAATATTTCACCTCTTAGAAAACGCACAGCTGTGCCAGCCAGGTTGTGGCCCTGATCTGACAAGTCAATGATTCAGACTGTGTTTTTCATGCACTGCAAATGCTGTAGTGTTGTGTACTGCATTTGTGGCAGCCCAGGTTCTATGCCTCTCAGTAAGGACTGCAACTCTGAGCCAGCGCTCTGTTTCTACACTAGGGACCCAAATATAGCACACATGCACTCGGATGCAGCATGTATATCCTACAGAACACTGCACCATCTAGAACTCGTGCTGCATTCTCTCAGTTATGTACTATGGTTGTAACAATGCATCAAACGCAAAAATGTGACAATATGCCCCCAGCCTTCCAGCTCCAGTTTTATTAGTGAAGTGTCCCAGAACTGATTGTGCCAGAAAATTGTGCCAGAACATTCTTCTTCATTCAAATTGAATCCTAAATATTGAATAGTATTCAGTCTTGCTTTGTTGAATATATCAAACCTTGACCCCTTTATTGCCTACTGAACCAAATCCTGAGTCGCCTGTATCGTTACACCCCAACTGTGTATCACCTGCACAGAGGTTATCTGTCATTTATGCCAGTAGCAATCTTTAAGGTGCAATTGTGAAGGAAGTGGCACTCTTCATTCGAACGAGCCTAAGAGAAAAAGCTCTAGGGTTGACAACTGATGTGGCAAAAGACCTAAGGACCTCTGCAGGTACAGTCAAGTAACCCAAACACACAGCTGTGCACAGGAGTGGAACTGGAGATGTCATTTGCCTCCTGCCTAGTGAATGGCTCCTCTGTGAAGTTTCAAATGAAGGCAACTTTCAGGGCAGCTCAGATCGAGCCTGATCTGAACCTGAGCATCAATAAACGCCAGCGGTGACGTCAAAGACCAGAGCAGAGAGCTCGTGCGTTTCCACTGCAAGAACGTGCTGGAGCCTGGAGCTTGTTGGAGTATCGCAGCAGGAGCCCCCCCACCACACATACACACACACACACACACACACACACACACACACACACACAGCACCTTCTACTTGAGTGGAGCCGAGGGACAGGCTGCGGTCGTAGCCCTCCCCCTCCCCCCTCAGCACACACAAACACGCGCACACACACCTCCTCTTCTCTGTATGGCTGTGAATTTAGCAATGTGCTAATAGCGCCAGGAGGAGCGGCCGGTGCGGAGCGACGAGCCCTCGGCGGAGGAGGAGGAGGCTGCCACAGTCCTAGCAGGCTCCGGAACAGCCATGGCTGACGGTGGAGAGGGAGAAGACGAAATTCAGTTCCTGCGGACGGTGAGTGGGCTCCGTTTTAGTAGAGAGGATGTCTATGAGACAAAGGGGTTGGTGTCTGGTTCTCCTCAACCGCGCGAGCATCGCCTCGTGCCGTCCTGGGCGAAAGACGAAAAAAGGGCGCGAAATTGAGGCTAGTTTAATTATTGTGTCTTTTGACAGAGAGAAAAAAAAACTCATTCACTCCTCATATCTGTTCACACAGCTCTCAGATACAAAACGAGTGCTGACAGGTTGTAAAATCGAAGCGTTCTCCTCTGCTGTCGCCCTGACAGATGTAGGCTTCTCTTCAGACGAGAAGGGAACTTAGGTTTGACCTCCACCTGTCTCCACTTGTTTTTGGGAGGGTTTTAAAATATTTTAGTCCACGTTAACCTTTGAGTGCTGAGATGGTCCCGAAGTAGGCTAACTAATTTCTCATCCCCACAACATGAGCATCCTCTGGCTTACCTGAAGCTGACAGCCAACACTAACCCAAGGTGAGCAGCTGCACAAGTCTGTTGGATGTTAAATTGTTTAATAAGCGTTTAAATAAAATATATTACAATGCTTTGTTTTCCTTTTTTAACAGAGATGGCAGAAGTGGTGGTATTTGATGCAGGAGGAAAAAAGCTAATTCTGGGGGAGAAAAGAAATCATTCCAAGAGCCTAAAAACTTGTTGATGTAGTATTTATCTCCTTAAACGAGTTTTATCCAGCTGTATCACGAGCCTCATCCAGACCGTGTGTAGACACAACTGGGCAGTTGGCGAAGCTTTCTGTTTACACATTGAAGGAAGCTGGCTGTGTCCTGCAATCCCTCTCTTTTTCAGTCTGCTCTTTTGGTGGATGGTTGCATGTTCTCAGGATTTGCACAGGTGTATTGTAATCCCTGGGTTGTAAGGTCACACTGATGTTAAGAAATGTTCCAAGCTCAGTGGGAAGTTCATGCTTTAACAGTTAGAGCACCCTGTGAGTGGGCCACAGAGATTTGATAAAATCGTGGAAAAGCTAACTGAAATGTCATGATTCAGACTACTTGATGGTCTCACAATGTCCAGGACAAAATCTGAATAATAAATAGATCATAATCATATTGGTGCTCATAGCACTAGAGCAGAGAGGCAGGAGGAGTACTGGAGAGGCTTGTTTATTGTTGCTGGTCATTTGCAAATCTCGTGTATTGAACTGTTTTTAACTCTCTCCCACCCACGCACATCAGTATTGTTTTTCTTCTGAGAAAGCCAAAATAGTGCTACAAGAGCAAGTCAGTTATCCTTGAAAAAGTGGTTGACTATGCCGGCATTACAAGAAATGTTTCCCAGTATTACCTAGGACATCCACTGGCAGAAAAATATGTTGTTGTTGAAGCTTTGCAGGCATTATATGGTTTTCTGAGACAGTTTAAAAAGGGCATGCATGCTCGCTTCAGAAGCATGCATGCCAACAGAAACTAGATTAAAATACAGTAATTTGGTTTCAGGTACAGACGGGCTCCCTGGCGGTAACTCTAGGAATGTATTATAAGATAAAAGTGACATTTAACCCATTACTGTCTAAATTTAATAAGCAAAACATTTATATTGCCATATACCTAACATCTCCAGATTTGTGCTTAGGAATGAATCTGAAGTTCGTAATGTGAAGACTGTTTTATAGTATGTTTTATGATTGCAGCGCTGCAAAATGGGACCCTATTCGGTCTGCTAAACTGTTTTTTGTCTTCTTGTCTTCTCTTTCTCCTGTGGTGTGACAGAAAGTGCATGGGTGTTGTAAGTTTGATACGTTGTAGTACTGTACCCAATTACTGAAGGCCCACTCTACAATCTCTCCTAACAGCACTCATTTCTGAAGCATTTTTGCAGCCCCCTGTCTCTAATAATTCAGTAGATATATATTCAGATTTTTTGCGTTGATACATTTGATTTCACTGGCTTGTAGATACAGTTTAAATCTTGCATATGTCTGTGGTTTGTTATAAATGTCATTTTTGCATATCTAGCTCAGCACTGTCTGCATCAGAAATGAAGAGAGATGTGAGTCACAGTTTAATGTGTGAACTAACCACAGTTGCTGGAGGCTCTTGACTCCACGCAGGATGTGTGAGGGGGGGGGGGGTGCAGACAGCAGAAGAGCTCTTCTCGTCCTACAGATTCACCCACGGCCTCTTTAAATCTCCTTACTGTAAGCTGGGATGTTGCTATACTATAAATATCTGGAATAAGGTTGGCTTTTTTGCATGGATATTCACCCCATCAAGTACAAGGGCCCATTTATAGATCTACATTTCAGTGACCACAAATTGCACTCCTAATAGACGCAGAATAATGTAGTCTTGCCGAATAACCAGTCTTAGGTGTAGTGATTGAATAATTAGTCTGCCATTTGGAGATACATTTTTCTGTGGTACATTTTTCCTAGAAAGAGTAGAGATGGGCTGCACCTTTAGCGAACACTTGCACATAAAATGAATCAGGGAGTTGACAACAGACAAAATATGACAGTGAATAATGAAGCAGAGCTGGCATTAAGCTACTTGTTTCAAGAAGCCAATTTTAGACTTGGCCTGGCTCTTCTCCTGTGGAGGTCTATGAGTGGTCCATTTCGAGCACATAACCCTCTATAAAATTACACAGCTAACATAAAGAATATTAAGATTAACTGAAAGGACAGCAGGCCTGAACACAGATTTTATTAAACAAAAACGTCATATTGCTATGAGACAAGGGCTGCCCAATACTACTCCTGGAGATCTACTCTCCTACATTTAATTTCAACCCTAGCTTAGACGTGTACCTGTAAAATTCACATCTGCCTGACTTCTTTGATGTGTTAGCTTAGGGCTTGAATTGAAAACTGCTAGTTTCACCAGCAGCAGGGCTGCAATAAACCGATCTGTGAGGCACAGAGGAACATTTCAAACGATTCATTTGCAGAGTGTACACACACCTCCTCTGAGGTGTTTGACGTCACGCATTGGTGACTGTCTAAACATCCTTGGAGGACAGATGCAAAGATTACTAAGCACATTTTTGGACGTCTGATTGCTTTCCTCTTGGACACCAAACCATGGGTGACACAGGGGATCTAATTCCAGCTGTTATTGGCATGTTTCTTTGGAGTGTTGATGTGACTAGAGCTTTTAGCTTTCATTGGGTATTATGACCCTAGTCCGTATCTCCCTGGCTGAATCAGTGACCGTTTCCACCTGCCCTTCGCCTTCACTTCTTTCTGCTCTTCCTCGAGCAGCATGATGGTTTCTCTGCAGCCTCTCCCGACCTTGATAGCAATATCTGTTCTTCAGCACTACCTTGAGTAGTTTGGGCTGTAAATTCAACATTTTTGCCAATAGCTGTTGAGGAGTAAAATGGCATTACCATGGGGTAGCTATGCCTTTCCCTTTCTGACTGGGCTTGCCTCCATTCATCCTCTTGCATCACCTTCAGTGAAGGTCAAACATCAGTGCTCTGAGCTGTTATGCTCACCAGTGTTCCATCTGTCCTGCTGGACAGCACCTTCCTTGGGAATCTTTAGAGGAATATTCAACAGTTTTCAGACTAATCTCCATCTGCTGCAGGTGTAGCATGCAGCCGATTAACATGGCTCAGTTTGTCTAACTTTGTGTCTAAAGACTCCATCCTCTGCACATTTTAGCGTTTTCCCTGCTCCCAGCACACCCGATTCAACTAGCCAGATCACTGAAAAAGCAGTGAAACGTGGGCCTCCAGAACCAACATTGTAAACACTAACTGAACAATAATATTGTTTCACTGTATTTAGTATAAAAACAAAAAACCTGTTTACTTGAAACAATGAGATGTTTACTTGACAATAAGCAGCCGGTGAAACATACTGACAATAGTTTTGACACATTTCTATGTCCTGGAACTAAATACAATAAGTATGTCTGCAATATCACTGTTATATACCAGATATGTGACAAGTAGAGATTAAGTTAAAATCATATTTTTTATTTTGCTTGAAGCATTTGCATTGCAAAAGGTCACTGTGCCTTTAAGAAACGCTCCAGCTTGTTGCATTCCTCCGCAGGGGGCAGCAACTGACTGGTTGGTTCTGGGAAGGGGTTCAGAGCTTTGTTTGTGTGTGTGTGTGTGTGTGTGTGTGTGTGTGTGTGTGTGTGTGTGTGTGTGTGTGTAGAGATTGCAAAGCAGGTATGCCCTGTGGTGCAGAGTGAGACTGCAACAGGCAGAATAGTAGACTGCACTAGTATGCACTGCACAGTCAAAATTTGCTCAGTGCAGCAGTTATTCAGCATCTTTATATCCCATGTCCCACTAGCCTACACATCCCCCTTCCTCTGTCTCTTGTTAACACATGGGCACACTCATGTACAAATATTTACACCCTTGTGTTACAAATGTGTTGATTCTCTGTTTTTCCCTTTTACATTTTAGTTGCACACTTTTGTGTCTTCATCTGATATGGGTATATGTGAATGCATGGATCAAGACCAAATGTCAGTCATCAGAGTCTAACACTGGCAGAAAATGCCGAGATTTTTACTTTATGTTTTAAAGAGACTGAAATTAGGGTTGTTAATGAATGTAGAAAGATTGTAGAAGATAGAAGTAGAAAGATTGAATGTGCTATGGCGCTTGTTGTTTAATTAACATAATGGAGACATATACAAGATGACAGACTAGTTGTGCCAGATGTGACTCTTTCTCTTTTTTTAAATCTTTTTTTAAAAATCTCTTCTTTATACACACAAACACACACACACATACACACGCACATTTTTCCATGTATCTTGTATCAACCATTTGTAAAACCTCAGGTTAAGTGTGGCTTCCAGCCAGCTCCATTGCTGAACATTACAACATGCTATTTGTCTTCATTTACTTCCTGCATGTCAGCAACACAAGTGTGTATGTGTGTGTGTGTGTTCTGAATCCCCAGCAAATCTCTGGAGTCCAGAACTGCTCACACAAAGCTCCCTGGGGTGTGGAAATCTGACATCTCTGATATTACTGTTAACAGTGAGGTAGTGGGCTGACCTCAAAAGCAAAGAGGAGAGGTTCTGGTCGCTGTTAGATTGTCTTTCTCAGACTGACAGGAAGGTGGGTGATTTGTACAAGTTATATATGTGTATATGTGTGTTCCGTTATCTGACAGCTGCTAAGACAGGAGATGAGTGAAGACACAGTTAGCCCTGTGGGGTGAATATCAAACACTTTTCTTGCGCCAGGAGCTACTGAGCTATCAACCATGGTAAAAAAAACTGCCAGTGTGTAAATGTGACTAATCCAGTTCAGTACGCCTCGAAACAGCAGACTTTGCCCTCCTGACCTGAACTGAAACTCCAGTCAGATGGTTTGTGCATATATATTCACTTAATGAAGATAATGACGAATGACCTCGAAGGAAACACAAGCTTCTACCCCCAGCTTGTGGAAGCATCTTGTGGTTAGACTAGACTATTTTTCCTATCCTGTTTCTTTCGTTATTGTAGAAACATGCAGTGAGATCTGATCTGGTCTCACACTGGGAGTAGCATACAGGGGACAGAGTTCCTTAGTGGGAGCTGCTTCTCTTTCGTCTGGACTTGGAGTTCCACTGAGTAATGAGTTTATTCTTGTTTTAGGATGTGCTGAGCTGTTGGAAGGGGTGTTATGGAACCTCTCTGGCACTCTAAACCCACCCACACATTTACACAAACTGTGATAACTTGAGTGCCATAAGTGGGGGCTTTACAGCTGTTTAAAATCATCACTTGCAAATGTATCAGTTGTACACACAATATTCAAGTTTTCAGCTAGCGTGTCTAGATTACACATCTCTCTTGTATGCGGCGTTTTATTGGAAGAAAAACATCTGCACCCAGTCCAAGTATATTTGATGACTAGTACTCTCCTGAGACCTGATTTTCCCTGATGTGAATGATTATTCAGGTCAAAACGTACAAGCCAGTTCTCCATAATTGCAGTCAGCTCGTATTAATTGCCCTTACTGCATTCAAGGAGATGTCTTGCATTATATGAAAAATTGAAAACAGAGTACTGGAATGTAGGAGTGCAAGGACTTCGTTATTAATACAGTTCACTTTCACTACTGCCCTTATAGAGATTGTGGCAAGGTGTTGAATCCTGAAGGATATCCGTGTTGAGGGCTTTCTGTTCTTTCAGTTGTATTCTGTGCACATTATGGGCAGCTGGTAGCCTAGTGGTTAAGGCGTTCTCCCTGCGATCAGAAAGTCATGGATTCCGTTCCCAAGACAGCTTAGCACCTCTGAGGTACCCTTGAACAAGGTACCGTCCCCACACACTGCTCCCCGGGTGCTGTGTTCCTGGCTGCCCACTGCTTCACTTGGTGAATGGGTTAAATGCAGAGGAAGAATTTAATGCTGTTCACACTGTGTGCTGTGATGTGTTCAGGTATGACAGAATGGTCACTTTCACATTTCAGTAGGGCATGAATAATAATGTTTAGATTGCAGGTCAGTGCTCCACAGTATATTAAATGTTAATCATTGTCATGATACTAGTCTTGAAATGCTAAAGGTGTCCATAAAAAAATGAGACTCACTAAAACAATATGCTGTGAATTTATGCACATGGTCCATCACATATATTATAATTAATCTTGTTGCATTATGGGCTGGCCAGTGTTTTACATATTCTAAGGAATATTGCAAAATAATCATAAAAAATCATGCAGCCTTATTTCAAGTTAAATAATGTATTTACTGAAATGGAGATGAGAATGCATGTTTAGTAATGAAAGGGCTAAAAAGAAAGAACCCTTTCTTGTCACTGTTTTAATGATTTTAGCATAACATTTATGACTTTTTAATGACTTATGAAAATAACTAATGAAGATGGCCTGAGTTATTTAAGTGTGAATACTGTAACACATCTAGACTCAATATTTTTTTGTGGTTTTGACCTTAGTCTGTGTAAGATTTTAGAGACATAGTATTGAATCAAGATTCACTGACCTATCACAATGGCACTGTGTGGAGGTATTGTATTCTTTCCTCTTCTTGTATAAAAGTAATCAGATTTCAGATGACTCTTGTATAAGACCAAGTTCAAAGATAAATGTACCTTTTTATTACATATTTTATAAGCACGTATCAGAGTTTCTCTGTTGCCCTTTGCTATGCACTGTTGACTGAGAGCTGTTGGTGTTGGTGTTGTGGTGTACTGCTTTATGGGAGTGAGGGGTTATTAGCCCAGTTGCCACAGTAGGTCTCTATGCTTGCTGTTATGTCACTTCTGATGTAATGCTCAGAACAGCCTGTGGTATGCAGGAAGGGTAATTTGACTCTTGCTGTGTCAACAACCCATCGTCCTTATGATGCAGTGATGGTATGCTCTTCTTAAACAGTAGATTATTCATAGTGCTGTAGCCTTAATTAGTAAATGTAGTTTGACAACATGGCTACCTCAGGGTCGTTTAGTTTGGCCTGTCAGATAGTTTCGAAAAAAAAAATTTAAAGTTCCTTAGTCCAAAGTAAGAAAAGCTGGATGCCCCCTGTGGAGTTATTTTATCATTGATGCCATACAGTCATGTTACATGAAAATGAGTGAGATGGATTATATTTCATGATGAATGCTTGCTTGTCTGAACTCTAGTTTGGTTGTTACCATGCTCTGTGGTCCTGTGGGTAGGGTTATTTCCGGAAAGGGAATGTGCTGCTAGAGATGGGAAGAAAAACTGAAGCGCTCATCCAGTTCCACCACTGTCTGAAGCAGCAGCCTGACTTTGCCCCTGCTAAGAAGCAGATCAAGAAGGTAGGTGAGGCAGACAAACAATGTTATGCCATCCCAAGCTAAAGTGGATATAAAAAGTGTACACACCCCTGTTAAAATGCCAGGTTTTTATGCTGTAAAAAACTGAGACCACAAAAAATAATTTCAAAACTTTCCCCACCTTTAATGTGACGTATAACCCTTACAATTTAATTGAAACATACAAATTTGGTAGGAAAAAAACATATAAAAAATAAAAAACATACAATAAGGTGGTTGCATAAGTGTGCATACCCTTGAACTAATACTTTGTTGAAGCACCTTTTGATTTAATTACAGCATTCAGTCTTTTTGGGTAGTGGTCTAATCAGTATGGCACATCTTGACTTGGCAATATTTGCCCACTCTTCCTTGCAAAAGCATTCTAAATCTGTCAGATTGTGAGGGCATCTCTTGTGCACAGCCATCTTCAGGTCACCCCACAGATTTTCTATTGGATTTGGGTCTGGGCTCTGGCTGGGCCATTCCAAAACCTCAATTTTCTTCTGAAGAAGCCATTCTTTTGTTGATCTGGATGTATGTTTGGGATCATTGTCATGTTGAAAGGTGAAACTCCTCTTCATCTTCAGCTTTCTAGCAGATGCCTGAAGATTTTGGGCCAAAAGTGACTGGTATTTAGAGCTGTTCATATTTCCCTTAACCTTGACTAAAGCCCCAGTTCCAGTGGAAGAAAAGCATCCCCAAAGCATGATGCTACCACCACCATGCTTCACAGTGGGTATGGTGTTCTTTTGGTGATGTGAAGTGGGTTTTTTTTGCACCAAACATACCTTTTGGAGTTGGGGGTCAACAAGTTCAACCTTGGTCTCATCTGACCATTTAACCGGGCCTGGATGTTTTTTTGTATGAAAAGGCTTCCGTCTTGCAACCCTGCCCCACACTCCAGACATATGGAGAATACGTGAGATTGTTGTCACATGTAGTACTGTTACGTCTCCATAGCGGCCGCCAGAGGTCGCTGTTTGTTTTCGTTTGAGGTTTTCATGTTTTCTTTTCGGGACTTTTATTAGGTAATTACGTTCAGCTGTGTTTAGTTTGGGTTGAATGATTGGTATTTAAGTTTAGATTGGACCGACCTAGGTCCACCCTCACATTGGCCTTTGTTTTCGGTCTGCTTTAAGAACTTTATCTCAGTTGGGTTCTCACACCTTTTTATTTTGGAGTTTGGAAGAATAAAAGAAACTGCATGGCACTAAAGGCTCGTTGTGCTTCTTCACCCGCCCTGAGGTCGCGTTATGGGACGCCCGACGTACACAACCAGTACTTGCCAGAAATTCCTGCAGTTCCTTCAGTGTTGCTGTAGGTCTCTTGGCAGCCTCCCTGATCAGTTTTCGTCTAGTCTTGTCATCAATTTTGGATGGACGTCCAGGTCTTGCCAACGTCACTGTCATCCCATATTTTCTCCACTTTTTGATGACTGTTTTACTGTGTTCCATGGTATATCCAATGTTGTGGAAATTTTTTTATACCCTTCTCCTGACTGATACCTTTTAACAATGAGAGCCCTTTGATCCTGTGTAAGCTCTCTGCGAACCATGGCTTTTGTTGCAACAGGTAACTGAGTAAATGTCAGGGAAAGCCTACTTGGACAGCTGAACTTCATTTGCGGTTAATCAGAGTCAATTTAATTGATGTCAGGTGTTTACCCAAGAAGAATGCTGTAATTAAATCAAAAGGGGCTTCAACAAAATTTTAGTTTAAGGGTGTACACACTTATACAAACAGCTTATTGTATGTTTTTTATATTTTTTTCCTACCAAATTTGTTTGTTTTTCAATTGAATTGTACAGGTTATATGTCACATTAAAAGTGGGAAAAGTTTTGAAATGATTTCTTGCATAAAATCCTGGCATTTTAACAGGGTGTATACACTTTTTATATCCACTGTACATTGCATAAATAATACTCATGGATGCTGTTCATCAAAATTATGAATAAAATGTACACAGTTTTACTTACCCCAAATATAATCAGGCAAAATGTGTTTAATGTCTGAAGATCACTGTAAAAAAAATCTATACAAATGAACAAAATTTAGGTTTCTGGGTGAGATTTGAGAGGACTTAACACCTCAGTGAGGCTAGAACCAAGGGGGTTGTTCGCTGCATTAGTCTTGTAGCTGCAATGTAAAAACATTTGGCCAAAGGCCGAATTTTTGTGTACATCAGATTTATCAATTTATCAATCAAACTATCAATTTAAAGTGCCATGATACACCATAATATTCAGACTGGTACAAAGCAAATGTCTATTTCCTTTCCAGACAAACATTTCTCTTTACTGAATGTCCTGTTGTTTACTTTTGTGCTGGGCAGATTTTGGAAATGGAGGGCATGGCTGTACCGGAAGAGGTCTCCCGGATCTTGCATGTTGTGGCCGAGTACCTCAAGGATCCTTGCCCCATTACCAGCTCTGTGGGCCCATCTCTCAGCGAGGGCCTACAGTGCTCCCGGAAGCTGCTGGGGGAAAGTGCTGACTGTGAGGAGGTGAAATGCTTTAAATATTTCCACACCATCTACACTGACCAGCTACAGTGTGTTCTGGGACACATTTCCTTCTTTTGATATTGGAAATGCCTTTTTCCATATTTACATTTCAACCACTGCAAAGCAAATATACTAAAACTAATGTGTTATACCCACGCTGTGTAAATGTGGTTCCATCTAGAATAGAATACATTATAATCCAATGTGTGCTGAATTGAGATACAACTGAGGAAGAGAGGAAAATGCTTGTGGGATGGTAGTGTTTTTCTTCTTTTGCTTCACAGCACAGTTTAGTGTGAGGGCCTGAGTCAGTGGCCACTAGAGGCCACTGTTATTTAAGTTTTTGGGTACTTTTGATATGACACTGGGTGTGGCCTCATTCCTGCATCTGGGCTGGCCAGGAATGAGAGTTGATATTTAGCAGGTGTTTTGTGTTTTGTTTGGGTATAAATAGCACATTTTGGGTTCTCTTGGGTTGTCAGTTTACCATCATATTATGTTCTGTTGTGTTCTCCCTCTGTTGGAGTAAGCTTATCGGCCCTTGTGCCAGGTTTTGTTTTATTTTGAACATTGTAAATAAAGAAACCTACAGAATGGAAACATGCCTCTGTGTGTCCTGACTGCACAATAGAGAAGTGACATTTAGTCTGTATTTCTCTCTGTCTCTTTGTCCCTTCCTCTCTCTCATATAAATTTCCACTCTCTCTCTCTTTCCAAGCAGACTCAGACTGCATCTAAAGTCAAACAGGACACCAGTACAGAGTGTTGCTTGAGTCTCTGCCAGGCTGTGTCCTTTTTGCCCACAGCTGAAGATGATGAGGAACTAATGATGAGAAAGGAAGAGAGACAGACAAGAGGTACGAAGGTTAAAGAGTGCAGTTACTGACACTTTTTTTAAAAATTACATTTTAATTAACATTAATAAGCTAGTCATTAAAGTTTTAAGCATTTAAACTGCAGTAATAATAATAATGTGATCCATGCATATGCTTGTTGAGTTTGGAATATTTAAATCCCACCAGAATTCTAGCACTCTCTGATTTTTAGAGTGAGTGTTATTTATAACTGTTAAGCAAAACAAAAAAAAAATCCAGATAAAAAAAAAGAATTTACTTAACAATGCATGTTGTACTAGAATATTAAAAGCTCATGGGAACATCACAACTTGACAACACTTTTTTTTTTTTTAACAGAAGGTAGAAGCAAGTTTTGTCAGAATTGATTACAATAAAGTTACAGCAAACAGTGTTTACACATAGAGAAATAGATAAACATGTTCATTAGTTTGGCTCTAAATTTGACTGCCGATCAGCGTATCCTCAGTATCTTTTAAGACTGACCAGATAGACAGATGCAGCAGCTACTGGTTTAGCGATTCCTATAATGTTCAAAATAATTTGCATCAATCCTGAACATAACAATGACATAATGTTATAGTGCAACTATGTCCTGATATCTTTGGGGAGTCCAGTGTGAAAAGACATGTAAAAATGTGTAAAATAACTTCTTACAAATAAAACACTAGATTATTTTGATTAAAAATGAATTGTTCAGACATTTAAAAAATGACTGTTAATTATGAAGTGTGAAGTGGTATAGATTAGTAAAACACGAATACACTTGCATAATGATAAAGAAAATTAAGCAATTTTGAATAGATTTATCAGTGTTCTTATCATAGAGATGGGCACTTTTTCATATCCTGTGTACTGTTGTTATGCCATAGGCACTTGCAGTGTGGGCAGAGAGTCCTCCCTAAGCGTCCTGAACACGTCTGACTTTGAGTGCCCTCTCTGCATCAGGTCAGTTCTACAGAATACCCTTTTGCACTGGCATTATTCTCACTTGTTGGAATGTGTGACACCTTTGATTAGTGAATATGTGGTTCACTTGGTGAGTATATGGTTCATATGTGGACCCATTAATGAATATATGTGTCATTCATTGCAGTAAATGCACAATATTTATCTAGTGTACTAAGGATTATTATAAGAGCTAATACAGTCTAGTGTTATTTATATCACATGGTTGTTGTTCCTAAGACTGTTCTATGAGCCGGTCACCACTCCTTGTGGCCACACATTCTGTAAGAACTGTATTGAGAGAAGTTTGGACCATAATCTGCGCTGTCCACTCTGCAAACAACCACTACATGAGGTTAGTCACAAACACACTTCAAAGTCTTAGATGTATGGCTTGATTATTATTAATACTATTAATACTGCTTTCCATGCAATTTAACACAATAAACCAACCATGTTTTTCATATTTTAAGCCCCAAACAACCCCATATTCCATTTTTGGCTGTAGTGGGGGCCTTTTGCTGACATTAAAGTGCATATTTAATCATATTTGTTTCTATTTCCATGTATTGCTCACACACCTTCTCTTCCTTTGCGGTTGTAAATCTCACAACCTACGGTAGTATTTCAAGAACAGGAAGTACAACCCCACAGTGCTGCTGCAAGAGATTATGACCCTCCTCTTCCCCCAGCAGCTGGCTGAGAGGAAACAGGTGCATGACACTGAAATGGCTGAGCTCTCCAAGTGAGTTGCCCACATTGTGATAACCAAGTATAGATATTCCACTGTTTACCATAGATGTCTGTACAGGCGATTTCCTGCAGCCTGCCAGATTTCCAAGCACCATAAACTGGCTGCCTGTTTGATAGGCTAAGAGAATAGACAGTTCATGAATGTTAAGCTGAGCTTCTATTTTGCTGTGAATAATACTTTTTAAACTGAATCATCATCAGGAGTCTTAATGAAGTCAGAAATGTCTTTATTATCATGCCAGTGCAGAAGGTCGGACATTTTTTATAAAATTCTTATTTACCCCCCACCCTTCTTCTCCAGCTTGACAAAGGACATCCCAATCTTTGTGTGCACGGTGGCATACCCTGGCATACCGTGTCCACTGCATGTCTTCGAGCCACGCTATCGGCTAATGATGCGCCGCTGCATGGAGACAGGCACCAAGAAGTTCGGCATGTGCAGCTATGAGCATGGCAAAGGGTCAGTTGACAGAGGAAGCTGATGTTTTTTATGTCTTGCCTCTTTTGTGTTTATATATATATATATACCATTTAACCTCTCAGTGTAATTATTAAGTCTAATTCAGATTTTTGCAGTTTCTGTCTGAATTTGCTTCATTTCATATGTCTGCATATGTGTATGTTGCTTTAGGTTTGCAGACTACGGCTGCATGCTGGAGATCCTGGAACTGGACCTGCTCCCTGATGGACGTTCATACGTTGACACAGTGGGGGGAAGTCGTTTCCGAGTTCTCAAGAGAGGCCAGAGGGATGGATACCACACTGCTGACATTGAGTACTTGGAAGACCATAAGGTTTGCTTTAATTGAGCTCAAATTATACGCCATGTCAGCTAATACTGAACAAACCCCTGCTTTCTTTTAACTATACTCTTCACTCCACGTCCAACGATGTTTTGTTAAGACGGAGTTACCAGTTTATTGGCCATTTTATCAGGTATACCTACATGTTGTTGCACTTTAAGTTGACAGTTAATGACTGTAGCCAATCTGTTGCTACATTACTTATTAGTCACACTCTACAGATCAATAAAAAGGGACTCCTATAAGACCATTACTAATCAGTTAATTGTGTGATGGATATACAGCAGTGGCAGACATGATAGAGGGATGGTAGTGTGTGTGCTGCTGTTATGAGTGAATCAGTTTTGCTAATGTTTTTAGTCTATGATAGTGATAGTGGGTACTCTATGATAGTGTGGCTACTGGGGTTAGAATAATACACTAATCAAAATACCCACTAAACAGTATTCTGTGTTCACAAGCTGTCTGCTGATGAAAGGTTGGAGGATAACAAACAAATTCTGAATGGATAAAGATGAACTGTTGGTTTAACAATGTAAGGTACAGTGGGGGAAATAATTATTTGATCCCTGCTGAATTTGTAAGCTGATGTACAAAAAAATGAACTGTCTCATTTTTATGGAGAGACAGACTATCAAACAAAAATCAACAAAAACATGCTACATACAAGATATAAACTGATTTGCATTTCACTTGGTGAAATGAGTAGCCCGTGCTTGCTGAGCGGCCTGTGCAAAGCAGTTGTTGTTGGTGGGGGGTGTGAATGTGCTCTACCATTCAAGCAAAATCTGGTCAGTGGTGGTCCTTTTTCATTGATGGACGGGTTCATGGGTTTGACGACTCCTGTTTTCAGTAATTGTACACCTATTGTGGTAGATGTACCGGATAAGTATAACAGCTGGTAAGTATAACTCTGTATATGAAGCTGATTCTGACTCTGTGGAAGAAGAGTTTGTCAGGAATTCAAAGCAGTGAACAGGGGAACAGAAGTGTAGTGCATAAAACATGTTTCAGACCTTCAATTACCATTTTCATATCAGCCTGAGGATAATCACGAGTGCATATGTGTTTGTGTGTGTGCTGGGCTAAATATAGGCGGATGGTGCAGAGCTTGAAATGCTACAGCGTCTCCATGACAGTGTGTATCAGCAGGCGAGGGAGTGGTATCACAGGTTGAATAGCCGCATCCGTGAGCAAATCAGCCGCCAGTACGGAGCCATGCCTGAGAAAGAGGACAACATCCAGGTTCTAACATGCACCTACACAACCCCTTATCCATGTGTAGTCAAACAATATCAGACACCGACCCCTTCTTATTGTCTATACCAAGGATTCTCAACCTTTTGCAACTTGTGGTGGATGGAGATGAGGGCTTCTCTGGCCTACAAAAAGATTCAGCCAACCCAATCTTTTAAAATGCTCAAACAATAAATAAAATAGCCTATTGAATTTTGCTTGACTGTATTATCATGCAGCATAAATACAGATACTTTTCTGTTTTCTGTTTGTACTAGTTTGACATGCAAAATCGTGAAATGTTCTTTATTGTTCCTGTGGCGCAGCTGGTAGAGCACTGGTTTCTGTACCAGATGCCTGGGGTTCGAGGCTGCATAGGGAGCATTTTCTGGGGGAGGCTGGTGGGTTAGTGGCCTAGTTGCCCCTGTGATCAGAAGATCATAGGTTTGAATCCCAGGACTGTCTAGTGGCACCACTGAGGTACCCTTGACCACACAGTGTTGGTGCACTGCTTCTGTTGGTGTATGGGTTAAATGCTGAGAGAATTTCACATTGTTCGCACTGTGTGCTGTGCTGTGGTGTGTTTATACATGACTAGAAGGGGCCATTTTACTTTACTTTATCTATGATTTGTCTGCTTTTGTTTGTCATATTGGAAAAAAACTTATACTGTTTAATACAGATCATATTTCCTTTCTCATTTTACAACACAAATCATATTAAATGCTCTGAACAGGTTCATTTAGGTCAACAGAATGCCAGGGATAGGTGTTTGTGACCGTTTCACCTTGGGAATAATACTATGGGCCACACATTTTAACTCACTCCAGCCATTTTGCTGAATGCAGGTGTGACAAGATGTAGGCAAAACATTAGTAAATAGCTGGTCAACAAAAACTTCATAGGTACCTGTTCTTGCTTTGCTGAAAAAATAGTAATGAAAATGAAATACTACTCATGAAAGGGGGGTGTCCCCAAACTACTGACTCCTGCGTATCTTCTGTTTTCTTGTACGAGCTTATATTAACTTTATAAATATGTGTATGTGTTGCAGGCATCTGCTGATGGACCAGCTTGGTGTTGGTGGCTCTTGTCAGTACTACAGTTAGATCCAGCCTATCAGACCACAGTTCTGTCCCTTACCTCACTAAAGGACCGACTTGGACACCTACGTATTGTACTGGAGTACTTCTCTCAGAGCTAAGCCAGGTCTCTTTTGTCCTCAACACGTACACGGACAAATACTACACATCAGATCTCGTTCTCTTTATGCACACAACATGAAAAAGGCTTATGACTGAGTTTATTCACCTCACAGTGAACGCAAGAGATAGTGTTCATATCTTTACACCACCTAAGACCAACAGCACCTGACTTTATTTTTGCTTTGCCAATGGATCTATACTTCGGACATGTGACGTATTGAGTTTCCAAGTGCTGTGGATTGGAAGAGGTTGATTTGAATGGCTGTATTTGCTTCTGTTGTTGTATTCACAGGCTTAGTTAGATATGAAATTGAGCAATCATATAGATTGGCTTCAGCTGACATGGAGCACCATGGAAGTACTCCATATATATTTCTTTATAGTTCCCCTTTGAAAGACTATTGAAAATCAGGTAGCCACATCATTGTCGTGCATGCAAATGGACATTTGGCATAAAAGGCATCGATCAAATATATAATACGTTTTTTAATCAGGGAACGTCCCCAACTTATTGCAAGAATGCATCCTTACACTATACCTTGTACAGTTTAGATATGAAAAAAGAGGATTTTTTTTTTATGCTTCAGGCTTTAAAGTGCTAATTCAAAATTAGGCTGTTTGTCTCTGGCAGGCATATTTAAATTCAACTGAAAAGGAGCTGAGTGCAGATGAATTGCATTCCTCCATGTGATATTTTGCGAACAGAACCTTGAAAATTAGGGTCATAATTCAAGCAGAGATTAGAATGATATTCACCACAGACAGAACCGGCGGAGAAATGAATATTACAATAATTGTACCATAAAGAAAAACCTTCAAAGCTCCCCGGCTCAGCAGATTCTTTATATTTTTTATTTGAGTGGAGAGCTCCTAGCCTGCTTTTTCTGTCTTCCTTCCTTTGTTGAATATGAATATTAAAAACTGAAGGCAGGATTTCAGACACGCTAGGAGAAAGAAAGGAGGTTGGTGTGCGGAATACATGCAAAAGCTTGATCTCACTCAGAAACCTGGAGGTTTAAGGTGTCCTAAGAACTGCTGGGATGTGCTGTAAGACTTATATGGCAGTCACAGCTTTCAGCTGTCTGGCTTTCTCAGTGTTCTCTCAAAGAAGGTTTGTGCCTTTGGGTCTAAAGCCTTAATCTGGTTGAGTAAGACACAAGGATGCTCTTAAAATTACTTTTTTGTGGAATGTTTAAGCTGCAATACTGCACATGACCTGCCAGTGGACACCAGAAAAATACCCAAATGCAGTGCTAAACATTTATTATTCTTAGACATTGTTTTCTAATCAGCAGTTAAGCTAATCTTTGCCATATCATTTTTCAAGCAGCATTTTCCTGTATGGAGTATATGTACTAATCTAGATATATGTAGAGACAGTATGCAACTTGAAGATGTGCATTTAGGCCCTGGCAGAGTTGAAGGACTTGGTCTGGCCAGTAGGCCACGCTACTCAGCAGCAGTCTACTTTGACCAGTCTGGGGACTCGCTTTGAAGTTGTTTCTACGATGTGTACACAGTAAAGGGACAGAAGTTGGGGCACTGGATGACACTGATGACCAATGATGCTGATTGGTTCATTTGTTCTGTCATTTAACACAGTTGTACACTGTTTGTCTTCGAGAGCAGGGAACCCATTGTCTCATGCCATGCAAATGAGAAACATAATCCACTAATGATCCAATTACACAAACTAGTGCTTATAGTCCACTTAAACGAATCACTGCACCACTGCACCACCTCAGGTTCTGAGCCCATAGCCACAGAGTTTACAGAAATAT
>JBBPCY010000001.1:40120896-40142665 GCA_037974405.1 Brachyalestes nurse
ATTACTGTAAATTAAATTAAAAGTGGCAAATATGTGTTTAACTTTATATTTTCTTTAAGTGTAATGCATTAAACTGAATTCTGGGAGCATATTTAAGGGAATATTTAGGGTTTACACTATAAAAAGTTTTTTTACCAAAACACAACAACGTGGTTTTTCCACTTAACGCGGGTGCTCTTGGAACGTAACCCCTGCGAAAAGCGAGGGATTACTGTAATACTTACACACAGTCAGAACATTAAAAATTAGGTCTTGCACTGACAAAATAACTCTGACCTGTTAAGGCATTTACTACACAAGAGCTCTGAAGGTAATGACAACACAACTTAAATTGTTCAGGTAATTAGATTGAAACATTTATGCCATAAGTTTTATATCTTTCCTTTCATAATGTGTTAATATACCATTGGTGGTTAGAAGGATGGATAAGATGGTGGATAATTGATTATGGTTCTTAGAATGGACTTACTATGCGTCATCTGTACTACTTTAGCTTCTATTTGTGTCTAGCTCAGAAAGGACCTGAAGGAGCATAGGCACTTTATGAAGTACAGTGTGGCACTCAGTCATTGAACTTCTGGGGGGTGCTCATAGCTGAAGCTCTGTGATGACTTCCATTTCCAAGTTCAAGTTGATTGAAGTTAGATATCTCAGTTCACAGGAGTAAGGCATATTACAGAGACATTACAGAGATTTTATTATTTAATCATCTTCGTGACCGGAATTGTGTCTGAGGACACCGTCAGGAACGGTTTTCAGATTTGGAAGCCTAAGCAGGTGATCAAGTAAACAACAAATTTTCTAATTCACTTTTTTCAGCCGCATGGTATACTTTCAGAACATTAAGTCATAACAATGCATCATATGGGTCTGGTGAATACATGATAAAAGTGCCTGATTTTTGGTCGTTTGTCTTACTAACATGCAAATGAGTGCATGGTTTAACCCCCTGTTGTTTAAGTGGTTTTTAATTTAAGCTTTGTTGGTGATATCAAGCATCAAAAGCTGTAATATCTTTTTTTATGTACTTATTTTGTAATATTTAAATACAGTTTATTTAGTGTTTTATGTTGTGTCATGTTGCTTGTACTTTTAAAGGAGTACAAAAGATACTAAATAATGGGACAAAATAAAAAGGCTCCAAATAAGTACAGTTGAGTTGTTGATGCAATGGATGCTATTTAAAGTTGGACTGACACTGAGTATATAAAAATAATAATTAAGGAATAAAGAGGACAGCCTCTCTGACAGCCGCTTGTGTATCGCTGATGGACACAAACCTTGTCAAATTTTGCTCTAATTTTATTTCCCAACTCAAGTCCACTCATTCTTCCCTCTTGTGTTCGACAGGGTACGATTCCTTTTAGGCGGTCGCCATGGAGACTTCAAGTTTCTGCCACCATCAGGCTATGCGCCATGCTATGAGGCACTACTGCCCAAAGAGAAGATGCGGGTAGAGCCAGTGAAGGAGTACAAGAGAGACACGGATGGAGTGAGAGACCTGCTGGGCAACACACAGTTCCTGTCCCAGGCCTCCTTTATACCCACACCAGTGGACACCTCTCAAGTCAGTACACACACACATTTCTCAAACACACGAGCGCAAACACACACACACACACACACACACACACACATGTTACCATCTGATCTGACAGACTTGCTGGCATTCAGGGGCTTCTTATGCTAGTTTCATAAGCCTGCGCCCCGTTTGTCCTATTGGACAGCTCTCAACTGAGCACATGCAAGCGCACACACACAGCACCAGCGACCATCTGATCTGATAGAAGTTATCTATTGTAAACATGTTCAGATGTCACGTTCACATTTCATTTTTTCTGTTATGTGTTATTCATTTTCCAAAGTAATATTTCCTTTCTACATGTTGTAAATAGGACTGTCAGGAAATAGTTCATTTATTATTTTTGATCATATAATTTTTTACAAATATTTTTTGTTATGTAAAAAGCCATGCAATTTTTTTCATTAATTTGGTAACATGGTTTTCGTTATGTAAATACAAGACACATGGACCTGGACAAAAGCTGACTACAGCTAGTTTACTAAAGAAAAAGAAATCCTAGCAGGTGCTAGAGAAATGTAATGGTAAGGTGGATAGTTTACCAACAATTAATAAATGAAAGATAATAATTTATTGAGGAAGGACTAAATAATTCCTTGTAATTCTCTTTCATATGTCACAGATTGTTATGCCTCCTCACCTGGAGAAAGTGCGCGACAGGCTGGCTGAGAACATTCATGAGCTTTGGGCTATGAATAAGATCGAACTTGGCTGGTCTTATGGCAAGGTATGACCTTAATAAATAGCAAAATCTAGACTACAACACATTCAGTTTACTGACAGCATATAGTCCATACCATTTTAACATACATTCATACATTTTATTTTTAGAACTTCTCTAAACACTCAGATTAGCTATACATCCTATAGTCCAAACACGTACACAAAACATCCAGTTTTTACACATTAAATGCATTTTTATCTTTTATTTAGAACTTGGTCATAATTTATACACAGAAAATATCTGTTTAGTACTTCATTTTGCTTTCTCTTTTATAATTTGCTGTTCAAATAAAACAGAGGGTAAGTAAATGAAGATCATATTGTTTCATTGTGTTATTGAAACCCTCTTGTGTCTGTTTCAATTTCCATGTATAGTAGATTAGTCAATTCAGCCATTTCCCTCATGTCATGTGTCATTGATATGCTTTGAGACATGATTTACTTCAAAATAAAGGGCTCAATGGATGACAGCACACATGGATTTCCACGCAGTTAATTTAGCACCACCTGTCAACTTAATCTGTGAAAATTGACCTATATGCACCACATGACCAAAAATATGTGGACAGTTGCAACATAACACTGGTATGTTTCTGTCGAACATCTCAATCTAGAACTATGGACATTAATATGAAGTTGGCCTTCCTTTACTGCAGGAACAGCCCCCACTCTTCGCTGGCTACTGCCCTTCACTTTTATTCAGGCTTGGGCATGAGTGAGGTCAGGGATCGATGCTGAATGATTGTCGGACTTGCAGTCAGTCTGTTCTCCTGTTGAGTCTTTATGGACAGCTTGGGCATTGTAACAGGAAAGTGCTTTCCCCAAACATTGGAAGCTCAGTGTTTTCTAGAATGTCACTGTGTGCTGTGTCACTAAGATTTGAATAACTGTGCACACCTGTTAGCAGTAGAGCGTGGCTGAAATAGCTGAACCCAGTAATTAGAAAAGGTGTCCACATACTTTTGGGCAGTTAGTGCATTTTACAAAAAGGTAATTAAATTGTCACTGTTAATTTTTCTACATTATTTGAACACAGCAGGTGCCGTTTACAGTGTTAAAGTTTCATGATAACTGAACTAATGGAAATGGTACAGAATTACTTGGAGTAAACTGGTTATGCACTTGAAACTAAATTAACTAAAAACATTTTTGCCTTCTCCTGTGAAGTTACCATTTTTTACTTCTTTTTTTTTTGGACAGTGAGAATGTGTAATCTTTTATGATAAAAATGAATGGCTGTAATAGCAGATTGGGCCCTTTATGGTCAGAAAATAAACAACAGACAGTGAACTGAAACCCAACTTTGATGTCTGCGCTACAAAAATGATCTGTATGTTATGTCATAACCCATCATATATATTTGTACATCACCTATACATTTTTACATCTCTTCTTATAGAGTGACAGCTTGGTTTTTCCCTTACCCAATATGTAGTCTATCAGCCAAGACAAATTTGATGTTCTGTAATTTCACACTGGAGATACATAGGTAACAAATAATTAGTTTATACTTCAGTAATTAGCACTGTGCAAGGTGTACTGATGCTGTGCTAATCACACACTTGCCTCAGACCACACCAAAAGGCTTATGTGTTTTTTTCACATGGGTGATATAGATGTTGCAGGACCTTTTCTATCAATAAATTAACTGATAACTAGATTGTGTGTTTATTCATGTTCTCCTTTTATTATTTTACATTATGTAGATACCTAAGACAGTTTAGTGTGACAAATATCCAAAAATTAGGAGGGGGGCAATACTTTATCTCAGAACTATACAGCATTAGAAATCACATAAGTGAGTGTGTATAAAATTACTTAACAACTAAATGTGTTTTGAAGCAAGTGCGTGGTTATTCAGGTTTGCAGTTTGTATGATGCTAATTGGTGGGGTATGAGCATGCGTTTGTAGCTGCATTGCCCTCTTAGCTCCAGTGCTTAGCTACAAATATGAACCTCAGACATCAAACATGCTTCAACTGATCCCCTGCATCCGTGGTAAGGAGTGTACATTTAGTTTTTTGTTGCAAACTTTCACTTTTCAACTTCATCCTCCTTGTTTTTCTTTTGTCAAAGCCCTCAAAAGTGGGCAGTCTGTTTTTGCACTCTAGCCTTTAGGAAGCTTTCTACTTCTTCCAGTGTTTTAATAGAGGGTTTGAAGGGAGCGCAGCTATTACAGTCAGGCCGAGCCCCTCATTTATTAATCTTCCATTGCTGAAGCCCAGCTGTTGTGGGCAGGATTTTATATCTGTTTTTAACGAGACCTCGTTAGCCGAGAGGTGAGGCAGTTCTGGCTGAGGGACAGAAAGTGGCCGTACAGTACCAAGATGGATCTGGCACAGCTTGTGATGGCTTTGGATTTGCACAGGGAGGAGGTTGTTCCTGCCTTAAATCACTCTGGGCATGGATTTTCCAAAATTTGTGAATGGCCAAAGTCCTTTATGTAAACCATTGTTTGTTTACCTTCCATCTCTCTGGTTCATGGGCTACAAATGATAAAGAATCAATATTTCCAACATTGCATTGTGAGATAAAGGCTAATGGCTCTTAAGTCCATTTAGACAGATGACCAGGGACAGTCTGCAGACACCAGATTGAGCAAAGTACTCTGTTATAAATGACAATAAATCTCGACTTGTTTTTCATAAAGCACCCTAAAGTATACATGCTGATGTAGAATTAGCTTAACACTAAAGGAATCTTAGATCAGCACTCCTAAGGCAGTTTTCTTTGTGAATAGCAGCCCTGGCTTACAGCCACTTATTTCATAGAAGTCTTTACTCTTACGTTAGCAATAATACTCTTCCACTCATTCTGTAGAACTATATGCACATGCCAAGTTATTAGCTCATCAATCAAATAAGGAAGTTCCCTAAGACTAAGCAGACCCAAAAGGGAGTTCTTCAGAGGTGCAGTAGGTGTGAAGCTGGAATGTAATAGTACAATAACACTTTACTCCTTGACTCTACTTCCCATCTACTTCCTATCTCTGCCCATGCATATGAAGAAATCTATGGTGGCTAGTTCTTTCCCAGACAGAGGTTGCACTGCGCTTTTGCTCATATGTACATCTTGGTCTGAGAATAAATTTACTAACTGTTAGTTATCTACAACACATTTTGCGGATAAATGTTAATGTTGTTCTTATTAATGAGCTTGTTTGCACACCAGGAGGATCACTGCTTATTTGCTTTTTGCATTAGTTGCTTTTTGTATTTCATAGTAGAGATTTTGTGCTTATTGACAAGCTCTAAGTGAAACTTTACTTTGGCCTTCCAGGTGTGTAAAATAGAGTACTTTTTCCAAATAGACTTTTATTTTTCGATCAGTCTTAATCAGTATTTCAAATACCTACTGGCGATCAAGGGTCCTACCACTATCAAATGTAGTTTACCAGGGGTGGTGGTGGCCTTGGCAGTTAAACAAAATAAACTTTGTCAAGCTGCTTAATGAAGTTGTATGTCAGGGGAGCAGTGAAATTAAGATGAAATGAAATGGAGTTGTTTTGCTGGATGAGGAAGGGTGAGGGTATGCATTGAATTGACAGAGCTTTTCCTCAAGTGTCAGTCAGGAAGTCTTAGACTCTTACAGAGTTAGAAGTCTTAGAAGTCTTACAGAGCTGTAGAAAAGGAATAGACGGATTATTTCCTTTCAATTACATCAGTCAGGAATTCTCTTATAATTTTCACACCTAATATTCCAGGCTCATCCATGGTTTCTCTGCATTCATGACATGTCCACTAGAAATGTCCTCTTGTTCCTGGGTATAACTGTTTATGTGTGTGTGTATGTATGTATGTGCAACATTCACGATTATGGCTGTCACAGTTATATTTACGATATTCACACGTGGTTAAAATTGACTTTGAAGCAAAGATTAATTAATTGGTATGATGATGATACAGACATGTTCTAAAATTTGTGTAACCCAGGTCAAATGGTATTTTGTTGAACTTCTACAGAGGACACACTTTAACTGTTGCATTTTTTAGCAGATAATTCACAGGAATTGTGAATTGTGAATTATTAATTCACAGTAATTGTGAATTATAATGTGCAAAAGCATGTTCTCTGTAGAGGATGTGTACATGTTTTCACAATCAACAAAACAGCTGACCCTGGACACTGGACACTGGAACTGTTGCACACAACAGTATTTTTCTGCTAGTGTTATATGGACAGTTTTTTTATTTCTTGTAGATTTTTTTTTCTCATAAATATATCTAGTCTTTAAAAGTCAGTTAAAGTTGTTATTCAGTTAAGTCCATTTTTATTGTTTCACTATTAATAAACATTTACTTGATAATTTCTTAATAATTAGTAGAATCAGTAGTGACAGCCCTATTCAAAATGCTTTTGTGTCTTGCTGTCTTCATTCTTAATAGCAATCTCCAGTTAGCCTCAGGGTTGCTATGGTTTTCTACCAGTATTGTGCCATCATTATGTTGCAGTTCTGTCGTGTCACCGTTCTCTGGTGTTAAGCAGCAGATCCAGTGTGCTGTAATAATTTGTGTACTGTCCTTCCTCAGATAAGAGATGATAATAAAAGACAACATCCTTGTCTAGTGGATTTCTCCAAGCTGCCTGAAACAGAGAGGAATTACAACCTGCAGATGTCAACAGAGACTTTGAAGTAAGTTGTGTGTGTGTGTGTGTGTCTGTGCGCGCGCGCACATGTATGTTTGTATCACGCTCTGTGATCGCTCTTCAAAGTGCTGTATGTATGTGTAATTGCGCTTCTCCAAAGTGCTCAATCAAAAAACATGCACAGGTATCAAATGCATGTACACCCTGCAGCAGTTAACAAAAGCTCCCCTCTGCTCTTTTCAATGCCCGATTCCTCTGCACACATGGCTTACTGAAAATTCTTCCATTCATGTGCATGTTTTGCTTGGCTTTGTTCTGTCCATCTCATGGAAACACAAGAAAAACTGAGGAATTTAACCATAATGAGATGCATTTTATAAAAATTATTTTTCACTCATAATGCACTCCTAGTCAAATTACATACATTCATATACATAAGAACTCTTGTGGATAACACATTGTGCCTTATTAAAAATGCACAATTACAGCTTAAGTGTTAAGTGTCCATTTGTCATATGTGAACACACCACAGCACACAGTGTGAACAGCACAAAATTGTTCTCTGTATTTAACCCAGTCACCAAGTGAAGAAGCAGGCAGGGGAGTGGTGTGTGGAGACGGTACCTTGCTCAAGGCTACCTCAGAGATGCCACTGGCAGTCCTGGGATTCAAACCTATGACCCATAATCGCAGGGTAAACGCCCTAAACACTAGGTCACCAGCTGCCCCACTATTAAGGTTTAACAGTTACTGCTTAAATACATAAAATGTGGCCTGTGGCACATTTTATAGTGTAATGTGGAACCAACAACCAAAACTACACGGAAAACAGGAGCTATATACACTAACTAAATAAAAAGAAACACCTGGATTGCAGAGGAGACAGGAACAAGACACAGGAAGGGTTGGGGTGGACACTAAATTCAAAACAACACAAGGCAGACAAAACAGGGTGGAAAACAGGGAAAAGACAGGAGAACATTACAACACAGAAACAGGGAAAAAGACATGAAGAATATTATACATTTAGAATCTCCCTTAACTCCCAGGTCACAAATAAAAACCCTCCTCTGTAGCCGTTGAGTAGGAAATGGGGACAAGGTTGGTGACAGCGATAGAGCCGAAAGTTGAGGTAGGACAGGAGACAGACACGGTAGCTGGACAGAAGACTGGATACCAGGCAGGACTGAAGACTGGATAGAGGATGGGATGGGAGGCTGGTGGAGATGAGGCACCAATAAACTGGACTGGTGGGGAAAAGGCACCAGGAAACTGACTGGGAGGCTGGGTGCGGGGGACCTAGAAGCTCACCGGTTGAGAGAGACAGCAGTGAGCGGTGAGAGAGACAGTTGGCTGTCTTGTGAGGCCTGGCCAGACTCCTTGTTAGAGTCAGGAGGCAGGAGAGCAGGGTGCTCGGGCTCAGGAGACGGGGGTGCCGATGACGAAGAACCAGGAGACGGGGCTGCTAGTGACTAGGAGACAGGGCCCGCCAATGACAAGGAACCAGGAGTCAAGGGTGCCGGATCATCAGCACCCGGGGGAACCGGCGATGCAAGGACAGGAAACTGGGAGCCAGCCAGGAAGCGTTCTCTGAAGCTGTAGGGGGATGCTTGCGGCAACTTGGGACCCTCCGGCACCACAGGAGGTGCTGGCTGTGATCCTTTTGACTCAGTGAGGTGTGGCTCTGACTGACAGTCCATTTTCACTATTTTTACCATCAAGAGAAACGGAGCAGTGCTAAAGGAACAAAACCATGTGCAGCTGCAGCTATGGCATCCTTGCTATGGCACTCATCTCCTCGCCGCTTCCTCTTGGCTGCTGGGGAAACTTGGCCTGCGGACTCCCGATTGCAGGAGGTCTTCAGTCCACTCTGGTGCAGTTCTTAGCATTCTCTGCCTTATTCTGCCGCTCGCGCCCTTCAGAGCTTAAGCTGGCACAGTAGTTCTTTGCCGTTCTGCAGACTAGACTCTCTCCCTTTTCAGAGTCACTGTTGCACTGTCCACAAAGTTCTTCTAAAATATTCTTGTTCACTACATCCATATTAAGGTTGGTCCTTCTGTAATGTAGAGTGGAGTAGAATGTAATCTCAAACCAAGGATTAGTAACAAAAGAAAGAGAAACAAACAAAACTAACTTGGGGGCTAACAAAACAAAACAAAATAAAGCTAAAATGATCAGGGTGTAAAATACATAAACATGAACACAAGGGGGTGCAGAAGCACAGAGCTAAACACTGAACAAACTACTACACAAAACCACAAACAAGAATAACTGGGCAGAAACATCAAGAACCCACAACCAAAACTACACTGAAAACAAGAGCAATATATACTAAACAACTGAGAAACACCTGGGCCGAGGAGGAGACAGAAACAAGACACAGGTGGAAGATTCAAGATTTTCAAGATTCAAGACTCTTTATTTGTCACTTAACCACAAGTTAGAGATAAAATATGTAAGCTAAAAAATTGAGGTTTTTATATGTATTTATATGAATGTAGCAGCAATATGTACAATGTACAAATGGAATGTTAAAGTGCATTGTGCCATATTAGCACAGCAATGTAAAACAGAGCAATGCAAGCAGAGTAATGTAAACAAAGTGACCAAAGTAATGTAAACAGAGTAATTTAACAAAGTGACCAGAGTAATGTAGTGTAATGTAAACAGTGACCAGAGTAATGTAAACAGTGTAATGTAACAGAGTGACTAGAGTAAACAGTAATGTAAAACAGTGACCAAAGTAATATAAACAGTAGTGTAGCAGCATGTGCAGTGTAGCAGCAGGTGATGTAATAATAAATCAGATATGACAATGAATGTATTGAAATATGACAATGAATATGATATGAGGTCATGTTGCAGTCCCTGATGGTAATGCTATGAGGGGAGTGGGTGCATGTTCTGATTTAGGACTCGAATGGCCTGAGTATAGAAGCTCCTCTTGAGTCTCTCTGTTTTTGCGGAACCTTCTGATCAATTGTAACAGTCTGTTACAGGGTTGGGACAAGTCCTTCAATAACCTGCTCTGGACCAACATCTCCTGGTGTAAATGTCCTGAAAGGAAGGGAGAACAGCGTTCTGCAGCGTTCTGCCACATGGATCACTCTTTCCCATACTAGGACATGATGTTCTGTGTGAGGATGCTCTCCACAGCGCCTGAATAGAAAGTCCTGAGGATCACTGAAGGGACCCCGAACTTCCTCAGTTGTCTGAGATGGTACATACGCTGCCTAGCCTTTTAGGACTAGAACTGAATATGAGCAGTCCATGTCAGGTCTGAGATGATGTGGACACAGAGATACTTGAAGGACAGCACGCTCTCCACTGGAGCTCCGTTGATGATGAGGGGCTTGTAGTCTTGCTGCTGTCTTCTTCTGAAGTCCACCACCAGCTCCTTGGTCTTGCAGATGTTAAGCTGGAGGCGGTTGTCCTGACACCACGATTCTAGGTTTTTCACCTCGTCCATGTAGGCCATTTGGTTATTGTTGGAGATGAGGGCCAACACCACTGTGTTAGCAGCAAACTTCACAATGGTGTTGGAGCCCTGAGTGGCCACACAGTCAGAAGTATAGAGGGAGTACAGCAGTTTCGCACGTATGCACCCTTGTGACACTCCAGTATTGGTAGTGATGCAGTCAGAGACGCACCTACCCACCCTGACCACCTGAGATCTGCCAGGGAAGAAGTCCAAAACCCATGCACACAGATGGCTGTTGAGTCCTAGATCCCTCAGCTGTTGTGTACAAACAGCAATCTCACATAGTTACCCTGTTTCTTGTACACGTGGCTGAGAGTGGACACAGTACATAGTAAAAACAAAACAATGTTCCTCCAGGACCATGGTGCCACACAAGAGCAGAACAGAACAGAACACAAGAGCAACAATACAACTAAACGAGACAAGACAACGTTCAGCTCGTTGGTAAATGCAGAGTCGGCGTTGATCATTGCGGTGTCTTTGGCTTTGTAGTCCATGTTGGTGCACAGTCCATGCCAAATGTTCCGTATGTCACCCTGATAGTGGCTTCTCTGATCACGCACTGGACGCCGCTTTGTAGGCACTCATATCGCCAGTGGCGAGACTTGTGTTGTAAGTGGCAGTCCTGGTGTTCACTGCAGCGTGGATCTGTCCACCCACAGTTTTTGGTTCCAGAACGTCTTGACTCTCACTGTAGGGATGATCTCCTCTGCTAGCATGCTAAGGAAGTTAACTGTTACATCCCTAAACACGTTGATGTCATCCACGCATGAGCGTAACATGTCCCAGTCTACGTTATCGAGCGTCCTGTAGTGTAGCAGACCAGCGTTGCACCTCCCTTGTGGCTACCTCATCCCTATGAATGTTTTGTTTATACTGAGGGTTTTCCAAAAGCTGGCTGAGAAACACGGCACAGTAGGGGTCAGCCATGTCTTAGTGAAGCACAGAATGTTACAATACCTCAGAGTAACACTGGCCCTTAGGTCATCCAGCTTGTTCTCTATAGCCAGCAGGATACTAGGCAGTGCCCGGTGCGCTTATCCGAGCCGCGCAGTAATTCAGTCAACCACGACAAAATTACATGTGCAAAGTTGTTACCGATGTTGAGAAGCATTCTGCTATCATATACTATTAAACCAGCTGACTTTGGAACATTAATAGATGAATTAAAAACTAAAAAAAGCAGTCTGACTTTGGAACATTAATAATAGGTAAAATAAAATCAAAAAGTACAGTCTGTGCGGAGTGGTCAGGAAGGCATCTGGACGTGGCCGGGCCATCCTAGATTTTTACATCCCGGAAGTACTAATAAGAAGGTGGGACTAGGGTGGAGAAAATAAGGAGAGGGCAGGGCTTGGGTGAACACTAAATTCAAAGCAATGGCACAAGGCGGACATAAAGAATGACAGAAACTGGGGAAAAGGCAGCAGAACATGCAAAGGCTACAAAACATAAGAAAAGACAGGACGAACATTACAAGAAGCAAGAAAAAAGACAGGAAAAATATTACATAACCCTCCCCCAAGAGTGCAACTCCCAGGCCACAAATAAAAACCCTTAGGAGCGAGCCAGTAGTGGAGATCTTAAGCAGGAAGTGGGGATGATTATTGTCACATAAAAAATCAACAAAGCATGTAATTTGAATGAGGCTGGTCAAGCTTTTACACATGCACAGTTCAGTGAGTTTTCTGGTCAAACACCCCTGGTTTAGTCAGCAGCTAATTGCCTAGTTTAGATGGTGTGTTAGGAGCAAGTGTTGCAAAATTACTTCCAGGGTTTACGGACTGAGCAACCATTTATAAGACTTAATACCATGCTTTATTCAAAAAAGCAGACACCACAGGATTTTGCCCATTTTCGTCAGGAAAAAGTTATAATTTTCGTCAGGTTGAACTTTTATTACCTCGTCTAGGGAGGCCCCATTCTCTACACTGTATTGAACCAATAAAAATCATTATAATGAAAATAACTTATTTTAGAAAAAAGGAAGGAAAGCGATATTAGCAATACTATGATGTACTTTGTGTACAGAGGAAGCTCAAAGCAGTATCAGCAGCAGCTCTCATCATCTCTGAATATTCTGTTCTTTAGGACTCTGTTGGCACTGGGCTGTCATGTGGTTCATGTGAATGTCAATGCTGAAGAGGACCTGAAAAAAGTCAAACTCCCAAAGAAGTAGGTTCTGGTTGAAAATCTTCTATTAACCTGCTTTTGAATTATGCAAATTCTTCAACAAATATCAAGTTGTAACATGTGCTCTTCAGTTGTATTAAACACTTACAGTCCACTTCATCAGTACAATTTCTGTAGCGAATCTCCTGTTATGCACAAATTGTCAGCTACGCACAGCCCTGTTTGTCAGTCCATCACTGGTCAGTTTGTGACCATAGATTCTCTGGTGACCTAATATTATTTAAATGGTGGACTGTCCCCAACAGAGCAGTGATGTTGATATGGTAGTTTTATGTTAGTATGGCATTGGTGCAAGTGTATGAAAGTGTAGAGTTCCTTGAGTATGAGCACACACCAGCTAGGTTGAGAATAGTCCACCAACAAAAAATATCCAGCCATGAATGGCTGTGTAGTAAGAAATTGATTACTGATGAAGGGCTAGAGGATGACTAGAACAAATTGTGAATCATGAATTGGGTTCAGTCTCTTAAGTCAGTGGTTCCCAGACAGGTCATCAGGGTCCCCCAGATTGGGAGGGGGTGCATATTTTTGCTCTCTATGCGCTATTAGTTGGAGTAAAAAAGAAAGGAAACCATGCAGGAATCCTTTTCTTGCATTTGCTGTGGTTTCTCATTATATGTTCTTTGTTGCTGCAAAGCTACATGATGTCTAATGGCTATAAGCCCACCCCGCTGGACTTGTCCGAAGTCAAACTGACCCCTGGTCAAGAACTTCTGGTTGACAAACTTGCAGAGAATGCTCACAACGTTTGGGCCAAGGATCGGATTAAACAGGGCTGGACCTACGGCATACAGCAGGTCAGTTTCTGAGGGCTCCGGAGTTTACAACATACACATAGCATTCTCTGTTCTGCTTTTATGGATGAGTCATTCTATGCCTTTTAACCTCTAGAGCTGTTGTCTGTGTTTTATTCTGTTTTAATGTTATTACACAGTTGCATTATTAATGACAATTATGCAATCAGTTACATTTGCATTATATATTTATGACTGACAGATTTAAGTGTGTAAAGAAAACGTGATATTTCTTAAAAGTTTACAATCCATGCTGGCAGAATTAATGAAAAAAACGTAGGAAAATATTAAAAGAGAGGTTTCAAGGTCTGTATACTCTGAAGGACCTAGTACGGTTAATAATTTGTAGCTTTATTTATGCCTAGAGTATGACTGGTTGCATGTCTTGTTATGCTGCTTGCAAGTCACTGGAAACTAAACTACTAAACTAAAAACTAAACTGCAACCCGCTACAACAGCTTCCATGGTGCACAATATTTATCAGATCTCATTGTTTTTTTTTTGCTCACCTAATGAGTTTACTCATGTTTGACAGCTGCCAAGTGCTGCATTTCAGAATGAGGAGAGGAAAGTTGGTTTAGATCAGTTGGATTAGCACACTCACTGTATTGTGTCTAAAGCTGGGGCAAGAGCTCAGAGCAGTATATGTTCCTTTTCATTTCTCACACATGTGAAGCCTAGCCTAGAGTTTGCCACTCACTGCTGTATTTTTAACATTTCAATTTTTGCTTGGTTTTCTCAATTTTCTTACTCTTATATACAGCAGAAGTTTCACTTAAACAGTCCAGTCTCAGGACCTTTCCATTCCAAAAAATCTGTTTTAATCAGCTATCCATGATATTTTAATACCTTTCAATAGAAAAGAAAAAATGTGTGAAAAAACGTGCATTATGTTCTTTTTTGTGAGCTTTTTAATACAGTTAAGAGCCGATATGAAAAAAGTAAGAGGCGTATTCTCTGGAACTCACTTACTTATTTCCTGTGGTGGGCTATTAACAAGCCCCTGAATGTAGTTGTGACATAATTTTGTATTTACTATTTCTGTAGTGTTACACTGAAGGCAACATCAGGACCTGCAGTATAGGTACAAAAACATTTTTCGTCTACTGCTCCACAAAACAACAGAATGATATACTAATTCAGACAAACGGGCAATTAATTTCTTAATTAGCCAAAAAAGCCGAGACAGGCCAGTCGCAACAAATAGCAGCTTGGAGTTCTATCCCCTAGAGCGGAGTAGCTGAGTGTGAGTGCACAAGTACAGCTGAGCTCTCTCTCTCTCTCTCTCACTCTGTTTATCTCTGCAGGATCTGAAGAGCAAGCGCAATCCTCGTTTGGTGCCATATGCTTTGCTCGATGAGCGCACCAAGAAGTCAAACCGGGACAGCCTCCGTGAAGCCATCCGCACATTAATCGGATACGGCTACAACATCGAGCCTCCAGACCAGGAGGGGGGTGAGCATGTTAGAGAGATTTGAATAATCAGCACCTGCGTTAAATGAAACACCCTAAAATATTCAGGATAAAATATTCAGCTTCATGGTTTAAATTTGCACTTCTAAAGTAGCAAATAAAAATACTTGCCCCTGGTGCTAGAGATCCATATTAAAGCAAGACAGGGCACAATACAGACTAGGCGGGCTTAAAGAAAAAGTAATAGACTACAAGTTCTTTAAGTAATTGCTAATCATAGGTTCAAACATTTATTTAGATTTAGAAATGCATCAAACTGCATAGGTGGGAGTCCATGCACAGAGTTCTTCTTACATCCTTATTAATCAGTGTGGGAGACATTTTTTTGCAACACAAACTAAAAAAAGAATGCACCACCCTTACATGGCTTTTACCATCATCCCCATGTTAATTATTGTATTGAGGGTGAAATATTGTACTCAAACCTTTTTTTTTTTTTTTTTTATTAAAACAGTCTGGCATAATTGATGTCTCAATTAAAAGCATTTTTATTTTATTAGACATCTAGACAAACCAAGAGTAAATGTAAGACATTGAACTGACTTTTAGTCAATGTGTCTAAAGTGGCTACAGTTTACTGCTGTCTGTGCAATGCACTGCTGGATGTAATGAAGTGGCCTGAGAAATCACTCTCCTTGTTTCTCCCACTGAAGTCAACATGAGAGCGAGCACATTATACACACACACACACACACAAACTGGAATTCCCTTTTACTTAGTTTAATTGAATGGTGCAACTGTCTTAAATGTTGGCTCTTTCGAGTGTTGCCATCCCTGGCCAGGTGTCCAACAGCTTTACTAGTCTTGCTTTTCTCATGGTGGATTATATGGCATTCTTTTCTCCAATTCACTCAGCACTGGACTAGTCATGATGTATTTTAGCTAGCATAACTGAATTGGCAGTTAGTGTTCTCCTCCAACCATGTTGAGTTGTCCAGTGATGTTGCTTTAGTCCAGATAGATTCAAGCAGCTTCACAGGTCTTGGAAGAAGCCCATGCTACCCCTTACTTTCCCAGTGTTGTATCGCAGTGTGACAGGTTGAGATCTAGCCTGCAAGTGAAACTGGACCTGGCTACGTTAGGGCAAAAATAAAAGCTTATTTTTGTCAGTAGGAATGTAGAAAACCTGACATTTTGCAGTTAATTCTGTCGACACTGAATGACCCAAATAAACGTTGCTCATCCGTCCGTTTAGTTCAGTATTATGAAAGTATCTGCATATTAAACCAATGCGATATAGTGATATATAAACCGTGACTGATTTATGGCACTTAAATTACAACAAGCATTTGTTCATTTGAAATCCTGTCTTCCTCTCTCTCTCTCAATCTCTTAGGTCATGTGGTGGAGAGACTGAGCATTGATAAGATCCGATTTTTCCGCTTGGAGAGGACATATGCAGTGAAGACAGGAAAGTGGTATTTTGAGTTTGAGGCAGTGACTGGAGGGGACATGAGAGTAGGCTGGGCTCGGCCTGGTGTGCGACCTGATGTGGAACTGGGAACTGATGACCAGGCGTACGTCTTTGATGGCTATAAAGTGAGTTTTGGATTCATTTCATTCCATGGGCATATACTTTGATTTGGCACAGGGTTCTATTTGGCTACCACCATGATTTGATTTATGACTGATAATTATCTCATGATAATGTGCAGTGATGTGACTGTAAGATGGAACTATGGGTGGCCAAATTCTAGGCACTGGAAAATTGTATTTTAGATAATTGTATTTTAGATGGTGCTGTACTAAAAAGGTCTTATGTAGCCCATTTAGCCCATTTAGTATTTCCAACTGAAACATGTAGGGCTTACAGGCTTCAAATACATGTTGGTAATTCTTGATTTTAAATATTATTTTTAATTCATAAATCATCATAGTTTTCAGAATTACCTACATAGCAGTAACGCTACATATGATGTAAATCTTTTAAAATCTTTATTTAAAGATTTTATTTTTAGTTTACTGAACGCACATACATGTTCCTATTCTATTTTTAATGAAGTGACCCAGCATCATTACCATCACAAGTTAAAAGATCCCATCCAGTATTGACAATTTGACTTATTCTAAAGTTGGAGTTATTCTTCCGTATTATACACATGTGGTATAGGAATCAGCCGAACTGCCTGCTACTCTCTGTTGGTCACAATCTCTCAGTGCTGCAGCAGCTAAAGGAGTTTTCACCTGAACGTCATGCAGCAGATAAAACCATAGCCAAAATTAAAGGTGCATTAGACCTTTCTCTCTTGGTTTGAACATTTTCATTTTTAAGATAGTTTCCTAACTTTCCTTGCTTTAGCCTTTCAAAGAAAAGGGGTGACTTGTGGAATCAAAGGAAGAGTGTGGCTATGTTCATTTTTTAGCTACAGAGTATGACAGATTTTTCATAGCCTCTGATGAAATCTAAAGAGTTTACATAGGAAAAGCTTCCGATTGAGAACCGGTTCTAATTTTGCGAAGCACCGGAATCGCTTACCTCCAGCGTTATCGGTTCCTCTTAATGATTCTTTCGGACTTTTTCCTGCATCACGCACGATGACATCACACTCTGCGACAGCTCAGAGAAAGCGGTCCACGGCGCAGTTGCATTTTACCGAAAAACCAGTGCAGTGCCGTTTTATCTTGCAAGGGTGGTAACACCAGCAACATGTTAAAACATTGGTGGTCTCAACACAGCATTAAAGTTCAAGAATGCCATGTGTTCTATTCTCAGCGCTCGAGTTCAAGCTCCGTAAATAAAACAGCTACTTTCGAAGCTAAAACATGGCCTATGGCTACCTTTTTTAATGTAAATATATATGTAAACTAACCAGCTCTTATCTGTCCACAAAATTATGCTCAGTTGGCTCGTTATTCTCAGCCACAGTGCGGGTCCAAAAATGAAACAGGGTCTGTTCTTTCCTCCCTATGGAACGGGAGCGTTTATTTACTGTCTCAAAAATAACAGAGTGGCGAGAATCACTTACAAACACAGCAGCCATGTAAAACTCCAAACACTGCCTGCGTCCCTAGAGGCACAATTACCCAGAATGCAAAGTTTCTTAAGGTAACAGGCTCACCCTGTAACACTGTTTAGGAATCAATAATGGAATCAATAAGGAATCGGATCGATAAGAAGAATCGATAATGGCATTGACGTCAGTAACTTCTTATCGATTCCCATCCCTAAGTGGGTGTCACTAAAAAACCCATTAACCAGTATACACTCTTTATTGTTACGTTTCCAGGGTCATCGTCTTCACCAGGGCAGTCGTTTGTTTGGCCGTTGCTGGCATGCTGGGGATGTGGTGGGTTGCATGATCAACATGGAGGATAAGTCCATGATCTTCACCCTCAATGGAGAAATCCTCATCACGAATAAGGGCTCCGAACTCTGCTTTGCTGACTTTGAGACTGAAGATGGTGAGAGAGAATGACGTATTTTATATTTTGCTGTATTGTCACAACTTTGTAAATGTTATGAATTAAAAGTACCTAATAGTTTTGGTAATTGAATTTGGTGCAGAAGTTTGAGTTTTGAAGACTTAGTAGTGATTTTGATTGAGCAGTATTAGGATTATAGCCATACATAACTTCTTAGTCAATAAGGAGTGCCGTAGAGATGGTCACTGTTCTGTTTCATGTTCAGGATTTATTCCAGTCTGCAGCCTTGGGCTTTCTCAGGTCGGCCGCATGAACCTGGGCAAAGATGCAAGCACCTTCAAGTACTACACCATGTGTGGCCTTCAGGAGGGATTTGAACCATTTGCTGTCAACATGAACCGAGAGGTCACCATGTGGTTCAGCAAGCGCTTACCTACCTTTGTTGATGTGCCCAAAGATCACGGTCATGTTGCAGTAAGGCCAGGTTTTCTTTGTTTGCTATTAAGGTGTAATTACAGTTAATTGCAGAATTGAATTGCAATTCATTTTCCTGATGAATGAAATAGAAAACGTATTTGCTGAATTTAACATGTTGGAAAAAATTAAACTTGACATTTTGTTAAATTCAGAGGATATATATTAGGTTTTAATCCAAATGCATGTTCACTTTAGATGATATATACTTAGTTTTAAGTAGAATCTCAAAAAATTGTCATGAGGTGTGTAACTTTTGCGATTGTGTATGCATATTTCACTGTCAGAATATCTCCAAAATAGTATCTTTCCAGGAAAAGGGAAAGTACATTCCTAACATAATGAAAGTTAATATGATTCTTTTTACAAATTCATTTTTGAAAATAATATCGTAGATACATAATATCATTATATGATATTGACACGCTGTAAGCAAAGTGACCTCTTTTAAGGGCGGAGGAGAAGGATAAGTGAGAGGTTAAAACCCTGATGTTTGCAGGTCACAAGGATCGACGGCACTATTGACAGCCCTCCATGTCTGAAAGTGACCCACAAGACCTTTGGAACGCAGAACAGTAATGCTGACATGGTGTTCTGCCGTCTAAGCATGCCTGTGGAGTTCCACTCAAGCTTTAAGAGCAGCCCTACTATCGACATGAACGGAGTACACGAAGAGGAGCCACTCAAACTCAAACACAGGTGCCTTGAATCTGTCTTATTTCAAAGAGCATTGATAAGTAAAGGTACCCTGTATGATTTTGTGAAAAAAATAATGTGTGGAAAAACTTTAAAATTTTACTTCAAAGTGTGGGTATCTAGGTTGGCCACCAGGCCTTTTTTTAACTACTTTCAACTTTAGAACAGTTCGAAACACATACTCCACATACTCGTATACATACTCCAATGATTCTTAACAATTAATCTTAAAAAAGGTACTAAAAACCAAAATGTGTAATACAAATTAGTTTTTGTGAAATTTGTGAGAAACTGTTATAAATAAACATTAGTTAAAAAACTGATCCTTGTGAATTACCTGGAGTCCAACTCTCTTGCTGTAAGGCTCATTATTTACCTATAGATAATGAGGTCAGTGAAAGTATTTTGAGTTGTGTATTAAAATGTTGATCATTTATTATTTTGTCTGTATTTCACTAATGTACCATAGAAGTTTGCAGCTTGATTCTGTATTATGAATAATATGTCATAAACCACCTATACAATGTGCATAAAATAATTTTCATTGCTCCAAAGGCATGCAGTAAAATCCATGAAACATGCAGAGGATGGGAGGAAAACCGACTTTAGTAGCATTACAACTGTAAGTGACTAGAAGAGGCATATTCACTTAATTTATCGGTTATTCATTTTAGCATATTGCAGTAGTTGGGTAATGTGCTGTTAATATGCTCCGCAGTACTACCACTCAGTTCGGGTGTTTGCTGGTCAGGATCCCTCCTGTGTATGGGTTGGCTGGGTCACCCCTGACTACCATTACTATAGCAACCTCTTTAACCTCAGTAAGAACCGGAGCGTAACGGTTACACTGGGAGACGAACGAGGCCGGGTTCATGAGAGGTAGGTGTTCAGTCGTTAGTTAATCCTTCTGATTTCTTGGTTGTGATTGTTTAGGAAATAATGCCACTGGTGTGTTTTACAGTGTGAAGAGGAGTAACTGTTACATGGTGTGGGGAGGTGACATCAGTAGCGCTACGCATTCGTCCAGCAGAAGTAATGTGGATTTAGAGATTGGTTGCCTGATTGATTTGGCCACTGGGTTGGTAGCCTTCACCGTCAATGGAAAAGAGCTGCCTATCTCATACCAGGTACTCTGCTATGACCTGATAATATTTTTTAACACTGAAATGTATAAAAATTTGCTTTTAGATGTATGCTCTTAGCGTAGAAGTATGCTCTTAGCGTATGCTCTATGCAGGGGCGCAGATGGGGTGGGGGACGGAGGGGATGTGTCCCCCCCCAGACCTGATCCGTCCCCCCCTGAAGCACAGATGATGTCGTGAGGAATTACTCATACTCCTGTTTTAGGGGCTGTATAACGTTTTATTTTGCATCTTAAATCGAAAACCTGAACATGCTGCTCCATTTACTGTTCTCTGTGAGCGCATAGTTCCAAGCAGCACGTCTTGTGTTATTGTTCTGTGGTCCTGAGAGCTAGTGCCCGTCCCCTAGCCCCGCCCCATGCCCCGCCCCCACAACCGCCGATTCGTTGGGTCTGGTCGCCAAGCCCCGTTTCGTCCCCCCACATTAAAAATGCTATCTGCGCCCCTGGCTCTATGGTTCTGTTTAAGCTAGTACTAAAAGTTTATTTGTACACATATACAAGTTAAAAGACAATTTGAACAAATTGTACACTGCATTCGTTATGATGGCTTTACACACCAGCCATTGTAATGGGAAATACATTAGTACCCCATTCTTGACTACCAAATTAGCTGGTATCACTCACTGAAGTCAGTTTCTACCAGGACTGGTGAGATATAAATGATACTGTATAACTTCTGGCAGTTTTTAAGAAAAGCTTTTGCTCACTGACACTTTGACAGTGATCGATGATAGAAACAGCAGCTTATTCAAAACGACTGTTTCCACTCTTCAGAGATTTGCGAGCATTCCAGTGCTGACTAAGAGTCTTGCAGCTTCAGTCTTGTCATGCTTGCCATGTGCTTGTCATGGCCGATTCCACTCAGCCTCACATTCACAGGCTGTCCAGCTCTCCACAGGATGAGTACACACAGACTGAGCAAAACTCAGGAAACTCTCTTTTTTTGTTTTGGCCTCAGTCTGCTTTTCTCTTTTAGCTCACTCACTTTCTCTGTATCTGTGTCTTTCTCACAGACACTAAAATATGTGCTTGAACCTGATGTGGCCCATGTGGATTTGGATATAAAATTCTCAACCTGTATTTAGATTTACACAAAAATTTAGTCAGATTAAAGATGTTTCTCTCTGTCGTGCTTCTGTCTTTCTCTCTGTTTCTCTGGTTTTTTTTTTACATATTCGCATTTGCTGTCTCACACAAACAGGCACGTACACACACACACACACACACACACACACACACACACACATATATATATATAT
>JBBPCY010000001.1:40142765-40156220 GCA_037974405.1 Brachyalestes nurse
TGTCAGTCTCTTTTTGTTTTTTTTGAGCCATGCACTGTTCATATTCAGTAACGTGATTGTGCTCCAAGTGTTGAAACTTATTGGTGGTGTTACTTTTAGGTGTCACAACTGTTTTTCTACAGTGTCTACATCTGACTTCATTTTGTTTGATGTCATCCTTACTGAAGACAAAATGTATTCAAATGATGGAGACTGCGTTTTTCTCTCGTACAAGCTGCTCTTGTTGCTCAGTTGTCTCAGTGTTTAAGCTCTTTATGCTCGACATGTTGGCGGAATAACGTAACGTAACGGAGCGGGGTCACGTGACTCCACACACGGTAGTGTTTTTAATAGGGAAAGTAATTGAAATAATTGACTTGGAAAAATTTGATCAATTATAGGTTATGAATGTCGATTTCGATTACTTTTCGATTAATCGCCCAGCCCTAGCTATGTCTATATTCCTTATTTCTGTTTACAATTTAGTGTAATGGTCACAATTTTTGTTCACATTTTCCATTTTTGTAGAATAAAAACGGGCGCTTACATCTCACTGCTTGTATTTGAAAATAAAAATGTGAAGTGATGTATAAAATTGATGGGATGCATCAAGATATCGAATCGAATACTTTGGCTTAAGAGAGTAATTCTGTAATAGGGATGGGCTGTGTTTGTGGTGGCCATCAGTTCTAGAGAGGTGGTGTGGGGAGAAGCTTTAAAACTTTTGTCAGTTCTCTGTGTGTTCAGTGGGGAAGGTTCTGGGATGAGTTGATCTGGCTTACTTGTGTGTGTAGGTCTGCCATGATACGCGAGGATACATTGAATGAGGATTCTTTGAGAAACTTAAGTTTGGTTGGAGTCCAAGTTTACATATAAAAGTAGTTGTGAGTGTCTGTGTTTTTAATGGGTTGTGTTATCTAAAAGAGTTGTGTATTTGTGTCCAGGTTCTCTCTTACTGAATCCATTCCTCAAATACTGGTTGTCTTCTTTCAGTTTTCTTAAGGCCTGTTGCAGTTCCCTGATCTCCTCCTGACTGACTGTTCTCATTTTTTGTTGAAGAGAGGACAAAGTTCTCTATTTAATATCTTTCCAGTGGTGCTTCTGTTGGGCTCTGAAGAAAGTGCCCACTGGCTTATCAATGGCTGATGTGCATTTGACAAATTCAGCTGACAATCTCAATCATTTGTCTTCTTTTGCTTGTTTCATCTCTCTTTATGTGGGGGAATATTTAGCGTATTAATTGAATCCAATCGACTGGCTTAGGCATGAAGAAAAGTAGGTTACACATTACCTACTGGTTGTGTTTAATAGTGATGTTTAGCACTACAGTTTCTGGGTTGTTATGGAGAACTTTTGTTTTGAAGTACTTATTGGCTTTTTGTTAATTTTGCTTGTTGTGGGTATCTTATTTCATACTCCATTTAACTTGAGCAGCTGTTTTCTCTAACCATATCCATAAACCTCCTACCAGGCCTGGCAGCTCCATCCTCAGCATCCTTCTCCCAACATACTCAGAGTCTCTCCTCAGCTCGTCTTTTTCTTCACAAGGTCCAACTCAGGCTATCCCTCTAATAATGACATACGTCGTTCTGGATAAGAGTGTCTGCTCTTATCCAGTGTCTGATCATTCCTGATCCTGTCCATCCTCATGACTCCCAATGCAAAAACATTTTCAGCTCTGCCACCTTCGGCTCTGATTTCTGTCCTCTCATCTGTGACACTCTCTTCAAACCATCAAACCCATACAACAAAGCTGGTCTCACACCCGTCTTTTACACCTTCCCTTTCACTCTTGCTGGTACTCTGCTTCCTGTCTTTTCGTCAGTGAGATCATAGAATACATTTCTCTATGTGAAGTGTAAAAATTATAGTTAATGAGCTGATTTTTTTTTTCATTCAAACTGGTTACCACGATATCATGGCTCTCTCTCTCTTTCTCATTATCCCATTATCCTCATTATCCAGACCTGACCTCAGTTTACTGTTTATCTCTTTTGGTTTTCTGTTGCTTTGCTTGTCTCTTCCAGTACACAGACACACACACACACACCGACACACACACACACACACATATCTTACTTCACCACAGAGTACAAGCTCACTCTTTTAAGGGAACTGTGTAAATTGGTTTTGGCTGGTACAGGTGCAATGGCTGATGAAGCAGAAGTAGCAGAACTGTGTCTCTTCAGCTTTCTGAATATCTCTCTCACACACACACAGATCAAAGACTTTCTTAGCATTACATTACACACATACAAGCTCAGAGGAGAGATGCAGTCTCTGATAAGGTGGCCTTATTGAAATCAGGCAGTGTCATGTGCGACAGTTTGAAATATCTTTGGGCATTGACCTTGCGTGTGTCATTTACAGTCGAAGATATCTTGTGCTTACTTGTTTTTCCTCCTAGACGTTCAAACTTTCAAAGCCTGACATACTGCATTAGTTCTGAGCAGCTGCACACAGGTTGAGAATATGTCTTGGTTTAAGGATTTTTTTGGCCTGATACACCATACATTTTGCCTGCCTGTCATCATGCATAAGTGTAAATGTGCAGATGCATTTCTCTCCCTCAAGCATATGCATTTGTCAAAGGATTACACAAAAAGGGGCTGAAGATATTCAAACTGAAACTAAAGTTTGAGCAACTAGTTTGGTCAACCTTTTGTTTTGCAAAATATCAATTTATCAAAAATATCCAGTTTATCATTGAGAAAGTGTGTTTGTAGGCTCATCAGCCAGGTACTTGTCTTTTAATCAGTAGAAAGTCTAGATGCTTTTGTCACTTAGTGTTTTGACTACAGTACATGACTGACATGCAAAAGGGCCAGTCACAAAGCATTCTTTTTCTGCTGCGTATTGGGGTGGTACAGCAGAAAATATGGTGTGTGTTTGAATCCCAGGACTGCAAGTAACACCACTGAGGTACCTTTGAGGTACTGTCCTCACACATTGCTTCGCATGCCCTGTGTCACTGTCTGCCCACTGTTTCACTCGGGTGAATGGATTAAATTCAGAGAAAGATTTCACTGTTCACACTATGTGCTGTGGTGTAGTGTGTTCACATCTGACAAATGACCACTTTACTTTGCAAAGCTAGTATTTGTCACCCTGAAGAATAAACAACTGCATTCAGTATGATAAACAAATGTTTACCATCACGTGGATACAACCCGATGCGCGGAGGTGTGTACATGCGGATGTGTAGATAGCCAATCAGAATGCAACTGACAAAATTCTGATAATGATGGCCAGCTTAGTGTACAATATGTATTTGTGACATTTTGTGGACTTAAGCGCCTGTATGACAGCTGAAGCAACACATAGTGTAAAACTGTTCAAACAGGAAAAAAATTGTTGCTGTCATTCCTTCCTTTTATCTCACTGGCAGACGCTTGCTGAACCATGTCGCTTCTTGTTTTCATGTCTCTGTTAAATAAGAAATCAAATACTTCACTGCTTTCGTATTATTTGGATCGTTATTTGGTTTATGTTGAAGGAAAAGAATAGTGATGTGAAGATGTGTTGTGTTTGTTGACCAGGTGGAGCCCAACACAAAGCTTTTCCCTGCAGTTTTCATTCGACCCACCAGTCAGAATCTGTTCCAGTTCGAGCTGGCCAAGATCAAGGTTAGTGTAACAGGCCTGTCAGTGATTTAAGAAGTTATTAATTTTAGCTCTAGCCCAACTTGGATTTCTCCAACTTGGAGGAGAGGAGACTGTATTTTATCTTTCAAAGGGCCCATATCATGGAAAACATTAATTAAACAAAATATTTAGTTACTTGTAAATATTGTTAAGGTTTCAATGAGGACCGTTCACTTCCGAGTTCATACAGTCAGTATATAGCAAATGTAACTGCAAAAATATCCTGTTCTGAATTCACTATTTTTATGATATAACAACATTTTCACATATATCTGGATTCACACTAAACCAAAGTCTAAATCTGGGCTGCTTTTTAAAGCACAAGACACATAAAACCACATAAATGGACTTCAGATGAAAAACAATGAAATGAAAGAATGGTGTATAATATGGGCCAGTCAATGAAGCACTTAAAGCAATTTCACTATCAAGTTCTGAATTACAAGTCACTTAAGGCTATGATAATGAATGATCCATAGTGAATGTGTCATGTTAGTCCTTTTCAAGTCTTGCTGAAATTTCTGTAAGAATGTGCTTTAACACAGAGTCCTGAGTTGCATTCTTGTCACCTTCCTTAAAGTGCACTGCAGGGATGTAAATGTGAATCATGATGAGGAAGCAATCTATTTTGAAATTTTTTTTACAATTTGTTGTATTAACACTCAAAACAGCTTTGCTTATTTTTCCCAGAATATTATTCTCTTGCTGTTTTTTGTAAAACGAAAACTAAAAGTATGATGAAGTACTCACTAACCATTTTATCTGATGCAGCGACCATCTAAGTGTACTTTGCAGGTTTGACAGTTACTGATATAGCCCATCTGTTTCTGCTCAATTTATGAGATCCCTCTACTCATCCATCAAAAGAAAGGGACCACAAAATAATCGCCACATACCAGGTGTTATTTAGATGGCGAACCATTCATCATAGATGTGGCACTGACATGGCAGCATCATGTTAGAGTGTGTTGTGCTGGTACTGGTAATATCAGGGGTTTCAGGGGTTTTAATCATTTTAGTTTCACTGCTGTTTTGGGGATTGGTCCACCATTGAAAATATTCCGGCAGTAGATACTCTGTGGTCAAAAACTGACCTCTGATTAAGAGCTGATGGTTAACAGAAATTATGCAGGAAGGGCGTGGGCTATAGTCTCTACTCATTCACCAGCAAGCTGGACCAACTATGTAGATGTTTTGGATAAGTTGTAAACAATGTCTAAAAATCCTAGTCGGAGGTTTACATCCCTGGTGCACTGTAAATATACATTATACCCCTGCTCTGTCTACGCTTGCATCCTGTTTACAAGCTAATATGTTAAGAAACAATCACAATTGCTTTATATTATCTGCCCATCACAGAATGCAATGCCACTGTCATCAGCGATCTTTAAGAGTGAGCACAAGAACCCAGTCCCCCAGTGTCCACCTCGGCTGGACGTCCAGACCATTAAGTCAGTGCTGTGGAGCCGGATGCCCAACACCTTCCTGAAGGTGGAAACAGCCCGGGTCAGCGAAAGACATGGCTGGCAGGTGCAGTGCCTGGAGCCCCTACAGATGCTGGCTGTGCACATACCTGAGGAGAACCGGTTGGTGCACACTTAGACTCATAACTTTTACAAGCCTCTCTACAGATTGCTCATGATTGCTCACAGAATTTACTCTTTACTATAGACACATTCATTTGAATTGAATCCATTAATTTTACTGGTAAAGACTCTTAACCCCCTAAAATATGGCATTCACAATTTTAATGGTTCAAATAAATGAAATGAGTAAATACAAATTGAAAGGGATCAGTTAAAATATTTTCATTTGCATAATTTGAATTGATCCCCATTGCATTTTAATTATTAGCTACATTAACAATTTTGGGCACAGATACTGAGCTCATTCCAGTATGAAATGAGTCCATTAAGGCTGTGTCCATATCCTAACTGCTCGCATGGACAAACTAGCAGTGTGTTAAAAATCTGCTCCCAATGTTGGGCTAGCAGAGGCACTATATAAAACACTGTTGTAGGGAACAGAATTCATGATTCAAGTAAATGTTTTACAATAAAAAATACAGCTGCAATAATATTAAAATTCCATCTCATGAGAAACTGTTAATTATAGCTGTTTTATGTACACCCATAACAAACTGTTCTAGTCTACTGTGGGATTATTAGAGTGCACTACAAAAAGACTCCTAAAACAATTCACAATATATAAATTATCTTTGAGTCCTTAAAAAGTCTTGGATTTAATTAAATGACTTTAAGGCCCTAAAAAGTAATAAAAGTCAATTTTATGTTTTTCACCCGTAAATATATAAAACAGAGCATTGCTGCTAAATGTTGTGTCACAGAGGTACTTGTCTGCAATTTAGTACCAAAAAAATCGTGTTGCTCATTTAGTTGCAAATTTTACCTTCTGTGGAGATGTTTACAAAGCATGCAGAATGGTTGCCAAGATTTGTTGAGCTAGCTGCAAGAATTCTGTTGTGTTCTTAAGTGGTCTTAAATTTCATTACCTCTGGTATTAAAAAGGTTTTCAAAAGCCATAAATGTCATTTGCCTAAATTAAATTAACCTTGTAAATAGTGAATGGTTTCAGAAAAACACGACTCTGTGTTCTCTGTGCAGTTGTGTGGACATCATGGAACTCTCTGAGCAGGAAGATCTACGCAAATTCCATTATCACACGCTCAAGCTTTACTGTGCACTCTGTGCCCTCGGCAACACCCGCGTAGCCCATGCCCTCTGCAGCCACCTGGACCAATCACAGCTCCTCTACGCTATTGACAACCAATATCTGTCCGGCATGCTACGAGAAGGCTTCTACAATGTTCTTATCTGCATTCATCTGGAGACAGCCAAAGCTGCCCGTCTTATGATGAACAATGAGTTTATTATCCCTGTTACACCAGACACCCGCAGCATCAGGCTCTTTCCAGATGCTTCCAAGCAGCACCAGCCCCCAGGTGTTGGACTTAGCACATCTCTAAAGCCCAAGCTTAGCTTTGCCCCACCGTGTTTCATCAGCACTAAGCGTGACCAGCACCTCTACAGTCCTGAAATCCCTCTAGATGTTCTGAGAGAGAAAGCAATTAGCATGCTAACCGAGGCTGTTCAGGGTGGTGGAGACCACATTCGAGACCCTGTAGGGGGCAGCGTGGAGTATCAGTTCGTGCCCATTCTTCAACTGATTAGCACATTGTTAACCATGGGTGTGCTAGCCAGCCAAGATGTTCACATGATCTTGCTCCTGATTGAGCCGGATGTGTTTGGGGAGCAGAAGGGGGATGGAGAAGGGGAAGCTACAGAAAAAGAGGGCGTAACCGGCGCAGAGGAGAAGGCAGTGGAGGCTGGTGAGGAAGAAGCCAAAGAGACCAAGCAGCCCATCAAAGGACTGTTAGAAAAGAGATTACCTGAATCTGTCAAACGGCAGGTATGGAGATACTTGTATATATAAGTGGTTAAAGTACAGTCATAGTACAGAAACAGTTCATTTTAAATAATTCTACTCTCATGCCAAATCCATTCAGGTAAGGCATTTTTGGTGTCAAATGTTTACTTCTTTAGTTTTGCCGTGGAGCTAAGTAATGTAGCTATGTAATGGAAGTGTATCTGGGTACAGGCAGCAGCGTTTCAGAATCATTAGACAGTTGCTTCAAACTGCAAAATGATCTGCAAAATTAGACAAAAATGCATTGCATAGATGAAAACAGCCATCTTGAAGCCTTTATTTGTCCATTTTTATAGATGACCAGCATGTCCTACAGCAGTGGTTCCCAACCTTTTGCCCTTGAAGCCCCCCTTGCCTGTGTCCAAGACAAGCAAGGCCCCCCAACCCCAACTCCTACCCGCATAGACGCACAAAAAGAATAAAGTGATTCATTACAAACCTTTATTTGCAAAAAATAAACAGCGGTTGTAGGTTTTTGTTTTTATACTCTTTATACACACACACAAACGTTTACGTTTCTCAGACATTTGGATTTTATGAATTTAATGTGTATAAATATCATTTTGGTAACCTCAGTGCAGACAAAATTGTGCGCCCCCCCTGTGATCTCTAGCGCCCCCCAAAGGGGGACCCAGACCCCAGGTTGGGAACCACTGTTCTACAGTATCAGAAGTGGTTTTGCATTTTGCACTAGAGATGGCATGATACCATGATGCTGATTTTATTTTCCGGTGCTAGTAGGATGGCCGACCTACAGATGCAGTCTTCTTTAAAAATCACTAGCTTAAAAAAACTATTGTTATTTATTTATTTATGAAAAGTAGTTTATCAAATTCTCTCCTGCTACCTCACAGAACGAAATGTACCACTATGACATAACCACATATAACACGTGCTATTTCATGCTGTTAGTCATTATTCAGGCTAGCATTTTCGATTCATATCAGCCCAGTACTGTTAACCAGTATCTCTACTTTTTACGACACTGCTTGGTGGGCTATAAAACTTCTTGATTTTTAGGTGTATTAGCTTAATAGGTTCAAAAGGTCTTGTTCAGAGAAAATGCACAATACAAAAACATTTCTATATATTAGCAAAAAAAAGCACATTTTCTTGATGCATTTTTGAAGTTGTGTAATAAGAATAATACCTTAAGTCATACCTTTTCTCTAACTTACTCCGCAGATGTGTGAACTGCTTCACTACTTCTGTGACTGTGAGCTTCGCCACCGTATTGAGGCCATTGTATCGTTCTCTGACACTTTCGTGTCAAAACTGCAGTACAACCAAAAGTTCCGATACAACGAGTTAATGCTGGCTCTTAACATGTCTGCAGCAGTCACTGCCAAGAAGACCAAAGAGTTTCGGTCACCACCACAGGAACAGGTAAATTTTTCCTTAGTTCCTATTGTTAAATACATCATAAACAAAACATGGCTTGAGGTAAAATTATTACAAAAAGACTGTAAAATAGTCATAGTCATAGGAATAAAATATCTGGCCTTTATATCTGTAACAAGTAGCTATATGCTTCAAATCTCTGTCGTAATTACAGTAAAGCTCATAAAGGTGTTGACAAATTAGCATCACTGCAGTTGAATGCGTGGTGTTTTGAATTTTTGGATATTTGTATAAATACAGGCTTGCTACAAATATTGTTTTAAATATTGTCAGTATTATGCAATTTGCCCGTATCTGGTACTGTAAAACATTTTTTTTAAAGTTCATATTCAGGTGTATATGCGGTATTTTAGAGACTTTGATCATGTCTCAGCCAACTATCCTAAACATAGACTTTGGGAAGATAAGGCTGGGTGTCACAGGCTTTAAAACAGCCTGATTAATCTAGAGGGCATTTTAATACATCACAGCACACTTCACACATTATTACATACAAATAGTGGGAACTTACAGCTTAGGCCAGAGACGTCCCTAACACTCTAGTCATTCCAGAGGTTAGCAGGAAATAAAACTATGCATGTCAAAAATTATAAACTTGTATTCCTATTTTTAAAAAGGTCTTTGAAGAAGGTTTCTACTTTGCTTGCCCCCAAATCTACTCCAAAGCAGCTGTTTTACCAGAACTTTCTCCTACCAAAACACATCAGCAAACGGGAGTTTTCGTACTCTAGAGACACTCTGGCACTGTCATAGAATGGCAGTAATCATGTACTGAGATGATGATAACATTTTTCATTATGGCAAGAGTGTATTTTTAAAAATGATTATGAAAAGCTTTACCCCTTTTAAATTTGATAAACAGCTAGACTATTAGTCAAATGTTTGGACACACTCATTTTTATTTATTTTTCACATTTCAGAATAGTAGTGAAGACATCAACACTATGAAAAAAACATATGGCATAATCCAGAGACTGGATTTGCAGCTTTATATGCTCTTAATCATTCTCTTTAGTATGAGGAATATCCCAAGAGAAAGCTGCAAAACAGTATTTCCTTGAATCATTTCACTACCATGGGATAGTCCCAGCTTCCTGAAGCAGGGGTGGTGTGCCCCCACACATTCTTGTAGGTACCCCAGCACATTGAGCCTATCAGAGGGACATCCGGTTGGTACAGGGGTTGTCCCTCTGTCTCCCTATCCAGGCTCCAAATCACCATGGCAATCAGCACAGATGTGGGCAGAATGGTTTTGGGTTCTTTTAACAGCTGTCAATTCCAATTTTTCTGATTTTCACCTTAGGTTAAAAAGGGCGGACTGTCACAGAGCTGACACCCCGGATAAACAAGCAGTAGAAATGGTCAATACCCAGAAACCACAACTTTTCCGCTTACCAAGCTGGCCCCTGGCCCCTCCATTACTGCATCTAGAGGGCATTTTAATACATCACAGCGTACGTCACACCATATTACATACAAATAGTGTGAACTTACAGCTTAGGCCAGAGATGACTTTATCCATGCTGACCCCCATCAGCCTGGAGCAGGTGGACAGTGTGCTCCGCAAGTAATTTGGGATGGATTAGGATGCTGCCCATGTATTCGATTACAAGCCAGTTGAGCGTGTAACAGAGCACATCATTCATGAATGCCCGTGTCTTTGCTCCATCAGACAGGGCTGTCTCTGATGCCCAGCTCTTCTGCAATACAAGCAATGTCCCTGATTTTGCTGCTCTTCCTCCTCCTGAGTAATCTGGGAAGCTCCCAGCTGCATGGGTTCAGGAGTGGATTTGCCACAGGGCTGCCCTGGGACTGGACTGTCGAGTATGCCAGGAGGTTGGGTGCTGGCAAGTGGCTGGTGGCATGGGCTGGGTGGAGCGATGCATGTTAGCCCATAGATGCTGGTCTAGACTGATGACCAGCCAGATGATGCTGTCCAGATCGAGGTCAGCATGTCGGCAGGCCAGCTCAGTGTGTAATTCAGGGCTAGGGGCATCCCAGGAAACTGCCAGGAGTACTGCCTCATTTCACCTGCTCACTGCCATGAGGTCACCTCTCGACTGTCTCTGGGCTGGATGGTTGAAGATGGTCCAGAAGCAGTGGAAGGGAAGTCCACTGTCACCAAGCCACACCATCCCTCCAGGCAGCTGTGGCCCAATCCTGAGCCCACCCAGTGAGCTGCTGGATCATAGGGGCAATCCTCCTGTCTGGCAGATCAGGGAACTCCATGAGGTGCAGGTCATGAAACTCAGGAAGATATTTTCGCATCTGACTGAATGTCTGCTATACTATTGTGGTAAAGAGATGTGGACCTGGTTGGTCCTGGGTATGTTGTTGGTGGTATTACATGCACCAGGGAGGCCTACTAAGAGGGGCACACAATGGTGACCAGCTCAGCCTCCACCTCGGTATGCTGGCCAAGATGGAAAACTTTTAATGCAGTTTGTGTAGGACCACCAGGACATCCTCTTGCAGTACTTTCCCCCCTATGTAAGGTGACACACTTGCAGGAGGTACTTGTGATACTAGATTTCAATTGTTTGGCTGGAAACACAAAGGATATACCAAACTCAGCATGGCTTCTGATATACAGTCAATCAAAATGGTTCTAGAACGAGGTGCTGAACTCAGTGCTGCTTCAGAAATACAGTCAAACAGAAACAGTTCCAGAAGCTTCTTTGAAGCCCACTGTGGAATAAGAGACGGAAGTTCAGGAGGCTCCAGGTCCACCCGCTGGGGTCTACCTGGTCAGTGTCCTCCAAAGTGGGACAGGGACTGCCAGGTATACTTTATCAACTTCTCTGCTACAAAGAACATAGACAGCCAAACACCCACACTAGCCAGTAGGCATAATGGAGAGCGGATGTGAGATTCAGGCTGGGTTTAAGTATTGAAAGTAAACACAGAACAGGTGCTGATAATAAGGTATGCAGGAGAAACCAAACCGAGAGAAGGGGGGGCAAGCTCATTACTCTAGTGACCGGGATGCCTGGAGACATGACACATGAGACGCACCCACATGAGACGACGTGAAATGTTTCTTTAAAAAAATAATACACTGACAGTATAAGGGAATTGTACTAGTACACAAACAATGTAAATTTACCCTCCAATGTATAAAAAAGGCCTTAAGACCCATTTGTGAACTGTAGCTGCACTTACTGCATTTACAGAAAAATCACGATGGTTCTACTAAAGACTACTAAAGACATACCCTTGAGGGTAGCACCTCAGTGATGGATAAGTATCTTTTTTCTGATCGTGTAGAAAGAAAATTAATATGCATTTAAGCAAAAGCTTTTGAATGAAATGCCTTTATGGTTATGAAAAATTGTTCAATTAGGTGTGCCTAAACTCACCAGTATATGTTTGTGATTCGTTTGTTCTTAGGAAACACCACAATGTTCCTGGATTTTATGACCCATAAGCTGTAGTCCAAATCTTTACTCCAGAGAGGCCTCAAGGCTGAGAGAATTTATTCTAGTCTGGGGTGTCATTGAGCCTGTCACTGAAGCTCACAGCAGTGCTTTTGTTCTCTTCCCACCTCATTGTAACACCTCAAGGCTGTGGCTAGACAATATATTCAACTCAGCATGTCCTCTCCCCCCACTCCACTGGCTCTCTCAGACTCACAGGAAATATAGAAGTAAAAAAAGTCTTTGTCTGGACTTTTCTCCAGGGGATTTTTTCTGATGTTTGACCTTTACATTGTTTGATAATGTGTTAGATATGAGTTTCACACTTTAAAGATCAATAGATCATAGATGTCGTTTGGTGGTTAAGCCATTCTTGGTCTGTAAAGGTTTTAATGCATTTCTATAGACTATGCTGTATTTGTAATTTTTTGAAGGAGTGAGCTGTGTTGCATATGCCCGAGTTTGAAAGTTTTAATCATAGTCCTAGGAGAAACAATAAAAAAACTATAAAAAAAAGAAAATGGAAGGTAGAACCAGGATAATTCTAAAAAAGCAAACACAAAACATGGTAAAAAAAAACAGGCAAAGCATACAACGAGCAAAAGCAAGAGTCCATGAACAGTTTAAATGGAGAATCCTGATGGGTTTCTGTGACCCTAGGAGCGCAGGTCTCTGGTGAATCAGAATTACATCTGGCTGAGGGAGGCATGGCAGGGGGGCTTACAGTATTTTTGTCTGTCTCAGATCAACATGTTGTTGAACTTCAGCATGGGAGAGGACTGTCCGTGCCCTGAAGACATTCAGGAGGAGCTCTATGACTTCCACAATGAACTCCGTCTACACTGTGGTAAGACCAGCATCCCACATCAACAAAATCATTTGCCACATTTTGTCATTTTGTTTTATAATCCAATATGTTACACTCAAATAAGTATGATTTTACAAGATATTGTGCTATACATAAGTTTGTTTTCTATAGAGGATGTGTGTTTATTTTGTAAGTTTACCATTACTGACTGCAGCACATCTGTTGCTGCATATGTTGCCAACCCCCTCTACCTCATCCAGCACTGGACAGGGAATATAAGAGGACCATGACTCAGCAGGTATTTTGGAGTATTACCCATTCAACAGAGCAGAGATACAATCATGGTGGGAATACAGTGTGTGTTGCGTTGGAATGAGTGGATCAGATATGGCAGCATCAATAGAAATTTTAACACTTCATACTGATTGTGATTTTATTACACATACCTACCTTTTTATACTATCACCCAAAGTTTCTAATCACTCATCACAAAATTATTTTTTTCAACAACCTGTTGTAACACTGCCTTGCTTTGTTCTGTGTTCATTGGACTTTTATTTCCCTGGTTTGGTTTGTCCCATGACTCCCATTAGAATCACCTGTCCTCACAATTACCCTCACTCCTGCCTCTTTGTGGGTGTGGTTGATGGTTCATGTTTCCTTTCTAGTTCTGGGTCCTGTTCCATGAAACAGGATTAAGGGAAAGTCTGGCTTATTTCAATGGAAAGTAAGGGAAAATAAGCCAGACTTTCCCTTAATC
>JBBPCY010000001.1:40156230-40167031 GCA_037974405.1 Brachyalestes nurse
GTTTCATGGAACAGGACCCTGGTTTCTATTACACCTGGCTTGTGTTTACCCTATGTGTCAAGGTCCCCTATACTGTGGAAGTCTGCTACTCTCTGGGCCTGGTTTGTTTTGTTCATGCCAGCCTCACAGCTCAGGACCATGCGGCCTACCCCTACTCCTTTGTTTGCTGCTCTAGATCTTGTGTGTTCGCAGTGTGCAGGCCTCTCTCATCATGATGATGTGCTCCATGATGTGGCCTTGCTTGGTGTCATGTGTGGCGGCTGGATCTCCTCATTAAGTCTGTGGTGGGCTCCTTCTGTGAGGTGCCTTACCTGTTGGTGAACCCCTGGTACCTTGTGTGGATGTTTTGTGTAGGCTCCACTTGTCAGATGAGTGTACAGCCACCCCTGTCACTGAGACAGCCTCAAAGTTATATGTATCCTTGAAAAGGCGTTTGTGTGTCTGAGTGCTGTAAGTTTTTTTTAAATGTGAGGACCTTAACACTACTGATCCTTGTGTATTACTGTTGGGGCCTTCGCCTGTCTGAACCCTGTCTGAATTCTGTGTTTATTTCTGTAAATGTTGTTCCCTATTTATTTTGTTGTTGTCTATTTGTCTTGTTACCTCCTTCTATATGAGCTAGTGCTCCATCTTTATTTTGTTTGCTTTCTGATCCCCTTATTTGCAATAAAACCAGATCCATGACTTCTGCTGGGAATTTATCACACCTACTACTCATGTGACACCCATGTTGAAATAATTGGTAAAATATATAAATACCAGTTTTATTCTGCCATGTGTAAATAACCGTTAACATGCTATGACCAGTGCACTTGCACCTACACCACACATGCTGCTATACTGTCACCATGCATCCTGTGCTCTGCTGAATGGTTCACCACCCAAACAGTATCTGGTCAGTGGTTGTGTTATATGAGTCTCTCTCCATTGTTGGATTTTGACATCTATCAAAATGACATCTATTTTAAGCTCCTCTCCTTCTGTCTTGCAGAAAACCTTTTTCTGCAGATAAGACAGAGTTCAGTGCCTTGCCTGATAGCTCTGACATCTAACTGTTGGTCTTAAATAATTAAAAAGGCCCTTGCCCCTGTGGAGACCTATGGAGGGGGGGTTACAATGCAGTGGCAGCAGTGCCTCCACAAATCATCTGTAAATGCATCACACTTAGGGTTCTAAAGAAGGGAGGGAAAGCAAAAAAAAACTTGGTCCCAAGACAATGGTCCCAAGACAATATGCCAGATTATTTTCACTGAGACTGCTATAAATATCTTATTTTCTGTCTTCCTGTAGGTATTCCCATGGAGGAAGAAGAAGAGGAGCAAGACACATCCATTAAAGGCCGCCTGCTGGCTCTAGTGTACAAGATCAAGGGACAGCCACAGAGAGCAGAGGAGAAGTCAATGGAGAAAGAGCAAACTGCTCCTTGTAAGAAGCATTGTGCAACATCATTTTGTCTGTTATCTTATAGTAATATTTTACAAGGAAACAAAAATATTTACACAATCTTTCTCTAACCCCAAATTTAGTCAGGTACTTAGGACATGTTGTCTGTTGTTGGCAGGTAATGCCAAAATCATCACAGATAAGTTTCAAATGGCAAGTTGTTTTGTAGACTTCATAACACTACATGACATACTGACACTGTGACGTAACAGTGTGACAAAGAATCCTGTATTCTGTCTGTACCTCTGTCCTAGCAAATAATGTAACCTATTAGCTGTAATAACATTCTGAACATGATTTCACTGATTTAAATCATGAAAAGGTCTACAGTTCAGAGTTTTTAGTAAATGTGATTGTAATTTCCTCATTTGACAGGTTCTTCTCTGAGCTTAAGTCAGATGAGTTCTCCCAATGTTAAGTGGATGTCATCTAAAATATTCTCCCAGTATAACACCATTTTCACTGTGTTGAAATTAGGGTCATGGGTGCCCAGACCTGTGGATCGAAGGCTAGCCAACCTGGTGAACACAGATAAAAAAATGCACGTAAATAAAAATGCATATGAATTTAAATATCTAGGCCTTAAATTGTTCCCTGAATGATAGTTATTTGATTTCATAAAATAAAGTATGTTCCATTTATGACCAATGTGGTTTTTGTATGAGAATAAAAACAATTGCCAAAAATACGTTAATCTAAATCTAAAGCAGTGTTTCATAATATTTTAATTTTTATTTCAGTTGTTATTTTTTATGTTTTCTACCATTTTTTTTATCCTTCATGATCCAAAACCATAACATGGCACATATATATACTTGCATTGAGAACATGCTCTGAGCATGCAGAAGTCTAACCCATGACAGGCTTTGCAGGTCGTCCCACTGAAGGGGCCGTATTGAAATGCTTGGATACAGGCAGGCAGTAAGTGTCATTAAGTTCATATAACAGCAGCAGTAGAGCATGTCAGAAGAAGGCAGAACGTTTTGATTTATATTTAACTGTGAGAAGCAGAAATAAAAAAACTAGCATTAAACAGTAAATGAGCCAGCTAACAAAATGACTTACATAAAATGATAAATGATCCATGTAACAAAAATGACTAATATGAAACGTTAAATGAGCTGAGTAACATATGTAAATGTACATTTTCATTTTTTAATTAAACCGTTTGATGTAATATGTCCATATAAAGGATGCCAAGTGACAAAAATGTCTAATTTTAAATGATAAATGTTGCCTGAAAGAAAAATGGTTGAATGATAAAATAGACTATCAATAGACAAATGATCATTTGATTAAAAAAAAAAGTTAGTTTCCTTAATTCAAACATTAGTTGACTTAATAAAATCAAATAACTATTTTTAACTCATATGTATCTTTACTGAATCAAAAGGTTGTGGGTTAGAATCCCAGAACACTTAATTTGTGTTCCAATAAATGATCAGCGGGAAGAATTCCAGACCCAGTTTTGGTAGACAGATGGACCATAAACACATGCTGTTGTGCTAAACCTACTATTACACAATTAACATTAACAAGCTCTGTTTGTTTTAGCTTGCTAATTCTGCACTTCTGTCTCAGTCTACAAAGTCACTTTCTGCTCTCTGCTCACAAAACACTGTGCTCATTCAGTCAAAAGTGAATGGCATGAATTATAATTCTATAGTAATATAGTGGAATCATTCACCATAGACCTGTACAACAATTTATGCAAAAATCTGTGCTCAAGCCTTCCAAGTAAAGCTCTTTGCAGAAAAGTATCCAGCTTTTATACAATAGATACAACATACAAATAGATATGTTGAAAATAAAATTACTTTCATTGCTGAAATGGCACACTACTAATGTTTAAATGTTTGGCTGCTCCTGAATATCCGCATCCCACATGCTTTATAGTTTTACATTTTATTTCCCTGCAGTACAAGAAAAGCACCACTCCTTTCTTTCCAAGTCCTCCCATCGGATGGGAGGCTTGATTTGTGCAAAGATTACTAAAAAGGGCTTATTAGTCAACCTTTACCATTGTATGTGACATATTAGTAATAAGTAAGGCCTAACCAGATGTAATAGCAGTAACTACAGCAGAGCTGGATTTGTTGGGCCTATATGGAAGCTAAAAAAACTAGCTGTAGCTGGTACTACTGAAAATGTGAGACAAGTGTAATGTTGGGGCTTGTACTTTTATATATCGTTTGTGTGTGACTTGTGTTGCTAGGAAAGAGCTGTGAGATAACCTTTATTGTTGCTCTTCACCAGCACAAGTAAAAGAATCTGTACTGCATCACTCTGAAAGTACTTGCATGTTTATGATAATATCAGTTTTTAATAGACAAGAAAATTTGCCTGTTTCTGAAACTCCTTTTCATGTCTTTATCCTAATTTATTATTCTAGAATAACAAAGTATTGTTACTTTTTTGACTAATTGCTATACAGTGTGAATTTTTTGTTTGCCTCTTTTTAGGATTTTCAATTATCCATGCGCATCACAAGCAGTGGCTGTTTTCTGTTTCACCAAGGACCGCAAACATGCTTACTTATTAAGCAGTTTAACAGGAAGCAACACCAATTGCAATGCAATGAATACTATTAGTCGATCAGAAAGGTGCAATGTCGTAGCAGCAAATGTCCCAACATTTAGTAAATGACAAATAATAGTGGGATAATTTTCTTTCTATAGGCAAATGAAAAGCAAGCTCTTTGGCTGAGAGCAATAGTTTTTCTGATAACACATACCTCAGTGATCATGTCTCATTAATCAAACATACAGCAGCTCAATTGTGTGAATGTCTTAGATAAAGAAACTGTATCTTACATTGTGCACTCAGCTCTGTTGCTTACTGCTCACTTGCTTATTGCTGCAGTGCATGAATCAGCTTTGAACTGCTGGTCTGTTGCTATAGCTGAGACATGCTTGTTTACCCACAAGCAAACCTTAAAATCTAACTGCACTCCAAAATATGCCAAGGCCCTCCAGCTGGCAGTGACCAAGAGAAATTCTCAAAGTAACTGATGTTAAATTTGGGCTGAGATATGTCCCAGCAATGCAGAGAAAGTGAAATCGAATACCTCCTAGACTTTTAACGCCAGTCTTCAAGGGTCATGCAATACTCGTCTATTGATTTCTGTAGGGACATTGTCTGAATGTCTGTGTCTGGGATTGTAGGGCGAAGAATGTGTATGTGCTCTGGGTGTCTTTGAATGTGTGGGTTTTCCTCTGTGTCCATTTGTGTGCTTGTCCTCTGCTTGATCTCTTACCTAATTGATTGCCGGTTCTGACTGAAGGGTCACCAGGTTTAGAACAAACACTCTAGAGCATTTTCAAACTGGACAAAATTCCAAAATCTTTTGTTTACACTGCACGTCAGTTGCTAGTAATATTAGATTATCACTGTTATGTTTCCGTCAAATAGAAAAGATACCTGCAAATTTGATTTCAGATACACAAAAAATAGATTAACTAATACATATTATAATTATCTGCAACATACAGGGCCCGGTCTTTCAGGTGCAAATTACATACAGCCACAATTTGTAAATCATAAACACTTTCACCATACAAATACAGTATGTCCCATAATTCAAGGAAAACGTTCATCGTTTAAAACAGGCCAAAACTGCGCTGGCTACTTTGAAAAACGTTTACAAGTAGTTCCAGCTCTTCGTGTCCTAATGGGCTTGGTGGTCAGGGATGAAGGCACACTTTCAGGAGTGACTTGAAATAGTTTTATTCAGAAACCAAAGAAATGTTATGTCTGCATTGGTTCCATTATGCAACCTCTATAAATACGTCACTAAAAATACAGTCGCAAACACAGTCCCTTAAATCAAGCAAGTCACAGCACTGCACTCGGACGCAATGGAGAATGGACAGTGATTACCAGAACAAGCTTGGCTTATATAGAGAACAGGGAACAAGGTACAGGTGTAACTAATCAGGGGCAAAAGGAGAAACCAGACATAATCCTGATACTCGAGATGCATGGAGTGACCAGGTTTAAACAAGGCATACATTTCCTACAGTGTAAACAAAGCCAAAGTGCTTATAGTTGCAGAAACAGCCATACGCACTGCTGTAGTGTCACACATCAGCTGACTCATTCACTGCCACTCCACTGTTGTTTATGTAGTCTGAGCATTTGTGTCAAGGCATTTTCTTCTTCCTTTGTTGTAGAAACAAACGCTGTCACACTGTGGTTTGAGCCTTTTAGATTTACCGCTAATGATCAAGCAACCCTTCAGCTGGCAGTTGATCTAGGTTTGACTCATCACTAACGTCTCAGTTCAGTATGTATTGGTTTGTCAGCTGCTTTCTCCTTAGTGCGGAAAATAATTGCTTCTCATAACTGACGCTGTGCAGTGTAAGTTCGAATAGCAGTGGTTAAAGCAGCCTCAGTCAATGGCCCAGTAAAGGAACTCTCTCCAACAGGCTCGGGGCTTTGGGAATGCACACAGTTAGCAGTGTACTGATTTGCTTTTAATGAAGCCTTAAGGTTTACCCCCACCTCCCTACCTTCCCCCCAGCCTTACATAATGGCCTTCCAAACAAATCACTCAATCAGAACTGCTGGCAGTGTAATATCGCACTATTAATAACCGTCTCAGCAAGCGGAAATCAGCTCGCCTGGCGATCTAATCGCCTATTCATGAACCAGGGAGTTTGGATTGGTCAGAGCGTTTAGAATTTTAATTGGAAAATTAAGCGTGTAAATATATCTCCAGACGCCGTGCTTGCGAATGACAGCCCTGTTCTAGCTTAGACAATAAGGCTAGAAATAGAAAGTGTTTCTATAGTGAGCGGCTATGAAAGTGCTTGAATGTGCTTTAGTCTTTGGGTTCATTCATGAGTTTATTTGCATGGCTATAGCAGATGCAGCATTGTGCCTTTGAACTCTACTGGAGGACCGACTTTAAAGCAAGGTGTAACCAAACAAGTGTGTGTGTTTGCCTGCTCTCAACTACCTGAAGAGGAGCTTGGAGTATTTTCTAAGAGATTTTGAGGCACAGGAGGTTTTCAGGTAGCTGAGTGATTGTCTGCAAAAAGAGGCTTTGCAATTGCTAGTACTGTCACTCAAGAAAATGGCCGTCATTTACCACATCTGTCAACCCATTAGTGCAGTTATACAGTAACAATAATTGCATGATAAGCACACAGTTTATTCACAGTTTCACAGGATTCCACAGTAGACATGAATCACCTATACATAAGTATGGCATTTTCTGCAGTTTAACATACTTTCTACATCTATGTTTTAGGGGATGAAAACATGCTGATTTGCTGGGGTCTTTGTTGTTGTTGTTAAATATAGCTCCAAAGCTTGCATAGTTGCAAGCAGACATAAAAAAAAAAAAAACAATAAAACGTTTAACTTGATCACTGGTGCCCAAACATTTACCTACAATTGGTTTAAACTGCCTTTTTAAAACCATTAACTTACAAGCTGATCATCGGCTTTGAGAACCAGACTTTGTTTATAGTTAGACTGGCTTAGCAAAGGTGAAGAATTGAATACCCTTCTGTGAATATTGTGTATCAGACTATAAGTAGTGTTCAAGCCACCAAGCCTCCCATTTACTCCAAACACCATGTATTTCACATAATTCCCAGTATTCAGAAAATTGCAGGAAATTGTCTACTGTCACTTTCGGTGCAGCACATTACAGTTTGTGCACTGCATTTCTCAGCCTACTGTGACGAAAAAAATTTGTTCATTCAAGTGAATGGCCAGGACAAAAAAAACTTTTTTTTCCCACGCTTTGGCATTCTACCTGTATTTTGTCTGGTACAAAGTTTGATACTGCAGTTTGTCATTTAAATGAAAGGTATTTTTGCCACCATCTTGTAAAGCTTGCCACAGTTTCACCACAGCTAGGTTAAAAATGCATTTGTAGACACAGCAAATGAATATATTGAAAATCAGGTATTCCTCTAAGGTTTCTTCAATAGAGGAATCCCATCAGTGGCGAACAGTAAAGATAAAATTAAGACTTTATTTTCCTCCTCTCTGCAGCGAACCTGAAGGAGCTGATCTCTCAGACGATGGTGAGCTGGGCACAGGAGAGTCATATTCAGGACCCAGAGCTAGTGCGAGTGATGTTCAGCCTGCTGCGGCGGCAGTACGACAGCATTGGCGAGCTGCTGCGCGCAATGCGCAAGAGCTACAGCATCAGCGCCATTTCTGTCCAAGACACCATCCATCTGCTGGCCTCACTGGGCCAGATCCGCTCGCTGCTCAGCGTCCGCATGGGCAAGGAGGAGGAGCAGCTCATGATCGATGGCCTGGGGTAAGGGGCTAATGAAGAAAACAAAAAACTAATTTTGTTAATGGTGAATGGAAGCTATTAAAAAGTAGTATCATGTTAAAGATATCTTGTGGATGAATCTCTAGTAGAGAAAAAGAACACTGAAAGTGTTATATATAATGCTTTTTATTTTGGTCTAGAGATAATATTTCATTTTTGCTGTATGCTTGATTGACACAATTATTTAAGTGAAATTGCATATTAAATAGAGATGCACTGATAAGGAAATTCTAAACTTGATACAATAACTGATAACACCTTTTTGTGACTGATACTGACATCATAAATCATTTACGTTAATTGATTTTATTACTCACTGCTTTACATCATAATCAGAATAAATGATACATCATAATAAATATTATGTATATTATAGATAAAAATTTTGTTTTTATAGATAAAAATTATGTTTTGAGTGCTACAAGCGTTGCCTCTGTCATCAGATCGCAGTTTTGATCCCCCAGCGAGGCATAGGTGGCATCGCTCTCTCTTAGTGGATTGATTGGGCTGGGCTCTCCCACATCCCTCAATATGATGCTAGCAAAAGCAGGCATTGGTTATCTAATATAATACAAGTTAGTTTTCCTCCCAGTGCTTGAAGCAGTCCAGTGACATTGTGTTGCCAATAGTTGTGTCCTCTCCCGGTGTTGGTAGTATGATGTGATTGGAAGAGTCTTAGCTAGCAAGTGGATGACCTTCATGGCCACCTTTACCATGAGCTATGAAAGTGCTCATTCAAGTAACATACTATTCCTTTGTTGCTGTTTTTAGAAAGTATTTGGGGTTAAAGTTTGGAACATATTGGAGTGCAATGTTAGCTTTAGGCTAAGCTGTTTAACGTGTTCTTTTGTTGCAGGGGCTGCCCAAAACATGGTATTGGGCATTTTGCTTCTCATACTCAATAAATGCAGATGTGCATTTGTGAGAACCTGTGATCAGATTGTGACTGCATACCAGGAACTGAAGTAGAAACTCTGCCTAAAAGCTAAAATGGAGTGTCATTTTGTGCCTATGATAACAGTTCCATCTGTGTTTAATACTGCAGTAATTGTTGTGTCTGAGTACCAGCTCACTACTAAGAAATTGATTAAGAGTTTGCTTGAAATTTAAATATGCTTTTGTGATCAGTGGGGATAACTTAAATGAATGAAAATAAACCATGTGTTCTTTCTTGTCTTGTGTGCTTTAGTGACATCATGAACAACAAGGTGTTTTACCAGCACCCCAACCTGATGCGAGTACTGGGCATGCATGAGACAGTCATGGAGGTTATGGTGAACGTCCTGGGGGGAAGCAAGTCTCAGGTACTGTTCAGCTGTTTTGCACAGTTTTATGTGTATGAACGAAAGAGAGTATGCATTTCTACATTGTGTTTGTTCCTAAAAGTCAGTCAGCCTAATAAAAGTGCATGAAAACATTACAATGCAAACTCTGTTGGACAGCTCAGCTAATACTGTTCTTTTATTTTTTGGTTCTTACTGTGTGTTTCGGGACATGGCCATTACTGCTGGCTGCCCTGCTGCAGATTTAATGACACTGTATTTTTTTGTGGCCATAATAAGACCAAAGGGTGGTTGCCTTTTTCCATTTTTCCTCAATGCATATGCATTCATATGAGTTTTCCTCTCAAAGCACAAAATGCTGTTAGATTATTATTATAATCTGATTTATTATTTCACTGATTTATCATTGTAAATACTGATTGTTTGCTTTGTTTATGCTCAGGGATAGAGAAAGACGACTTTGTAAATAATCGCTGTGTCACATTATTCATCATTTAGAAAAGTTTGAGTTAAACACTATTTTAAACTGCTATTGCCTAAAAAGGCAAATAAAAGCACAAACTAAACCCCACAGCACATATGGAACTACCTGTTATTTCATTACTCTGCGCTTTCTGTTGCAGAAACATAATGCACGTATCTAGTAGTTTGCACTCACCAAGTTAAAACAACCAGAATGTGTGCAGTAAAATAATTAAACAATGATTTTCATTTAGCACAGGACTCCAGAATGAGCACGTTTCAAAAGAATGAGCATGTTTCAAGTCAAAATAATTTTATTATTTTCTGAAAAGCATTAAATGATCGCTTGAGTATAATGTGAGTATGAAGTAATAATTTGGAATAAAACCAAATGAATTACAATTAAAGAATATTTTTGACCATTTCAGGCTTTGTTATGACAGCAGTGATAAAATAGAAGTGACTGATTAAGCATAGTGTGTGTGTGAGTCGTACAAGACAGTGCCATTGGCTGGGGGACTCTAATAAAAGCGTCATTATGATGTGGTCACTATGTCCTCCTCTGGCCTCCTCAGGTTAACTACTGTGGTACGGAGGCTGTGTGTGTGTGTGTGTGTGTGTGTGTGTGTGTGTGTGTGTGTGTACATATACATAGGTATGTACACCCCTTACATTTCGTGAGGGTTACGTTCCAAGAGCACCCACGTATAGTGAAAAAGTATAGTGGTGTTGTGATGTGGTTAAAAAATGTGATGTGGTTAAAAAATGCCTATAAATGCCTATTTTTATAGTGTAAACCCTAAATGTTACCCCAAGTATGCTCACAAAACACTTTAATTTCATTTTAAACTCATTAGCCTAAAAGAAAATGTTAAAGTAAACTCGTTTTCTTACTGTACAGTTCACACTGAACTCCTGCAGTGCTAGAATGTAAAATATCAACGTTACCCCTGTATAGACTGTACTGTAATTAATGCATGGGCGTTTTCTTTGGTATGTATTGTCGTTTTTTTTGCTATAAAAAGCAAGGAGGAATATATAATGTTCTCAAATTGACTACTTTCAAACCTCCCGCCTCTGAGTACAGTTGATTGTGACATCCGGGCCTCGTGCGCCACATTTGGGCGGCGCTGAGCACCGGAGGTTCATTCTGTTCAGGTGTCTAATTGCCTTGGTAACCACCGCGTGGGTCACGAGGACCGGACATCACAGTCAGCTGTACTCAGAGGTGGGAGGTTCGAAAAGCTGCGATGGCCTGAAATCGCGACTGCTGATCCGCGTGAAAGTGGGGGGTTACTGTGTATATTTATAT
>JBBPCY010000001.1:40169597-40209329 GCA_037974405.1 Brachyalestes nurse
AAACGTATATTTCTGGGCTGATCTTGCCTCCATCCCAAATATGGGATGAAGCCCCATGGACAGTGAACAGGTTAAAGGCTGGATTTTTCTCTTTTTTCACTGTGGTCCTACATTATTTAGAACAAAACCGAATTTATTAGAAGCTAAAGAACACATCTTAACCAGGGATGCCGATAATAATGAAGGGCAGTGAATGTATCTGTTGGCCCTACCACGACTGATTAATATTATTTACATAAATGAACGTTGATAATCTGATTACAATGGCATCTATCATGGGGTGGGATATATTAGGCAAGTGAGTAGTCAGTTCTTGAAGTTGTTGTGTTGGGAGCAGGTAAAATAAAGATCACGGGGATGGCACGCACCACCGACCAAAAGGTTGCAGAACAAGTACACTCCTGCATTACAATGCTATTTCTTAATGCAAGTGGCCTGTTTTATCAGGATAATGCATCCTGACACACTGCACATCTCACAGATGAAAGGATCAGCTTCAAACATCTTGGTGCTTTAGACTACAGTGTTATGTCTGGTTGCATTTTGTAAATGAACTTTTGTTTGTCAGTAAAGATATCAGTTTAGTTGGACATATGTTTGTCCATTCCCTTTACAGGTTATTCTGGGATGGAAGTATGGTGATTCCATTGAGGAGAAAGCAAAGACTCATCCCATGCTGAGATCTTATAAATCACTCACAGAAAAGGTATATAACAGGACATTCTCTTTGTCATCCATGATGCAGTTTATGGTGTGTATGTATGCATAAACACCTTTGTGTTTTCTTTACCAGGAAAAGGAAGTTTACCGCTTTCCAGTGAAGGAATCTTTAAAGAGCATGCTAGCCATGGGCTGGAACATTGACAGGACCAGAGAAGGAGAAACCATGTTTCAGCAACGGGAGAGTGAGAAGCTGCGGAAAATCTCTCAGGTCTCTCAGGTGTATATCTACAAGATCAAGGTCTCTGGGATACATTCCGAGCCTTGTCTAGAGTGCTACTCCAGTCTTGAGTCTCAAGTCTCTGCTGTGTGAGTTGAGTCTTGAGTCTCAAGTCCCAATCAAGCTTCTGGGGTGTGGGTCTGACTCAGGTCTCTGGAGTCTCAAATCCAAGTTGAGTCTTAAACCTATGGGGTGCTAGTCTGAGTGGAGTAGTCTAAGGGGTGCAAGTCCTAAACTGGTACGAGTCCAGCTTGAGTCTCAGATGTCTTAGACATGAGTCACAGTCTCAAGTCTCAGACTGTATAGAATTTAGGTTAGGCTCATTTATTAGCTGCTGAATTTGCATTGTATAGGAATAAACCCTTATTAACAATCTGTCTGGTTTAGTACAGCTTTAAATAACAAGCCTCGGTACAGCTAAAGATTTCATTCAATGTGTACATTAAAGCCTCTGTACAGCTAAAGATTTCATTCAATATGTACATTAATGTGCTAATTTAATCAGTTTTGTTTGAGTCTGAGTTGAGTCACCGTTAGCCAACATGTGGTTAAAATGTAACTTACGAGTCACTGATTCGAGCTACCGTCTCTGAGAGGGCTATTTTCCAAAAATGAATGAAAATGCTTGAGTGAGTTTGTTTAAAATTCCTGAATTAGTTATGCCCATATTGTCCATTAATATTACTCAAAAATCTGTTTCTGATATGCAAATACTGCAAAGAAAAGTTATTTCCGGGCTGACAATGTAATATTAGAATAAAGCATAAGAATATTTTGGAAGTGGCTATAGGCATGCATAAAATCATAGTCCATTGTTTTATGTGTGTTTGCCTATATTCATTATATATTTGCAAGCAAACAAATATTTATTAGCCAGACAAATTGCTTCCACGTGAGGAAAATATTTGCAACCAGTGTACACACTGTCAGCAAGTAAATTTCAGAACAGCATTTTTTCCTGTGCAGGTGACCCAAGACTTGGACATATACACCTTTTAAGTTCTAGTTTGTGTGTTGTATGTTCACAGGGAAGTGGCTTCAACCCAAGTCCAGTAGACATGAGTAACGTGCTCCTGTCTCGAGAACTGCAGGTGCGTACTGCTGACTGAAGTCTGCAGTTCTTCTCTTCTAACAAAAAGTTTTTGTTTATGATCTAACAGAGAAAGAGAACTCCACTGCTCAGCAGAGCTTATTTTATGAAAATCTAGCGCTCATCCAGGGTAGATTCCTATTTTTAACTATTTTAGATCACTATTTTAAACACAAAAAAGGAACTGAATATTTGTGCAAACTGCATTTTTTTAATCTTTTTTCTTTTTAATGTTGTTAGATAAACAACCAGTTTTGACACTGAAAACTTACCTGAGCTAAAGAGTTAACGTAAGTGTTGTTTGTGGGAAATTGTGTATACATGTTTTGTAATATAAAAAATGATGATGAGATTCAAGGGGTTGAATACTTTTGCAAACCACTGTAAGTGATTTGTAAGGATGATGTAGCAAAAGCCACAAGCAATTTTCTCATCTTTATGTAAGTGAACTGTGAGGCGGTAACTTCCTGTTCAGAATAGTGTTGCACAACAATGGAAGAGAAGCCTTCAACTCTTATATTTAAATTAAACAGCAATACCTACATTGATCAGCCTTAACATTAAAACCATCTACCTAATAGAGATCGTGGGTGTCAGGTTGAAAGAGGATAGCCCAGTGTAGCGTGGTGGATGAACCCAAACATGGAGTAGCGCGAGAGAGTTTGTAGACCTATGCTATGAGCATGCTCTCTGAGAGACCTGGGGAGACAGAAGGGAATGAAAAACAGTTCTTAGTTGTGGATGGCAGCACGTGCAGATGTCCAAAGCCACCAGCACCTGCGGACCAACTGATGGGCTAACGGTTCATCAACCTCCGGCTCTTGATGTTAAAACATTGGAGGTTGGAAACCTTAGCATACCTCAAAAGGACTAAGACCTGTGCCGGTGGAGACTTGGAGATTGTGAGACAGCTCAGCCCAAATGAAATAGCGTGCCCAGGAGCGCTGCTGATCAGCCGCAAAGCTTCTCAGAAGGCGTTCCAGCTGTTGGTTGGCCCGCTCCGTCTGACCGTTCGTCTGTGGATGGGATCTGGAGAAGCAGCTGCTGGACGAACCAGTCAGACGACAGATGACCCACCAGAACTAGGCTGTGAACTGGGGCCCTCTCTCCGAGACGATGTCCTTGGGGAACCCATGCAAGCTGACTACATGTTCTAAAGTCAGTTCAGCTGTGGTTTTTCCAGTGGGGAGTCCAGCTACTGCGACCAGTTGCACAGCCTTGGAGAGACGTTTCTGATAGTAAGTATTGTGTCTTTTCCACTCGACTCCGGCAGACCGGTGACGAAATCCAGCACGATGTGCGACCAAGGGCGGCGGGGGACGGAGAGAGGCTGGAGATGGGGTGTCTGCTGAAGGAGGCTCCAAGATGTGCATCTGGCGAATCCTGTCTACCAGCTCCCATCTCAGTGACGAAATGGAGTGTAAGGGTAAGGACAGGCGTGGGGACCGACCAGGGAGCCTTGACTTCGTGTTGACAGGAGAGTCCCCTACCCTGTATCGCTGCCTCTTGGGGCTACATTTTCTGGAGAATAAAGTGCAAGGATGCAGTTTCTGTTCTGGACCTCGCTGGGAGAGAACGGCTCCTACACCCACATCTGGGTGACTGGATGTGGATGAAGAAAAATGGGAGCTGAGGTAAAGAGTAGGCACAAGCGGTTAAAGGCTTGGATGGCAGAGGGGTTGAGATGAAATGGTGTTCTTGAAGGTTTGTTAAGGGTGGTAAGAGGTGCAGCAACTGAACTGAAGTCCCGGATGAACCTCCTATAGAAGTTTGCAAAGCCAAGAAAGCATTGGAACGTCTTGGGTAGGGGCCAATTACGCACAGCCTCCAGCTTCTGGGGATCCATGGCCACACCTGCAGGGGTTATGACGAAACCCAAGAATGTGCTGGAATGCATTTATCCAACATACAGTAGAATTGATGGGCCGGCAACCTCTGCAGAACCACCCTGTGTTGGTTGTGTTCTTTTTGAGTCTTTGAATAGATGAGGATATCCCTTAATAGACGATTGTGATGATGTTTTTGCACCCTCCACCACTTTTGGGCATGTGCCCCTGTGATTTTCTGTCATCTTCACTGAATCTCTCTTGTCGTTGTTGAAATTAGGCCATGGTGGAGGTGCTGGCAGAAAACTACCACAATATATGGGCCAAGAAGAAAAAGAGTGACCTTGGAACAAAAGGTTGAATTTTTTATCATGCATGCAAACAGTTCTCTGTCCTCTGCTTTTCTTTTATGTTTTATCTTAATTAGGTTTTATCATGTTTTACGGTCCAAGAAACCAATTAGTCAACCAGAAAATCTGTGCCTTTTTAAAATAGGGAATGTATTGTTATTACGGACTACATTAAAACTATATATGGGAGCATTTTGATTCACAAACACTAACAGGGTATGGCTTCAATGTGTATGAGCATAGAAGAAATTGCCAGGTGTAATGCCTTTGCAAACCTAATGTTTTATTATATTAGATCTACATACAGACTAAACATACATTACATTAGACATACATACAATAAAAAGGAAAGTTATGTAGAGACTGGAAGTGATTTTATTGATTTTTACAAGCACACCAGAACTCACAAACAATACAAAATCAGGAAAAATACATCATCAAATATTAAAAATAAGGTATGAAGTGACTAAGCTCTGCAAAAATTATAATAGTGAGACATCAAAATTGCACTTAGAAAACGTTGTTTACTAATAGTGAAGTACCTGGACTTTGCAGTCAGAATGCTATACGAATAAAGTCAGAATGAAGAAATAGTCATGTAATCACATAAAATTTTAGTAATTGTATAATGCTTTATTTTTGTTGATCTAGGTGGAGGAACACATCCCTTGTTGGTGCCATATGACACACTTACAGCTAAAGAGAAAGCAAGGGACAGAGAGAAAGCACAGGACTTGTTCCGTTTCCTGCAGATCAATGGCTATGCCATTACCAGGTATGGGTTTGTGTTTTTGTGTGCCGTATATGTCATGCATTTTTGTATAACCTCATATTGCTGTCGGGGGTGTATGGATTGAAAGTAGTAATTGTGTAATTGTGCTTGTGTATTGCCAGGGGATTAAAAGACATGGAACAGGACTCTTCCTCAATGGAGAAAAGATTTGCATATAAATTCCTGAAGAAGCTGCTGAAATATGTCGACTCTGCACAGGAGTTCATTGCACACCTGGGTAATTTAACTTCTTTGCAGCAATCTGCCAAAACAACTTAATTATGGGTTAAAACAGTGTGATCTTACTGCTGCATTAATCTTAGTGTGTTTGCTTCTGTAACAGTATACTAAAGTCAACTAAAGTCATCTTTAGTAAAATATTAATAAAAGTAATTAATTTCATGATTCTAATTTTGTATTTATATTTGGTCTTTCTTCAGAGGCCATGGCCATCAGTGGAAAGAATGACAAGTCACCTCACGAACAAGAAATCAAGTTCTTTGCCAAAGTATGAAGCATTTCTCTGTAAAATCAAAGGCACATCGAAACCAAATGCACATTATGTACATTTGTATAAACGTCAGTAAAATTCACACAGATTATGTTTTACTAACATCTTCACCCACTTGTGCTTTAACTCCCTGCAGGTCCTTCTGCCCCTCATAGACCAGTACTTCAAGAACCACTCTCTCTACTTCCTCTCTTCACTCAGCAAGAATCTGAGCAGCAGCGGTTACGCCTCCAACAAGGAGAAGGAGATGGTTACCAGGTGGTTTAGCAGCGCTGTTACAATGTTATAAATATGTAGCACAGTACCAGTCAAAAGTTCTAATTTCAATCATTATAACATTTTCGAAGTGAATGGAGTAGTAATGCTAATATGACTTTAAATAGTTTGAGTATGATTTTAAAATATTTTACTATGTAAACATTTGATTTTACAATACCTTTTCTGGCCGTTGGTGTCCACCAAACGTGCCCTTTTGGGGGTGGTGATGGGTGCTGCCACTGTGTTGAAATACCAGATGAAACGACAGAAAAAGTTTGAAAAAGCCTAGGAAGCTTCTGCAGTAGTCAGAGCGAGGTGGGACACAGCCAGTTCATCACCACCCTCACCTTAAAGGGGTTGATCCGAAGCCAGCCCTTCAATTTCATGAACCTGAGGAATGGGACTAACTGGCCATGAATGGTGGCAGGCTTCCATTCATTGCCTTGGCAGGCTCAGATAAGATTGTAGGCACTGCACAGATCCAGCTTGGATGCCTGCTGCAGTGCCTTGAAAACTAAAGTCAATAAGAGTAAGGCATACTTGCCATACTTGTCTTGTCATCTTGTTAAGGCCTTAATAGTTGATGCTTGGGCGGAGGCCCACGTCCTTCTTCCCCACAAAGAAAAAACAAGCCCCTACCAGTGAAGTGGAGTTCCATATGAAGCCTATTGCCAGAGTCTCCTGGATGTAATTACTAACCCCAGCCCAAGAGAACAGCCAGTGGTGGACAGGGGCCATTTTGGGGCCAAAGAGACCAGAGGCAGGTACAGCTTGGTCTTCAGAGTGGCATCAGCAAAATTACTTACTGTCTACGAGTGCCCAGAGGCATTGGAAGGCCTGGAAGGTTCCTGGCCCCATGATGTGCCGACGCTTTTTTTGAGAGCGAAACTAAGATCTAGCAGTATCAAGATGGTTATCTTGCCTGAGTATGCATTCAGAAGATTGTGATTTAATACTTCAATCAGGGCTGCTACAGTACTGTGCCTTTGATGGAAGCTTGACTGAAAGTTATTGAAGTAGCCATTTGAATTCAAGCAATTACTGATTTGGTTAAATAACTTTACCTATGAATGGGAGATTTGAAAGGCCTATAATTGTTACGTGTGCAGGCGTCCAGCTTTCTCTTTCACAACCATCTTTAGTGATGCTGATAACATCTCTGGAAAAAGAGAACCTTTCACAATTTGCATAATTTTGGACTTGATGCAGCTGAAAACAGCAAGTAGATGGCTTAAGATGTAGTACTACTCCTCCAAGAGTTGTGCTGTCAATAGTAGTAAACATATTTTTCCTTTACTTTGTCTACGTCCCAATTCAATGTGCAGCTTGGACTCGGAACTCTCTGATTTACCCTGTTCTTTCTTTTCCCCATCAGAACCCCATGAAATATCAACACTCAGGTTCTTGGACTCCCAGACACAACAAAAATAGCAAAAATTCTAAAAGAGCAGCTCAAGCATTATTGGATTTGGGAACTTTGGCAGCAGGGGTTCTCTGTCAGTTTTTTCCATTGCTGGGTGGCACAGAGCATGCTGGGGTGTCTAGTGTCAGGGGAGATGAAGGACATTCTGTGCTTTAAGTAGTTATAGCTGTTGATGGACCGGACTGTTGACTGTGGGACTGCTTTGGTGAAGTTTGAGGAGCCAAAGCAGTCCCATGGTGCGAAGTGGGGTACAGGTTGTGGGAGTGGGGTGCCTTGTGCTTTTCAGGCAAAACCTTTGGACTGGCTGAAATAGAGAGTGTGGTCCCTGCACACACCAGTTCCTCCATTTTCCCTGTAAAGTCCATGTGTGCAGCAGAGGTCATTGAGAGAGAGTGGAGACTGATTAGAGTGACTGTGGTAGTTCTGGTGATGGCTGCACTAACTCTGGCAGAATGAGATCATCATACCTCCCATCCAAAACTTGATGTTCAGTCTGAGTTATTTCCTCTTACCTGAAGACTGTACCTGCTTTGTCCTCTTTGGTGTGTCAAGTTTGAGGTTCCATCAGCATTGCTGGGGGTATCTGAAACAGACTGTGTATGCACCTGTGTTACTGGATGGCTGTGTGAGCTTGTCTTTCAATATTTTTTTTCCTGTCCTGTTTAAGGTGACACTCTGTAATCTAAAAGTTTGCTACAACCCCAGAACAGATGGAAATTGTCCGGCTCCAGGTTTGGCTAAGCTTCTGGCCGGAATTGTCCCGCTGATGAATGCTGTAACTGACAGCTTCTTCAGTGTATTAAATAGTTCATTAAAGTTTTTCTTTAGAATTTCTGATCACTCACTGTGAATGTTCTCTTGCCCTACATGGGAATAATCTTTTTGTTGCTGAGAGATGCTGTTGCCTTGCAAAGGCAGAATGTTACTGCACAGATTTACTGCCCACAATCCAGCTGGCTGACTCACCCACAGTCAGTGTGCTCGGTGTGGTCTTTGTCTCAGCTGAGTTCCGCTGCTTGCTAGGCCTTGCATCTTTGCTAGCATGCCTTTTCTCACCTTTTACAGTCACTTCAGCCAATTCTGACACACTGCTGCTGTGACTCTAAAGCTTCATTAGTGGTTTAATTGGTTTATCAGAGGCTTTGGCTTCAGTGGTACTGTTATACTGGTTCTCAAAGACATAGGAGTGCTAGCACAGTAGTTCTCTGCAGCATTTTGTGGCAGTTAGAGCAGCAGGTTTTCTCCTTAGGGGGTGTAGGTCGGCATCCTCAGTTGCTCAGAATCTGCTATTAATCCAAACTTGAAACTTGACAACAGCTGAAGTTAAAGTTGACAAAGCTCTCTGAATCTCTGGTCTTGTTTATTGGCTGGTCATTTCTTCTCAGTCTTGCAGAGAATGGAAGTGTATAATGATCCACTCTGTGCAGCCCACACACACACATACACAAAAAGACACACATGCACAGAGATACTAGACTATTTTTATTTTTATTCAAATCAAATTGTTAGGAATTTTGAGATGCAATGGGTAGGATTTGAGTAGGATTTGTATATGTCACTATAAGGCTTCTGGATATAGCAGCAGCAGCTCTTTGTCACTCTACAAAGGAAACCCACACACATCACACTCAAGGCAAATGGTATATGCTAATATGTTTGGTATACAAGATTCAGATTGATTCAGATGTCTAGAATGTAAGAATGGTAATCTTCAAGGCCATTGGCTTACCACTAACAAACTGCTAGAATCTCACGTGGGTGCTAACAGAAATGAACAGAAATTAGAAATGTTTTTTGACCGTGTATTGACATTTTTGACCCAGCCAGGAGGCCGAGCTAAATAGTGTATATGAATCATGTTAATAACAAACCATAAACATGAACCATATATTGCTCCCTTGACTAATTTGAGATGAAAAGCAACATCTGCTCCACGTCTGCTCTTGATGCCTCTTTAAACTTTAACATTTGTCTCTAATCTAAGACCCATTCCTATTTCACTTTCCTAACACTAATACTTCTGCAATACATTATTCTCATTAACCCCTCTGTCTGTTCTTCCTCATCTGTTCTCTTCCTTCTTCAGTCTTTTCTGTAAGCTGGCAGCTCTTGTCAGACACAGGATTTCTCTCTTTGGTAAGAGGTTCTCGCTTTCCCTTTCTCATTTGTGTGTTTTGTGCGGCTCGGTTTCATAAGGTGAATCTGTGTACCTTTACTGAAGTCTTTGTATAATTCTGTTTTTTAGGAAGTGACTCAGCCACAATGGTTAGCTGCCTTCATATCCTGGCTCACACACTTGATACCAGGTACATCATACATCTGGAACAGTATATGCATAACCATCTAGATTTATCTTAAAATGTTTTACATTTTTCTACATTTGTGTTACATTTTCTGCACAAAAAAATATAAATTCTTCATTCATTTCTACATTATCGTTTTCTGCTGTGGTTTGATTGGCTTTTATATTGTGCCTCATTCAAAAAGCAATCCAAGCAGAATAATTCCTTATTACTGAAACATTCCATATCACTGAAACATTCCTTATGACTAAAATATTCCATATGACTGAAACATTGCATATCCATTAGCCTAATTAGCAGGCTAATGTTTGTAAATGTAATTTTTGTGCACTGAAGCATGAATAAGTTTTATTTAACACATACTCAAAGAAAAAATGAACCCACTGAGCAATAACGGTAAGTTATCATTTTACCAACTCAAAAAGGAACTGATAAATTTGGCACTGTTCATCATAGTCTCATATAAAAGAAAAGATAGGATTAGTGTTCATGTGGGTGAAGTTTTTTTTTTTTTGGCATGAATCAGTCCTAGTGTCTGTTGTAATGAAAATGTCATTTTACCTGTTGTGGGCTCTTTAAATGCATATGTTTATACATTAATGTGATTGTCCAAGCACTCACTTGAGTAGCACCTATGCAGTTGTCTTCAAGCTTACAGTTCTTTTTCCATGGAAAATATTTCTGTTACATGCTCTAAACTCTTACTTTCTGTTTTCTCCAGAACAGTGATGAAGTCAGGCTCTGAGCTGGTAAAGGCGGGTTTAAGAACTTTTTTTGAGAATGCAGCAGAGGATCTGGAGAAGACCCTGGAAAATTTGAAGCTAGGGAAGTTCACTCACTCCCGCAGCCAGATGAAGGGTGTGTCTCAGAACATCAACTACACCACAGTGGCCCTGCTGCCTATCCTCACCGCCTTGTTTGAGCACATCACCGAGCATCAGTTTGGAGTTGACTTGCTATGTGAGTGGGGCTCCCTTTAGTACAACACAGTGTGATTTGTTGCAAATAATTAATCACACTCATCTGTTGTGTGCTTTGTTTTTGTTACATAATGCGTTACTGAAGCTTCTTCTGCAGGTGAATATTATAATACATTCACAAGGTTTTGACCCTACACCTGTAAAGCTCAAGTATATTCAAAAAGGACTTCTGTTGCTAGAACTGCTTTACAGCGATAAGTGCTACCAACACTGCTGAATCTAATGCTGCATTTACATGTTGGTGCTAGATGGTTGATGGCAAATCAGATATTCCAGTGTTTTCGTTTGAATGCTTTAAGTGCTTTCAGTTATGCAGCATCTGGGAACAGGAACATTTGGACATAATTACTGGTATAGAAGTGCTTGTCTATATTTAACAGCCTCTAAACAGCCAGATTAATTCTAAAGCTTTTATCTGGGACTAACCAAAATTAACCCATCCAAAATATTTTATACAGCCAAAAAGACAGTGTAGCTACTTTATATTGTAATTATATATACTGCTTCAGTAGTATTGTATTTCAATTTTTAATGAAAAAGGGCATGGGGCAGATAATAATTCACATTTTGCAAGCTTAACTAACTTGTATGATTTGAACTTTTTATTTCATATGCATGTGTGTCTAATTTTTAGATTAACATATAAATACAGTGAAGTAAAGGCAAAGTACAACCAGCGCTCCAGAAACATCTTTTGTTTAGGCCCATTTATAAGGAACACACTATTGGAAACATTGTTTAGCATAAAGTACTGGCTAACACCAGCACCTCACACACAGGCAGAAATGATAAGACTGGTACCAGTACCACTATCACCATCTCAGCATTGACATGTCTACCTACCTCTGTCCTCTGCATTCTATCACAAGTTTCCGCTATGTGGCACAGAAGGACAGTTTTTCAACACCAAAATGTAAATGCACCATAAGATTTGCAACTTACATTCTCTGATAGTTGGTTATTTCTTTTGTAGTGGATGATGTCCAGGTGTCTTGCTATCGAATCCTGACAAGTCTTTATTCACTTGGAACCGGGAAGAACATCTATGTTGAAAGGTAAGCGCGCGTTATCCTGTCATTAAATTAAACATTTATTTAATATTATTTAATATTATTTAAACTTATTTAATAAAATAAGTTGAAAAGACGTGTTTTAATGATGTAAAAATACATACATTTTGTTGTTAATTAATTTAGGATGTTTGGATGAAAAGTCTAGTAAATATAAATGTACTTAAATAGATACTCATATCTATTTCTCCATGTCTGCTTGGTTTTGCTGTAGACAGCTTCCAGCTCTAGGGGAGTGTTTAGCCACTCTTGCAGGAGCCATGCCTGTGGCCTTTTTGGAGCCTCACCTCAATGCACACAACCCATGCTCTGTCTTCAACACCAAGACAGCGCGGGAACGGGCCAGTGAGTGTCAGCCTCTTTTACAATAAAGCGCCTGATTAGCCGATCAATACAGACTAAGGTTATTGCCACCGGTGCTGTCATGTCCTATTCACTGTTAGGGTTCCTGATTTCACTGTCTGCTGATATGGCATACATTTTTTGGCATGAATTTTCTTTTGTTCTGCTGAGGATAACAAAAGCAGTGTCATTTGAAAGTTTAGAATATTCATTTAGAAAAAAGTTTTTTTCTGCTTGTTTATTTGAGCCACAAACACAAGAAAAATATAAATATAAATATATATAAAAGATGAACATGTTTAAAATGCTTGCAACCTACATAGTTCACACCTTTTTATCTACACATTCTTTATGCTCTAAGTCTTAGGCATGCCAGACACTGTGGAAGAGATGTGTCCTGAAGTGCCTCATCTAGACTGTCTGATGAAGGACATTAATGACATGTCTGAGTCTGGAGCCCGATACACTGAAATGCCACATGTAATTGAGGTGGTTTTGCCCATGCTGTGTAACTATTTATCTTACTGGTGGGAGAGAGGCCCTGAGAACCAACCAAAGTGTTCAGTGACTGTCTGCTGTGCTACTGTCACCTCTGAGCACCTCAGTGTCATCCTGGGGAACATCCTCAAGATCCTGAACAGCAATCTGGGCATTGACGAGGCCTCCTGGATGAAGAGGATAGCTGGTAAGATCAAAAGCTTTAGGTCGTATTTAGGGCAAGGGTATATGTTTGCTTGGTCAAAGCATCAGAGCATTGTATCCTGATAAGATTTTAGCAACATGTGTTAATTGGTAGTCAAATGCATCTGCGGTCAGCCAGACCAGTTACTATGTAAAGTAAAATGGCCTCTTATAGTCACACGTGAACACACCACACCATACCACACAACAGCACACAGTATAAACAATGGGAAATTCTTTCTCTGCATTCAACCCATTCACCAAGTGAAGCAGTGGGCTACCACTAATGAGGGGCCCCCGGAGCTGTGTGTGGGGACAGTGCCTTGCTCAAGTGTACCTCAGTGATGACACTAGCAGTCCTGGGGTTCGAACCCATGACCACCTCATCTCAGGGCAAACTCCCTAGGCAACCAGCTGTGCCACAGTGTAGTGGGGCAGAAACATGCAAATCAGCTCAAATTACTGTGCTGCTTCTCACTTTTAGTGTATTGAAAAAAGTCAATGTTTATAAGAAGACAAGAATAATTTTTCTCCTGTCTCATTGATATCATGAACCACATACTTTTAAACACAGTGTACTGTTGTGAGATGAATTTAACCAAAGAGTGGGCTGCGGAATTGAAGTTAAACTCAGCAGAGTCACAGCAGGAGAGGAACTGGGGAGCAGCGATGCTTGCATTAAGTGGCAGCTTTCACATTACTAGGAGAGGTTTTGGGTGTCAAATGTGGCTTGCAGAAATGGATGCATGTACAGTGTTATAACATGTTGCTATAATAATTATTATAGTAATGATGTTATAATAATGATATACTTATGATGATGGTGAGAAAAACAGGCTTAGTGCTTTTCTTTGATACTGTCTTATGTAGTGTATGCTCAGCCTATCATCAGCAAGGCCAGGGCAGACCTTTTGAAGACACATTTCTTGCCCACCTTGGAGAAGCTGAAGAAGAAGACTGTTAAGGTGGTGGCGGAGGAGGAGCTTCTGAAGGCCGACAGCAAGGGCGACACCCAGGAGGCAGAGCTGCTGATCCTGGATGAGTTTGCAGTGCTTTGCAGGGATCTGTATGCCTTCTACCCCATGTTAATCCGCTATGTGGACAACAACAGGTAGACCCTCACACAAGAGTATAAATTAAAGTCTGCTTATTTTCACCCGGCTGTGTTTCATAATGATAATTAGTCTGAATTTGGTTGTACTAATGAATATCAGCTCATTTACAGCTGGGAATTTTCATTTTGTTCCAGTGTTTCCATATGATATCATTAATTACAAGTCCATTGACAAGTAAAGGAGATACAAAATGGATCTAACCATCATTTTGTATCTGTAAAATGTCAGCATTTATTTATATGGAGAAGTAAAGTGACACAGAAAGTTTGGTAAATAGGTCTAAAATTCTCCTGAGTGTAGAGAACTTACTCTGCCATCTCTTCAGGTCACGGTGGCTGAAAGAACCAGATGCTGACTCTAATGAGCTCTTCAGGATGGTGGCAGAGATCTTTATCCTTTGGTGCAAGTCACACGTAAGCTTTTCTGCCTTCTCCGCTGATAGTGAATTGTGTTAAAATGACTTGATTGAAATGTGTACATTATTATTATTTTGTCAATAATTGTGTTGCTGTAACATATGTCATGATGTAATATGAAAACATCTAGCAATGTTTTCAGTGTTTTCCACTATTACCAAAGCTTGTTCTTCTGAGGGTATTTTGAAGGTGCTAAAAAGCTTTAGACTCCTGCAACAATATCACAGTGTTTTACTGCCTCATTTAAGCATAACAGACCTCATTTAATGTGTAACTTACACTAAGTACTGTAACACGCATAGCAGATGCTTCTATGTTTTAGGCATATTCTGATTATGACATTATTACCGAATTAGAAGACTAATTTAACAAACAGTCTAAATTACTGAAAACGTATTAACTGCAGCTAACCTGAGCATCAAAACAGTTATTTATGCTTGCTGTTTGGATAGTTTTTTTTTACTCTAAACAAATTCACTGCCTGAGTACACAGAATGAAATAAAATATTCAGCAATAATCAGAGCTTTTGGACCTTTTAAACAGTCCTTAGTGAATTAGGCTGAAGCTCTGCTGCTCATGTATGTTATTATGATAGAATTTGTGATTGTTTCCCTTTTGTTCAAAGGCAGCCTTTAACAGGCTACACTGGGCTGTGCTTGCAAACACCAAGCTTACAAAAAGCTCCAGCAATGTCAAAAGCTACCTTTGGAACCAGTTGTGACAGTATAATTGGGTCTAATGGGCCAGTGATTGGAACCACTGACTGTATATATGAAATATGTGATATGCATTCAGATTGGTTGGAACATTGATCACCAGTCATGTTATTGTATTTTTGAGGGTATTAAATACATTCTGATTGTGCTCATTTTTTCCACTCAGCTATAACAGTGCTCTGATTTATTTGGAAACAGATCTTTTTTTAGATTCAGAGTTGATTAATCACAGTTCATTACTTTATCTTTTTTATTTACTAAGGCTGTCCGATGATTAAACACCAAGATCAGCAAACAGGAAAATCATGATTGCACAAATATGTTTTAGATTAAGTATTTATTTTGTTTTATGTTTAATTATTTTTACATTTGATGTGAACTGCAGGTAGTCTTACACAAGCTACAGTTCTGCACTACAGTATGACTGATTACTGTGGGTTGCCTTTGTGATATATTTGAATATTTTAATACATCAGCATGATTGCAAAGTGATTACCGTTGCAAACAACTCATACAGTTCCCTGAAGACTCGCAAATCTCATTAGTTCATTTTGTAAGCTTTAGTCTCGCTCACTCATTTCTTTTGTGAAAAATATGATTGAACGTGGACATCATTTTCACATGATCAGATTAAATGACGATGCATAATACTATAATTGATATATGTATCAGTGTTTGCAGTGTGTCTGCTAATCTTATTTTCTTGCAGAACTTTAAGAGAGAGGAACAGAATTTTGTGGTTCAGAATGAGATCAACAACCTCTCCTTCCTGACTGGAGACAGCAAGACAAAGATGGCAAAGGTAGGAACACAGGTGAACCAAGGGAGCTGACATGAACCAAAGCTTTCACGGCAGAGAGAGCGCACCAGGCCCTGTATTACTGAGACACAACATCACATGGTGGCTTAGAAGTGAAAGGGAAGCTTCTTTCTGTCGTTTAATGTAGAAATGGAGGGCAGAGTGGGTTTCTGCTCTCTGTGTACTGTCACCTTACATTTGAAGGAGTTGAGGTGGTTTTCGGTTTTTAGCTTTTTGTAACAGTCTCTCTTGATGTTACTGTAAGTGTCCACAAAACACTATAGCTTTGAAAGAGTGGCTGTGGTAAACAATGTTTTATTCATAGCTCATGACTTTCACAGATGCGCACAAATGTGCACTTAACCTCACAGAGCAATGCAACTAACTTCTATTCTTCACCACAAACATGGATATTAAAGTGGCAGTTTGCACAGTTATGAAATTTCGATTTCACTTTACCCCAAATCAGTCAGTCAAGACTAGTGAAAAGACAATTTTGATTGTTAATGTTGTCCAGGGCAGGCCCGCCTCTGTCTTGCATATTTCCCTGCTCTAACACACCCACTTCAACCCAGGAAAGGCTTTTTAATGAGCTGATTAGTTGGATCAAGTGTATTGGGAGCATAGAAAGCACTGTGTAGATGTACAGAGCAGGGGGGTCTCCAGGACTACATTGTGAAAACACTCCTCTGCATCATTAATTATTAAGAGAGCAAATTAAACCAAATAACACAGGAGTAACGAGTGGGGAGCTTTAAGGGACATCCTACCACTTGGAAAATAAGAAATCCAGGCAGAAAATAAATATGAGCCAGGAATGACAGGGTTAAAACTGTAACTCGTGTTTGTGGCACAAGCAAAAATGCCAGTGAAAACTGTGACACCGACAGGATTTAAACTCATTCCACTGTGGCAGTAAGGTGAACATGCTGCTGTTGAGCCAACCCATAGGGAGCAGCAGGGACTCAGTGACTGCGCCCCTTTACATGAACTTCTGCAAAAGGAGCAACAAGAAACATAGTAAAAAAAAATAATACATGGAACAGAAACTGTCAGGTGGAAAACTGGTGGAGTCAGGCTAGACTGAAAGGTTTCCTCAAAGGAAATTTCCCAGTTATAAAATTCAAATGAAAAGGGGGGAAAACAAAAAACACTCGAGAAGGCTAGATCGGTCTACTGGGTAAAAGTCCCTAATTGGACAGTGAAAGCACAGGGGAGAGCAGGGAGACCTAGGAGAAAATATAAGGTTCTTTACCAAATTGGCAGCTAGTTTAATAACGTGAGGAGCAAACTGCTTCACACAAAGACGAGTGAGACTGCAAACGGTGGCTTAATGGCCTGCAAGTGCCTCTGAGTTTAATAATGACGAGGGACAGGTACTGATGATAATGATCATGAGGGGGAGGCACCTTCCTCCCAGCTGGAGTAAGGGCAGCGGTCCCGGTCGCCACCTAGTGGCTGGGGCAGGAGTGGCAGCAAGTCCAGCTCCAGACTGGCCCTTCTGAACTGCTTGTAGATGAGTACATAACAGAAAAAGAAGTTACTGGGTGTTTGGCTACGTCCAGCCCCAAGCATGAAATGTTGTTATGCTACTTACCCTGGCCTATTGTGCTTTAAGTCAGCAAAAGCATGTATGACTATGTAGGCATTTACAGAAAAAAGCAAACAGATGAATCTACACATTCTAAAATATGTGTTCAAATGTTCAAAAAATCATGTTACTTTATGCACTTGCTGTTCATAAGCTTCCATTAATTGTTAGCTACATTTAGCCTCATAGCTCCAGTACAAAACTAAAGAAAAAACATCAGATACCAAACATGTCTTGGCCACGTTTGGGGTAAGGGGAAATTGTGTAAAATTTCCCCAAACTAACACTTTAAATTGTTTTGTAGGATTTTTAACGTTAAGGCATATTGTAACTTTCAGATTTGTTTTTGCTAGAAAAATGGAAATCTAGCTCTTGCTATTGCAAGTATATCATTATGCAGATTTGATCCATGCATAATATATATATGTACTATATGCAATACTTACGACATATTTAACCTGTGTTTTGACCCTATGGGTACTTCACACATGTAAATAATGTCAACACATCTTGCAACTCTCACAGGAAATTATTATTGTTTTTGTTTGGGGTTTTTTTTTTCAGTTCTCACGGATATTAGTTGTATTTTTTGTTGAGATCACTACATTTTTATTCAGCCTGTTCGGGAGAAGATGAAATGCATATTTTGTATGACTTTTCTAAGTATATCCTGTATTTGCTGAATTAAAATGAAGTTTTCTCAACTTGCATTGTTGGTGACATTTTCCTGTGCGAGGATGTGTTCTCTAATTCTGTTTTTGCTTGTGCTCTCTCTCTCTTTCTTTCTTTCTTTCTTTCTTTCTTTTCTTTCTTACGCACACACACACACCCACACACAGTCATTTCTACCGAAGGTACAGTGAGGTTGCATAACTAATGTTTTGGCTTTGTCTGAGCTCAGTCCTTTTTCTTTTGTGAAGAACTTTCACCACCATATAGCATTACCGATGTTCCATCACTTCATTCATCATATCTGTTTGTCTGTATGACGACCAGCTTATGTAGCATTACAGCAAAATCTCCACTGTAACGCCTGTAGAGTTGGGTTTCTGAACATGCATTTAGAATGGAAAGCAAAATCAAAAATTAGTCTTTAATTCTTGTCTGGGAAATCTGCAGTGTTGACTTGAGACCTACAGTGTTAGACACGAATGAGCATTGTGAAAGTGAATTCAATCCACTGTAGGTTTTATTTCAACAATATTGTATCGCCTTAACTACATAGGAGTTTATGATAACATACCATTGGCATTGCAATTCCAAATCTGGGACTGTTCAAGGTACCAGCTCTATAGGTAATAGTTCAGCATCAGGGTTTTTTTTTGCTGTATTTTTGGTTAAACCACTTTGGCAGCACATTTGCGGACTTTTTAATGACATACATTTTTAAATCTTGATTAAATCTACATTAAACTTTAAAATTGCCTGGACCGTAAGTGGTCCATCCAGCCTATGTGATTTGCTTAACTATTTATTTATGTATTTACTTATTTATATAGAAATGGTTGAAGCAGCTATAGTGTTATAACACAGTTCTTATTTATATTTAGTTTTCAAACCGACACTATGCTTATGTGTTTAAAGCAACACAGCAAAGCTCTCTTTTTAGGCAGTGCTTCCTGTCATTTGTCAGCCGCAGAGATTTGTCACATTTTTCTTTTTTAGCTGTATTGATTAAAGCAGCTTGCATAGGCTTTGGCTGCTTGTAAGCTGCAAATTCGTAATTGCTGTCTTTCTTTAATAAAAAGACTGCTATAAGTAATCAAAAACTGAGAAAAGTCTTGTCTTTAACGTACATTAACTGGACTTCGAACAGGTGTCAGCAGGGATTTACAGTAAGGCTGGTGTCATTGTGTGTGTTTTGGGTTTAATACGTGATCATGCAGTGTCTTTCTGTGGTTTCAGCTCACTGTGTGAAATTACTGCAGGTGTCTTTTATGTCTGATTTATTATGTGTTATCAGTTAGCACTGTCTCTGTAGACTTTCTTCATTTTGTGTTTATTCTGTGTTTGTTAATGCATTTATTCTAGTGTGATTGCAGGTTTGTTGGGTGTTTTGTAGTGACATGTTGTGCTAATGTTAAGTGACATTTGTGGCAAGTGTGTAGCATGTCATCCGTTGTAGGGAAATAATTTACACTTGTACCTGAAACTTGACCAGAATATGACCAAACCAGTCATATTCTGCTATGAAATTATACGATATTAATAGTTCTAAAAATCATCTTAAAAACAATTTACTATTGATATTCATTTAAATTATCTTTCTTTAAAGAGATTGATACTTGCTTTAGCACTTTAAGAAACAATTTGACCCATAGCACAAAGTATTTTTCACGTATACGAAACAGGTTACATATTGTTAAGAGGTATTCAAGACATGGTAACAGTTTAACAGGATCCAGAATCTACTAAACAAGATAAAAATAATAAGAAGAAGAAGAATCATAAGAATAATAATAAATAATAAGAATAATGTATATATACTAATAAATATATACAGGAATAAATCCCTGGTTGCTTTGGGGTCCTGTATGCTTGTAATACTGTTCATTGCTAGACACAGCCTTCTACTACAACCTTATAGAACTGATTGTAAAAGTTGTTTCAAAATATTTGTTACATATTTATTCGATGATTATTGATTATTTGTCAGATAATATATAAATATGTGTGTGTGTGTATATATATATATATATATATATATATATATATATACACACACACATAAGATCTTTTTTATAATTATTTGCACCAACCAGCCAAGTTAATATGAAAACAAGAAAATGACAATTATTTGAGAGCTGTAGTGCATATTTATTCTTCATGTATTCATGTGTTGTCTTCGTGACCACAAGTACTGTGTGTGTGTGTGTGTGAGTGTGAGTGTATGTGTGCGTGTTCGTGTGTGTTCATAAGTCTCTGCTATGGTATTTGTTGACTGTTTTTTGTGCTCAGGCAGGAGGACAGGACCAGGAAAGGAAGCATAAGAAGCGACGTGGGGAGTTTTACTCCATTCAGACCTCGCTCATAGTGGCCGCGTTGAAGAAGATGCTACCCATCGGCCTCAACATGTGCACACCCGGCGACCAGGAACTTATCTCATTGGCTAAGACGCGCTACAGCCTGGTGAGGGGGATGGGCTCTAAGGTCAGATGATTTGTGCTCTGTTGGCTTCAGAGACGTTAATATGCTGCCTCTGTGTGCTGCTATTCTTTTAGAAAGACACAGACGATGAGGTCAAGGAGCATTTGAGGCTGAATAGGCACCTGCAGGAGAGGGTGAGCCAGATTCAACCTCAGAAGTACAGAGTTACTGTTTTCATTCAGCTATATATATTTAAATGCAATGATGTAATGAATTTACAATTTTTGTGCAAAGATGTAATGAATGCACATTTTATTGTTGCTTCAATCATTTGAGTACTCCAGTATTTATTTCTCATGTTGGTAATCGGATCTGTATTTACTATTATGAAGCTTTGTCATTTTTCAAGCCAGAAAATTTGAAGGCTAATCTTCAATACACGTTAAATAGAATAGTTATCTATTTATCTCTGTCTTTCTGTCTGTTTATCTGTCTGTATAACTTTCTATCTAACTTTTTATCTGTCTATCTACACCTGCCCTTGCCCACATACAGTCAGAGGATCCTGCAGTAAGATGGCAGCTCAACCTATATAAGGATGTAATAGTGAGAAATGAAGGGCCTCCTGATCCTGAGCGAACAGTCGAGCGTCTGCAAACAATTTCTGCTGCAGTGTTCCACCTTGAGCAGGTTTGACAGCCATGCCGTTTCAATTTATTTTTTATCCTTCTTATTCATATTTTCACCAGATCCTACCGATAACCGTAAACAGTAAACTCTGGAATTCCTTTGCAGTAGAAATAAGGCAGACAGCTATGAAATATTAAATTTATTTGTATGAGAGTAACATCTCTTATCCTCTCTCACCTCTCCCTCACACACACACAATGCAGGTGGAGCAGCCGCTGAGGTCTAAGAAGTGTGTGTGGCAGAAGCTACTGTCTAAACAGCGTAAGCGTGCAGTTGTGGCCTGTTTTCGTATGGCACCTTTATACAATCTTCCCAGGTATACCACTCATCTGTCTAATTCTGAATCTGCACTATTACAGCTCAAGCTGAAGTCACTTTTTTGCAAAGCGTCTCAGTTTACTTTTTACTGCGTTGAATCCTTTCCATTTTGCCCATAAAGACCCAAAGCATGTGCACTGACACTTTGTGTTTCTTGTGCAGATTGTGTTTCTTGTATTTCTAATAGCAGACACGTGTATAACAAAAAAATGGGAGTAATTATAAAACAACCAGAGTAACGTAAGAGAAATAGCCAGGGTAGTGTGAGGGAGAAGTCAGGGTGAGAGCATGGTAGACCGACGGTACAAAGAATATTTATAACAAACAGGGAGCACCTGGGACAAGGCAGTGTTTCAAATAGACAAGTGAACACACTAACTAGGAGGGCAGGACAAGGGTTGAGCTGGGGATATCAACAGATACCATGTGGAGCATAGTAAAGTAAAGGCAAGGCGTGACAAAGTAAACACGACGGGGGCCCCTGTTTCAGCTGAAGCTGACAGTAAGGCTTTAAAAGCCAACTGTATTTTATGGAGAGGTCTATGATTGTAGACCCTGTTTACACCTGGTCACTTCGTGTGTCTAGTATCTGGTTTGTATCCTAAGCAAGTTTCAGCTATATGCATTACAATTTGTATTCAGCCTGGTCAGCCAGACTTAAACCTGATTATAAAAAATCACAGTTTAGCAGAACTCAGTCAGTGTTCACAAGAAGACAATTGTATAATTATAAATTAAAGTGTTCTGGGAGCATTTTTTTTGTTAATTAAAATGCACGTTTTTTTGTGCTCGTGGAACGTAACCCCCGCGAAAAGCGGGAGATTACTGTATATATTTTAAATTGGGAGCATTTCCACTTGCATTTTTATGTGACTTGACCTTATCCAGATATAATCTTAATACTCGAGATGGATTAAATGACCAGGTGTTAACGAGGCCATGATCACATACAGCATTCAGCCTTAACTTCTACAGATCGTTTGAAGGGTCAAATTAAGAAATTAAACAGCATTAGGAGTTGGTCTATGACAGCCCTACTTGTTACAATAAGAATTGTGGAAGTAAGCCCAGGACGTGTAAATTGTATTTTTTCTGTTCGCTTTCAGTCAGTTCACTCAGTACAATGCATATGGGAGCATATCATGCCATTGCGTATCTGGCTGAAGATTATTCATATCTGTAAGGCTGATGACATAGGGTTGTAAGTCTAACTACCCACATGGCTCTTCACCTCACCAAGAACGCCTTCTCGTCTATATAACTAGCAAGTTATCAAATATCTCAGAACAGCTTACTGTTCCAGCAAACAAGAACATCCCTTTGTTGGCGAGTCTTTCTGTGGAGCACTGTTTGAGTGATTTTGTTGCTTTTCCAATAAATAGGTGGCTTTGCTAAATTTTTGATTTAGCTTTGTTCTGAGATGAGCACTCATAAACTCATCCTCTCAGGATGGCGAGAAAGCCACACATCCAAAGGGTTGTGCATATACTGTTCACAAAAAGCTCTGCTTGAGCTAGAAGGGATTAGCACAACCTGTGGCATTTGTGTTTTGTTGTCAACTCGCAATGTTGACCCTTGAGAGACCAGTGACCTTCATCAAGAAGATCCTCAGGCAATCAGCAGGATCCCCAGTTTTCTGAAAAGGCTAAGCCATCCCATTCAGATATCAAAGAAGCGTATTCTGTTCGTGAACTAGACCTTAACTGAGCTAAGCACATGAAGTGCTTGGAATTGCCACTGTCTGCTCTCCTAAGAGATCTCTGAGCCTGCTGCTGACCTCCTGTCATGGAAGCATCACTGGCAGCTTACCTCATTCCGTATAACAATCAGAAGTAGTGTTAACAGATATTCTCCCTTCTAAGCGCTTACACTTTTCATTCTCTCCACTGGACAAGGTGTATGAAGCAGACAGGACTGTGAGTTCAGTGTTTTCCAGACATATCAGGACGATGTGTCACGCCAGACTCTGAGTCCAGATTCCCATGGAGAGTCTGCTCATTACTCTTCTCAACAAGATTAGAGTTGCTTCACGTTACATCCTGTGCATCCTGGGCTGCGCTGTGCTATTACTGAACATAGGAGTAACAGCAACTTTGTTAAACATCAGTTATAGCCGACACTGTCTGATATGCCATAGAGATCGGATGACCTATCTGCACAACCCGATCTCCTCAGCAGGACTATTGGCCAGTCAATGGAAGCCATTTAAGAATTGACAAAGATACAAACTGAGGCACTGCAGTCAATTCTGCTAAGGTGAGTGATGTCAAAGCCACATGCATGTGCTCACAAACCTACTGCGCCTCTTCCACCTGTGAAAAGGTATCTCCCGGAAATCTCAGTCCCAATTTCACAGCGTAAACCTAGATGCCCCTGTGAGGTGCCACCTTTCTCCTGTTTCTGAGCCCTGGCCAAAGAAGATCCCCCCCATCACAGTTCCTAAAGCACCGGTTCTCTCAAACTCTGTCACAGTATTCAGGGATAAGGGAGTTTTCAGTATTGTCAAGCCACTAGTTTGCCTCTTAATTAATCTTTATTATATACCTTAGGGTGAAATAAAAGAACCTGTTGTGAACACAATTAAAGAGGTGCCCAAAGCAAGCATCAGAAAGTAATTGAAGCACTTCCCAATTAAGCCACATGGGGTCTCTATCATCCCATAGGTCAGGGGTGTCCAAACATTTTGCGTTTTGGTGAGGTGAAAATGTGTAGGGGCCGACCATTCAGCCTGACGTTCTTTAATCATTTAATGAAATTTTTATTGCAAATGGCATACTTTTCATTTATTCACATAGAACACAAATAAATCTAAACCTGTTTTTACCAAAATCACACCTTTCATATTTGAAGACACCATAAAATGAAGAAAAACTCTGTCTGGAAAAAATACTTTTGGGAAGATCAAACATATCTAGGTTCATTTGAAACATTACATTTTATTCACTATTAAATGCTCACTGTAAACTTCTAAATTCAAAACATGTGAACAGGAAAATAACACGTATTCAGAAGTAAAAAAAAACATTGAGAGCCATATGAATCCGTGTATCACTCGTTCTTTTGTTTTTCAATTGACAATCAAAAAACGAAAACATGTTTGATCTTGAAAAGGATTTTGAAAACGTAAAATGCCGTGTTTTTCATTATTTCAATTTTAGACTCGGGTTTATGAGACCTGTTTTGATTTCCTTTTATTAGTTACAGTCGCCATTTCAGAAATGGGCTGGAATTGGTCACACAAGGGTCACGCAGTGAGAGTGCGTCCACAAACTGCTGCCCTCTTCTGGTAAAATATAAAACAGCTTTTTTGTACACGTGTATTTTATGCTGTGGTCAACAGTGCTGGCGTGCCGCATATTATTGATTTTGTGACAGAGGCTGCGGGCCGGTGGAAATTTGAACACAGGTCGCAATTGACCCCCGGGACGGATTTCGTGCACATTCTTGTTCTGGGTAGAAGGACTGTTATGAATTACCGCTTTTAAAAGTTCTTTTTCACAGTCCTATACCCACGTGTCAAATGGTGCAGTGGTGGTTCTCAGAGTGCAGGATATTTGTATTTCGCAGTTGCCTTGCAAAGTTTAAACTGTGATTCAGACCCAACTGTTGTCAGGTTCTCCAGCTCTTAGGTTTAATGACATTAATGAACATGCCATTGGGTTTACTTCTAATGCACTGGATTTTGTTGCCACCTTAATGTCTTGGGCTGTCTCCAAAAACACTGCTGTGGTGTCGTATGTAAATGGCCAGGAGGGTGACACATGTACCCAAGTCACTTGATCCGGGGGATAGACCTCCTCTCCAGGGATGGCCCTCCTATATGGAAAACGGAGACTCCACACCACTGTTGATGCAAATCTGGGAATAGATCTTTTCACATCCACCTACCCTCACATAATTAAATGAGTGAATAGTGGTCTTCAGCTAGACATGCAACGCCATGGATTCCATCTGCTATATGTATTGTACTTCAGTCCTCTCCTTCAGGGAACAGTGGTTATATGCATAACTTTGTTATACATGCTGTTAGCTATTTGTGGTACAAAAGGAAAGTTTCAGGCATTATATATCTATGGGACAGGATACCTCTATTTTTCCTCCCCTCTTATCTTCTCTCTCTCTCACTGCCTTTTCTATTCTTCATCAAGCTGATAGGGGCAATGTCTAATTTCATGCTCTGTTGCTCTGTAACTCAGGGCTACAGTACAATGAACAGAAACATGAGATTAAAACTGTACCTTTCAATTAACCTTGTCATGTCTTTTTATCACTGATATCACAGTCATTTGTTTGTTTGGTTTTTTTTTTGTTGTTTTTTTTTTTTATTTTTGCTTTCTTTTTAGTTCCCATCACTAAAGTGAAGATTATTAGGCCTTATTTAAAAAAACAAACACAATAAAAATGCACATATTAATTTATATTTGTTAAGCACCAAAGATGCTGGAGTCCTGTTATTTTGTCAGGTTCTTTTTGTATTAGTGTACTGATGTTTAATATTTGAATTTCATTTCTTGTTTGTTATTTCTTTTTTCTTGTTCTCTTCCAATGACAATACCATCCTTCTCTTTAGGCACAAAATTAATAATTACTTCCTGAATTCCTACCGACACTTTTGGCTGGGAAAAATGCATGAGAGTACAGATTATGACAGTCTGCTCTCCATGCTGACGGTAATGTAATGCTTGGGGAATGTTTTTTGGTTGCTGCCTCAGTGTTCTCCATCTCTCAGCCATGGTTGGGACTGTAACTCATACTTCAGCTGGAGGTCTCACTGGTCATCTATTAAAGTGTTATCAGTAATAGACATTGATCTACCCCTTTAGAGAACAAAATTACTAAACTCAGAAAGAGCTCTTTGTGTAATGCCATAGAATAGCCATTTTTGGTTCCCACTCTGAAGGACCTTCCAAAGGACAAAGAACCATATTATTAAGTGAGATGTGTGAGAGTGACAGTGTTTAAACATGATGTAAAGGTTCTTGAAGAACTTTTACCTTATGTGACTCTGTAAAATACTTCTACAAAGATGAGAATTAAATAAGAACTAAAATCGGTCTTCTCTGGTATTGCCAAAAGAACACTTTGTTGCCTTTTTAATGGTTTCTGTCTCAGATGTTGATTAATATTGTAATGACACACTATTATCAAATTTTCAAGCATAACTTGATATTTTGAAACAACCAGTAAGACTTCCTGTGGCTCATACTAACCAGTTCTACTCCTTAGCACTACCTGTTTTCCGGCTGTAACTTTCCTCCTGCTCTTTCCTCTCTCCATGGTTACCCAAGTAACTCGTAGTCATGGTGCCAACACCTAATTTCTTGCCCCTCCCACCCCCAGGCATCGTTCTATTAACCTGTTCCTCACGGGCTATCAGAGAATATGGATAGAGACAGAGACCTACTCTTTTGAAGAGAAGCTAGTGCAGGATCTGGCAGTAAGTAACTCTTAAGTCGACCGGTTCTTCTGTGTTCTGTGGACAAACCCGACCTGATGTCGCCAATCAGGTGAACTGCAAGTGCTGTGGTCATTTTTTTTGTGCACTGTTTGTTTTTGGTGACACTTTAGTTGAAGTGAACTACCTAATATATTTAGAGTACAGCCAGTGATTTGTAGCATGTAATAACATAGATTAATACTTTTTGTCAATTTCAAGATGATCTCAGCTTTATTACAAAGTAAACCTTATTATTCGGTAATCACTTGGAAAACAATGCAAGCAAATGTTTAAGAACAATGTTCCTAAAAAAATAATCGGAAGGGATTTGCATATTTCTACCTTTACAGTGCATAATGTCATTAAACGATTCAGTGAATCTGGACAAATTTTGGTACGTAAAGGGCATTCTTCATATGACCACATGGGCAAGGGATTACTTTGGCAAACCCTTGTCAACCACCATAATATGGAGTTACATTAAATAATGGCACTTCAAATTTTATTGTGCAAAAAACAAAAGCCTGAAGCGTCTGGGGTGTACCATCTCACAGTGTATGTGTTTTGTGGCTAGATGAGTCAGTTTTCCAGATCTTTTTTTTTTTTTTTTGAAGAAATGGATGCCGTGTGTTGCACACCAAAGACATAAAGGACCATCCATACTATTATCACCAACAAATCCAAAAGTCAGGGTCTGTCATGGTTTGGGGTTGTGTCAGTGCCGTTGGCAAAAGTAATGTATATTTATATTTTCTTTATATTTATAATTTATATTTATGATACTGTTAAAGCAGAATTAATGCAGAAAAGTACATTGAGATTTTAGAGCAACATAAGCTGCCGTCAAGATGACACCTTTCCCAGGGAAGTCCATACATTTTTCTATAAGACAATGCGAAACAACATTCTGCATGCATTACAAAAGCAAGGCTCTGGAAGAAGAGGGTGCGAGTACGGGATCTTTTAAGTGTTATGAGAAGAAATGTCAACATTACAAAGTTGTAAATACTTTTCTGTCTCAATTTTTATTGGAATGTGTTGCAGGCCTGAAATGCAAGAATGGAAGTATATAAGTGAAGTTGACCAGAATTAAATTAAGTTGGCTTGACATAAATGGCATGAATGACATGAAATAGTTTCTGTTCATACTGTCCGCAATGTAGTAAAATTGAAAGTAAATTGAAGAATACCTGCGTTTTTTGTTTATTTGCATTTTCCATACATTCCAATTTTTTGGAAAATGTTACAAATATTTTAATTCTCTACTTTGATTGCCCTGCCATTTAAATGACATCACAAGCAAACTGGCTAATTTAAATTGCAGAGGCACTAAACCTCATAAACCACATTTCAAACAGCTGAACACAGGAGGACAGCATAAGAAAGAAGAATAAAAAAATAATGAAAAATATCAGGATGGATAAATAAGGACAGTGGTCAAATAAAAAATGTAAAATCTTAAGAAATTAGCAGAACTGTCACTTGGAAAATGCAAAACACAGAGCAACAGTCTGTTGTCTTATAAATACTGTACTTATTTATTATTTGAACTTAAAATTTTATGGCATCACTTCTTTAAGTTAAAACTCTTTTTTACTGAGTTAAATACCATCATGAGCAAAATGATAAAAACATTCAAGTGTAAAATACACAAAATCTTTTAGGTAAGGAAACATGAGAAATATGAGAATTGGGAACTGGCAATCATGATGAACTGCTTAACTAACATGGTTTTGAGACGTAACATTTTAGCTCCTTACAATCTGTATTACTGACAAAAAAGTTAATCCCGGCTGAGGTGTTTCGGAAACATTCCTTTACAGTAGTTCCCAGATTGCACTGTAAGCTGTAATATTTATTCACTTAATTATTGACAATAAGAACTGAAAACAGTCATTTCCCTATTTCTCTCAGATGCAGCTTTGACGGAGAATGGCTGAGGTTAGAGATTAAGTCAGTAGGGCCTTCAACTAAAGTCTTACCTGTTTTGTTTTGTTTTTTGTGTCTTATTTTTTTTTCTTTAATTCTGGCTAATTAGGAACAACTGTGCCTGAGGCACGCATGACATCTTTCGTATACAGATGTCAGCGCTTGTCGTGAAGTGTCTCTATCGTAGATGTGCTCAGTGCAGCCAGTAGGCTTGTAAGAAGACATCTGAATTGATTGCTTACTTTTCTTTGCAAAATTTATGGAAGGTTTTCTTTGGATTTCGAGAGACTTTCCTAAATTTTCAAAAGCAAAATCATGGCCGTGCTTATGTTCATGCAGGTTTGAGACGAGCTTCAGTTCATACTATTGAAGCAGGTTATACTGTAGGCAGAATGTGAGGATGAACTGTTCCTTTGTCAGTACAGACCATTCATTGCCCTGATGCATGCTGCTGTTTGTGTAAGCATCCATCACGCTAAATGAAATGTTACATCGCTTGCTACATATACACAAAGCTAGCTGTGCCTTCTGTTAATGTGTGTGTGTGTGTGTGTGTACTGAGTAATGTGTGGGTTTGTGTGTATGTGTGTATGTCTTAAGTTAATTCAAAAATGTGGATTTTGACAAATGATCATGGTCTTCAGAATGAAGACACATCAACAGCCTGATTAGTCACCATTCAACTCATTTGCATAAAGTTAATCCAAAACAAGAGTGACGAGCCGAGTAAACACCATGTGTACGTTGTAGTTTCTCTCCCCGTTATAACATGTTGTGTAACAGTAAGTTTTATGAAAATTATTCAAAAAATGTAAATGAAAAAACAGCAAAGGATTTATGCTGCTTAAAATTACAGCCATCCAAATTAAAATACACATCCACATCATTGTAGGTAAGGACACAATTAGTTTTTTTTTAGTTTTGGTATTTTGTTTAGTTGTGTTTTGTTATTGGTTTTATTTAATTGTGCTTAAAGAATATTTTTTCATTGTTGTGTTTATTTATTAAGGGCAGTAACTCTCCTATGATGTCAGAATTAACAAATAAAGACACTGTGTTTAATTGCTTTAAAAAGAAAGGGTAAGACATTTTCTGTTTACTGGAAAGGGTTTGGTTTCTTATTACATAGAGTGTCAGTTTCTGGGCCTTGTTTTAGAATTACAGGTATCCATGTTTAAAACAGTTTGTCTTGGCAGTGTGTTTTAGCTAATAAAAAATACCAAAAACATTACATATATACATGTTCACATGTTCTGTTATGTATGTTTTTGAAAATGTTATGAATATGTTGGTAATATGTTTGGAAAATCAGGATTTCTATTTATTTAGTTCCACCAGGACTTAGCTGAAGCAAGCAGTGAGCTACTACCTGACCTCTATGTTGTCAGTTCAGGTTTATTTTCTAATGAGAGATGTTTCTCTTACTTTTGTGCTCTGTTTTCTTTCCTTCTTGTAATGTTAGTTGCGTTGGGAATAGCTGTAGATTTTGAGTGGGTGAATGTGCCTGTTTTTGAAACTGTGACTAATAAGAGTGGTGTGTTAGACTGGTGGAAACATAACTGCAGATCCTTCCCCTTGTTAAGTTTCCCCAAAAGTGTGTTTAAGCACTCCTGTGAGCAGCAGCAGTAGCGAGAGATACTTTAGCACAAGAAGGCTTATCTAAGCGCAAGTGTTCCGCTTGTTTTGCTTTGTTTGGGAACTTTTTGGTCTTTATCATGTCTTCTAACGAATATTACTTTACACTCATTTTCTGTTACTGCACTACAGTGTACAAGTACCATATATTTTTGTCAGTTTCCTTTTTATCCAAGTTAGTTGTGTTTTTATGTTCTAGATTTTACAACTATGTTATGGTAGGTTATTGACTTGTGTTTCGACTTGCACAAAAATTTGGGTTACTTTTTTAATATATATATATATATAAAGACTTGCATAGAACTACATATTTGACCCCACTTTCTGACAAAAACAAGTGTGTGTGTGTGTGTGTGTAGAAAACACAGCGGAAAGTGGAGGAGGAGGAAGAGGAGGTGGCGGAGGTACAGCCAGACCCTCTTCATCAGCTCATCCTGCATTTTAGTCATAATGCTCTGACAGAGAGAAGGTGAGACATGCACATACACACATACATTAATTCTCTCACCCACACACACCTGGACACCTGTCTGTCGCTCCATGTGTTCCATCTGTGCAGTGAAACATTCTCGCATTCTAGCAGTGTCAACTCAGTTTTCTAATCAGTATGATCTAAGGTGAATGTTACGTCTCATAAACTTGTATTTATAAACTTGCCCTATGATGTCTGTCTTTTATTACTATTTTATTTATTTTATTTCTCCCTCCAGTTCCCTAGAAGAGGATCCGCTATACATAGCCTATGCAGACATGATGGCAAAGGTACAGCTGTGATTTATGTGTTTTTGCAAATTAAATGCATTTTTCCTACGTTTTAACAAGTCCCCCCATGTTGCCCTATGATGTTTTGGAAAATTCTCGCAGTGTTTTAATTTTGAGCCTCTGTTGTCTGTTGTCCTCAAGAGTTGCGCTGAAGATGAGGACGAGGATGAAGAAGAAAAAGAAAAAACCTTTGAGGTTTGCTTTTCACTATTGTTTTCATGCTTTTGTCTTTGTCCTGAACTTTAAGCGTATGTTTATGTATTGGGAAAAGCAACTGAGAGAACCACGGTATAGACTAATTACTGTAATAAGTAACTGTTATAATTTCAGCATACACTTCAGCGTGTGTGAGTGAGAATATGCTACTCTAAGCTGAATCGGTTGATATGTGAAATGTGTTGATTTTAGTGCATAAAACAGTGATTCAGAAAGAGGCCATTTTAGCAGCTGTGTTTCCATAAATTGACTGTGTGGACTGGGAGTAAATGGTGTGTTTTATAAATGTGGTGGAGAATGTAGTTTTACCATTTAAAATATACACTTTTATTTTTTTTAGTCTTTATAGTCACATCATGCCATCAGAGGAACACTCAGATGAGTGCAAAAGTTTTAAACACCCTGGAGCAAATGACACATGTTGATTTTTACAGAGAAAACCAGTAAACAAATTCTCTACATGAAACAAACATATATGGGGTTTTTTTTTACTGAGAATTAGAGCACAACATCCATTCTACAGTATTTATTTGCTAAATTTAACATAGCTTTTCTAGAGATCAAATTTTGTTTATTTCCTAATATCTTAAATTCAGCAAATAAACGATACTTTTGAATTAAATGAAATGTGTTCTCTGAGGATGTGGACTGATTTTCACCAAAAAAATACTGACCAGTTCAAACCTTTGCACTGGACTATATTCAATAGTCTCTATTTTTTAACAAATATACTAATTTTCTCCTGTGCCTTTTTGCCCTCATCTTTGTCAAATGTTCCTCAGTTAAACGTTTGAGCTGTGTGTGTGTGTGTGACAGGAAAAGGAGATGGAAAAACAGAAGACTCTGTATCAGCAGGCTAGGTTACATGACAGAGGGGCTGCTGAGATGGTTTTACAGACAATCAGTGCCAGCAAAGGTACACACACTACCACACACTGCAGACCTAGCACCTCTGACTTTGAAATGGTTTCACTGATCTTCGTCTGTTTCAGGTCGACTGGGCCCAATGGTAATCTCCACTCTCAAGCTTGGCATCTCCATTCTAAATGGAGGAAACATTTTAGTTCAGCAGGTACTACACTTCCACTGCGTGACATGAAAGCAAGAAAACATAGAACATTTCATTTTGTTTAAATTGATTAAGTTTCTCCAATAGAGAAACTAGTACTGTCCAGTTTCATATGATCAGCTCTAAATCCCTCCACAGAAAATGCTGGATTATCTGAAGGAGAAGCGAGATGCTGGCTTCTTTAAGAGTCTGTCAGGCTTAATGCAGTCGTGCAGGTAATATGCAAATATAGCTTTTCTTTTAGGCCTGTATTTATGAAACACTTGTCTTCCAAAACTGTGATGTAAACTGCTAGTGTCTCCTGAATGTATCGGAGTCCACGAGGAAGGTCTTTTACCATCTCAAACTGTTAATGTGGGTATTGCTTGAACTCATTTTTTGTTCTCTGTAGTGTGTTGGATCTGAACGCATTTGAGAGGCAGAATAAGGCAGAAGGGCTGGGTATGGTGACTGAGGAGGGCTCAAGTAAGTGTCACACACACTGTTGTCAGCCTGCTTTGATGTACTTTTATTGTTTTATTTTTTTACCAGTACGAACTACTGTATTTTATGGTGACACAAAAGTTGCTTACACTGTTAAATAACGGTGTCCATCATGGGGACCATAATCTATTCAACCCCATTCTCCTCAGTCAGTCAAGTTCAGGTTAAGGGTTATGGACTATGCTAAAGCTGTCAGGATAAATGCTTAGAGAAAGCCATGCCATTCATTTAAATACTGCACCATGATGCTATTCATGAATTGACAGTTGATCTCTAAAGTAGACATTTAATTACTTCATTTGGAAAATTCTTCTGTTTTATGTCACGGAGGCACAAGTGAATGAAAAAATCTTAACTGGAAAAGGTCACAGTTAAAGGACTAATTTCATGAAAAAGTTCATTTTCATCATTTTGAAATATACAACAATGTTAACAGTGTTAGTTTTTTCTAAACATACTGTTCACTGTCCAGCCCATAGCTAAAATTAAACTGCAGCAACAGCTTATTTTATTTACAGGGCTCCAGATGGCAACTAAAATGGTCGCCAATGCGACTAGATTATTTATTTTGCGACTATTTTTTTCATTTCAGTCGCCAATGGCAATTGTCTCTCACAACCAAGAGATAATGATAAAAGTACAAGAAAAGTGACATCTCATAATGTGCAGATATGCTCTACCCGTGTCTACCGTTCCTACTACACTGTCACGTGATAAGTTATGGGAATTGTGGCTCTTTTTAATGAGCTGGATCATTTGGATCAGATCACTAAGAAGATCTGGCTCCTTTGGCTCATAGACACACAGGATAGACGCCATATTCACTGTTCCCAGTTCACACGATACGGCAGTGCATGGCAAAAGCGCCATGTAAAGTAATACAGGGAGACTTGGTTTTCTGATGAAAACACAATAAGAATCCGTGACAAAAAATACAAAAACATTTTATTGTATACACATGGGTTAAGAAATCATTTCTGAAAACATTTCACTCATCGCTTTCTCTCTCACACACTGTGTGGTTACTGTGTTATCACTATAGTGGGTCGGTATTAAATATATGGAACTGGATCTAAAATCCTTGAAACAGATTGTCTTACATGACTTTTTCCGTGTGTTACCACTCTGTAATTTAAGAGTGTCCAGTCTGGTGTTGTGGTGCAGCCTTAGTTCGTGGAAGAACTAACCAACACATCTAAAGTCAAGAGCATAAAATGATGGTTGTCAATTCCAAACTGTGGCCTGGATAAACTGATCAATCAAAGATACACCGACTGCTTGCCCTGATGTTGACTGTTGGATAACTCACTCTTCTACTTTAACCACCTTGACTCAGAAGGAATCATTAAAGCCACACTGTTTTTTAATGACAGCAAGTGGTAGCTTTGACCATCTGATGCCGATTCAGCATCTGTTAGCAAACTAGCACGGCACACATCACAGGATAGCTTTTCAAAATGTGTCGAATGACAAACCCTAGTAAGGCTGAACAATTGTTTTGATTATGTTTGGCCATTATCAAATCCCGTATTATAGTGCTTACGTTTAGCCAAAACATTGGAGGCTGTCTTATACACGGGGATGCTTAGCTTTGCTAGCTTAGTTAAGGTTTATAAAACGGGATTTGAAAATGGCCAAATAAAATCAGAAGTTGTTCAGCCTTACCTATGAAATATAACGTTAATCCCTCGGGGTCTATTTTGGAGCGTACAGCCCCAAGCAGATCATGCATGAGGGATATTTATCCACTACTTCACTCCACAGCAGTGCCTCGTGCAATATGGTGCCGACGTTGACGTACGATGCAGCTGGTCATCTAACCTAGTAATATTCTGTGTCTGTGGTCAGTCTAGTAATATTCTGTCTCTATGCCCAAACGGCTCTTTGTTTTCCCAAATTTAGTCAAAGAACTGACTCGTTCGTGACCAAGAGCAGTGTTGTAAGATTTGAAACGATTCACGCGGTCTGCCAACCGATTGCAGAGCGCGTTCTAAAATATACGAAAATATATACAAAAAACATTAAGTACATGAGAAATATATAGTTTTACTATGTTTAAAAAATGTGCCATGACAATATTTTTTTTATTTATATCACATTTGACAGATTATGGCTCCTAAATAAATAATTTGGCTCCCAAATATTTTGTACATAGGAGCCAATGGCTCTTAAGGTTTTTATTTTGCCTGGAGCCCTGATTTATGTTATTTAAACCAGCACCATGCCTCTTCATGTTGAAGTTATAGGGAGGGTTTTAGCCTGGACTGCTCTTTGAGTGAAGCATAATACAGGGTTGCCAATCAGAAGAGAGGTTATCATGCATATGTGTCTTGAAGGCATAGCACAATACAGTGAAAAGAGAGTTGAAATATGAAATATGGTTAAAATGAGTGATGTTTTTGGTACATTAAAATGCCATGAGAGGACCACAGAGAAAATGTAACATATGCCCTTATCCTTTAAGACCTACCATGGGTGGTGGGTTCCAGAGTCTGGCCATTGTTGCACAGTTTGATTTGTGAAATTGCTACGTGATGCAGTATTAACTCATCATACATTGTTTATTTTTCCCAAATTCCCATTCACACTTTCTTTTAGATAATGCAGGTATATAGCTGAAAGTTTGCACAATTTCTCTACCTTATATTAAGTTTGGGTAAACAATTACATTCACCACAGAAGAACCATTCTCCACTGCACACATACTCCAGATCAGTTTTTACCGTCATTCAATTCAGGCATAAGTGATGGTGACATAAATTCAGTGTGTGTCTCGTATATCTGCCAAAAGATGTCGATCTTGTTAATCGCATGTCAATGTCCAGCCAGTTGATGTCAGTATCTCTCGTTCTTATTGAAATTTCAGTGTCTTCTCCTTTGCTTATGTCTGCCTTTTTGCCTGTTTCTTTCTTTGTTTGTTTCTTTCCTCTCGTCACGTTTTTAATCTCATCGGTCGCAGTCAACGTGAGGGAGCGGGGTAAATACACGGTTTAGATTCTACTCGTTTCGGCATTGCTGCCCCCCCCTCTAGTCCCTGTCTTGTCTGCCTTTTCTGTCTCTGTCTGTTTTGTGCATAATGCAGTGATCAATTGCTGTGGTCTTCAGGACAAAATGCATGCCTCGTAGGACAGACAATAGAACACATAATGCGAAAACTTTCCACTGATTCTGTCTTCTCCTGTCTCTCTGTCTTTCCTTCTGTCCTCCTCTCTTTTTGATCCTTCTTTACTCTTTTTTACATAATAATTGCTCGTCTTCTTGTCTGGGACTGGTTGTAAATTTAAATGCACTAACATTTCAAAAGAATCGCTTACTGGTAATAAGAACCAGATTTCCCCGCTTTGCCTCTTTGCCTGACAAAACATATTAATATGTACAAACATTACCCTTTTATCATCTGTTTAGCAGTAAGTATCTTATTGTATTTTGCTGATGTGTATCAGAATGTCCCAAAGAACTGCCTACCATTGCAGGGAAATAAACTAGTTTTGGAGGGTGCAGGCTACATTGCTGTTTTGTGGGGAACTGAGTCATATAAGCAGCATTATTTCTTTTCCATGAAAGTGATGATCTTTAATTTTTTTTCTTTTCCATGAAGGTTCCAAGGTGCTCCAGAATGACGAGTTCACTAAAGATCTTTTTAGGTTCCTGCAGCTGCTCTGTGAGGGTCACAACAATGGTAAGTTTTCCTGATAAGTTGCCAAATACCTGTGAGCACCACCAAATGGTAAAGATTTTTCTAAATTATATTATCTTATATGAGTTCACCTTTGTCCAGAAAACACTATGGTGACTTTAAAGTAGAACATAAAAATGTTACTTTCTTTTAATGGGCCAATGTAAAGCATTTCAAGTAATTATGTAGCAATTATGTAGCATTTCTTAGGTTCATTCATCAAATATTATCTTGTCAAGGAAGTCTTGTGGTAACTGAAATGTTACATTTGATGTACATCATCTGATCAAGTGTGCATGACAACAGATGTACAACATATAGTGACAATGTAGGTGGTCCTCATTAAGTGGCCATTGAGTGTCAGCACAAGAGAGGTGTTTCTACTAATGTTGATGGTGAGTGTTTCTTATTTACCTCATTTTTATCAGACTTCCAGAACTTTTTGAGGACACAGACTGGAAACACAACTACTGTTAACATAATTATAAGCACAGTGGACTATCTTCTTAGACTGCAGGTAACACCGACTGCGTGACATACACATCGACACATATGCAAACATACAGTATAAGCTAATAGTACCTTTTAGCATATTACATATTTAGTATTCTCATGTTTTCTTACTGTCATTGTAGGAGTCCATCAGTGATTTTTACTGGTATTACTCGGGTAAAGATGTCATGGATGAAGCGGGTCAGAGAAACTTCTCTAAAGCCTTGGCCGTGGCTAAGCAGATCTTTAACTCCCTCACTGAGTATATCCAGGTAACTGAGAATGGCAGTAATTTTTTACACAATTAATTCCTTTCAATCAGCACATTTACTGCAACTGTTACTTTACTCTTATTTTTCTTGATTCAGCCGTTTAAGCATGAAAACGACACTTGCTTCTACCTTAATGTCTTAACGGTCATTAGTGCACCATAATAGCAATACTTTTCAGAAGAATGTTGAAAAGGTGTATGTTTAGTCCATGAAAACATTCCACAGCAGAGTGACAAAAGAATCCTAATTATGGCTAAGCAACAAGAAGACATGTCTGTTTTTAGTGTCATGGATGAATACTGCAAAGAATTTATTTGTTTCTACCTCTCAGACAATTCAATTCTATTTAGTACGTTGTTGTCCTGAGAGTTATTTTGTATTCATCCCTATTTCAAGTGAAATCTTACAAGTTCAGTAAGTTATCTTATTTTTAGAATGCCTGGTGGGAGCTTACTTTCAAATACCCACCCACCTGCAGAGATGCAAAGAGTACTGCCCACGTGTTCCTATTTTTTAAATAGTTTATAACACTGACAGTATTTTGAAAAACCTGACAAAACCTTTAACACCTCCCTGCTTTCTCTACTTAGGGTCCATGTATAGGCAACCAGCAGAGTTTGGCACACAGCAGGTTATGGGATGCAGTGGTTGGCTTTTTGCACGTATTTGCCAACATGCAGATGAAGCTCTCGCAGGCAAGTCTCTTAAAGAAATACTTCAAACAGTGCTGGGAATGGTCTGTATCAAACCATACAGAACATACTTGCTGATGAATGGTTTATAAAGTGTTCAGATCTGTTTTTTTAACCAATGATTTAAGAACACTGATTTTTGTTACAACAAACATCGGTTTTCATAACATTTTCTGAGTTAAAATGACAACTGAAGCTTAGTTAATGTAGGTTTTTTGTCAGCTGTTATGAAAGCTTTATGTAGGCGTAACAAATGCTTATGAATACAGACATTAAGCGAAGTGTTACCCAATATCTTTATTATTGCCAGTTTGTCTTTTTCATGGATATTATTGTGGCCACAAGATGTCTCTCCCTACACAGGAATTTTATATAAATTCCCTGATTTTCCTGCCCATATTTTAGACGTTTGGACCTAACAGGCAGGAAGAAAGTGCCATGTTTTCACCTCAACGTGTTCTAATGTTGACATTTAGTGTTTGATGGTTCAAACAGACCAGATGAATGTACCTAATCACAGCCTCGTCTCCGATTTATTTTCTGCTCTTAGGGGTAAAACTGCTGAATGAATCAGTGCTCCACCACCATCTACTGCTGATACAATGGCATTAACTGATCTGTTAATGCACAGAACCACTCTGTATGGAGCTCTTTTGGGGATATGGGAAAGACATCAATCTCCCCCGTGACTAATTTGGATAGTTAAGGATCTGCAACAGCAACTATAAAAAAAGACTTTAGTCCAATATCAGTATATTAGCTGGAGGCCCGATGGTTAGGGAGTTGCTGCTGTGATCAGAAGGCCATGGGTTTGAATCCCAAGACTGCCAGTGGCACCACTGAGGTACCCTTTAACACAGTACTAGTGTTGTGCCAGTTCACACTGAAAAAGAACTAGTTCAAAATACAGTTCATTCAAATAAAAATAAACTAGTTCACGTTCATAGTTCCTTTTTTAAAATTTTGAACGAAGTTCACAGCTCAAAAATGAACTCGTCCACGTTCGTTTTTTTTTTTTTACATTTTCAATACAACATCCTTCTATCTAAACCTCCTTCAACCTGCTCCTTTTATCTGTAATATCACTGAACAATCACAGACATAAGATACATTAAAAAACTATTTTGAGGTTGAGAATACATCTTACCACCTAAGCAATGCATCATGTCATGGTGAAAGTGGACAAAATTGTCATGCTGGGGTTCTGCAGGAAAGGACGCACAGACAGACTGGAGGCCTTTTCAATGAGTTTTTATTCTTGAATTTCAAACCAATGTCTTTCTCAAAAGCAAACAAACCAAAATGTCCAGAGGTTTAAACAGAAACGGGGGTACACCAGCCTCGACTCTCGTTGAGGCCGTGATGAGTTTACAATACACTGACTCAGTCTCTCCTTTCTCCTGTCCTTCGAGAGAGGATTGTGTCAGTCTGTGGAGATACAAACTCAGTGAATACTTAGTTCCAGAACAAGCCACTCACGTGGTTCCCTGCCACAGGATACAGTTCCGATGAGGTTTCTTTATCTTTGCGCTGTGGTCTTCCAAGAGGTCTCACGAGCTCAGCTTTCCCCGATTCTTGCCCCAGCAAACAAAACATGAAAACGGTGACCACACAAAGAACATCTGGACCGACTGGGGTTTAAATACATGAAACCACACACACACAGCCAATCACAAGACACAGACACTTAACTTTAATTATAAGCTTAAGACAGACTTGTGAATGGAAAACCTGACAACCCTTCCTTTCTCCGGGTTGCCAGGTATTTCCTCACCATTCATCCCTCACAT
>JBBPCY010000001.1:40209429-40221354 GCA_037974405.1 Brachyalestes nurse
ACAGCCGTTGTCTTTTTTAAACCTGATCAAACTAGTGAAAATGTACAGCTCTAAAACTCAAACATCCAGTATTTAGCAGTACTAAACATCAGTATCCTCCTTTTATAAGCTTATTTCTCATGTGTATTTCTCCCGAGGCGTCCGGTCTTGCAGCACCGTGTTAGCCTGCTACTAAGAGTCGATTCTTTGTAGTGAATCAGAAGATCCGACTCCCTTCGACTGAGAGCCGATCCCCACTTTTTATCAACATACAAAGCATTCATAGTTGCCAAGTTGGGCTAAAATATGAGGCTACAGCTGATGATAAACTAAGAGCCGTTTGGGAGCCGAAAGAAACGGCTCTTATTTGGGAGCCGTGCCACAAGAGCCGTCTCTCTGAAAAGAGCCGAACTTTCCTTCACTATCCTGCAAACGTACAGCGTGAACTCCGTTCAGTCTCGCGAGAGTGTTCAGTGAACGCATTCAGGCACAACACTGCACAGTACTGTCCCCATACACTGCTCCCCAGGTGCCATTGTTGAGTGTGAAGACTCGATGACTGAGCAAAAACCACCTCAGTTCCTTGGCCTTTTATACCATCTGATGCGCTCATTTCCGGTTCCTCCTGCGCGTCACATGCCCCGTGTGTGACAGTCCCCCCACAAACACCTGAGAACCATCACATCTCGACCCTCGACCCAGCCTGTCGTTCACGCCCTCTGGCTGTGTCACAGTGCCACAACACAGTAAACTCCGCTGGGTTTACAGAGGGCTCAGTCAGTTCCTGTTTGACAAAACTAACAGAGAAATACTAGCTGAAATATTGAATGTACACCAAAAGCTTTATTGACAACAAGATTACATTATATAATGTGTTTCTTTTGGTTGAATTCTGACTTCCTGTCAGAGTTGAATTTTAAGTTTTTATTACTAAAAAAGCTTTACATGGCATGAAATCAAGCTAAATCTCTGACATTAGCCTCTTCTAATCTACCTCTCGAGCCTGACAGTCCACTAATTAGGTGTTGTTATATGTTCCAAACTCTTGATTGAGATCTACAGGTGACCAGGTATTTTCTGTAGCTGCTCCAAGACTGTGGAACAGCATTCTGTCCATTATGAAGTCTCTGAACTCTTCAATAAAGAGTTAAAAACACATGTATTTGTCGAGCCATTTGGACCATTTAAAATCTGTTTGATTCATTTGAAAGGTTATGTATTCAGTCTCCTATTCTGTCTTGGTTTCATTCAATTGTCTTATCTCCCTTTATATCTTTCTTAATCTGTTTATTTTTACCATCTTTTTAAGTTACCTTTTATTGTCTAATTTTATTTGATCAAAAGTATGTGTTAAGTTTATTTGATTGTGCGGCTCATTTGTTGAACCCTATTGTCTTTTTAATGTACTAACATGACTTGATTTGACTTTACTTGAATTGAAAGTACTGCCAGTCATGACTTTTCTTTTTTGATAAGCACTTCTAACAGTATTTGGTTTCCTGCGCGCACTCAAATCCTCTGAAAGATTTTGCTGTTAATTAACACATCCAGAGACAAGAAGACACTTTTGATGTATTCAGTGAGAACAGACAGGGAAGAAAAGACATGTCCTTTCTTACATCCATTCTCTTTCCTCTTGCAGGACTCCAGCCAAATTGAGCTGCTGAAAGAGCTGATGGATCTGCAGAAGGACATGATAGTCATGTTGCTCTCCCTTCTGGAAGGTTCTCTTATGCAATCTTTGCTTAATAATAAGCAAACAGAATGTCTCATTTACATTCTGTTCACAGTGACTGTTGTTTGTGCGATCATTGGGGGATATTTGTTTTATGTATTTTGTTTTACAACCGACACATTTAAAGGAAAGTTTAGCCATTACAAACCAGTGTTCAAAGTGTAAATGTTCCCGGTGGACCTATTAGTGTAGGGTAGTGCAGCTCTAAATAAAATCAGCATGGCTTGTTATCAGTGCATGTTTGTCTAAGAAAAATTCTTGTAAATGACTTGATGTGACATGGTGAACAACAAAGTAATGATCCCTAATGCTTTGAGAGGGTTATAGTAATAAGGGCAAGTGTTTAGTGTGACAGTGTATGTTTAGCATCTTTCTCATACTGAAGTTAGTGTATTGGGTACATTAAGAATTTTCATAACCACATTAACATGTCCTCTAAAAAGGGAGCAGGTGCATTTTTCCACTTCCAGTGTCTTGTAATATTATTTACATTATTTAGAACTTGATGTCTGATGTAGCCTGGTGCACTTGCCCAGATGAAAAACTGATCTCCAGTCTCTTGCATGGAAGACAGCTAGTACCCAATGTGCTATCAGTGGATAATACTGTGTAACAATGCCTTAAGCTGGATTACGTGAGCAACTTATTATTTGGTTATTGATTTAAAGACTTCTCTTCCAACAGTGACAGTGTTTCTATATTATACATTGAGATTAATAATAGAATAATAAACCCACTGTTTTAACCTTTGATTCATTGACTATTCATTGTATTTCCAGGAAATGTTGTAAACGGAACCATCGGCAAACAGATGGTGGATACATTGGTGGAATCCTCCAGCAACGTGGAGATGATTCTCAAATTTTTTGACATGTTTCTAAAGCTGAAAGATCTCACCACTTCTGACAGTTTCAAAGAGTGTGACTCTGATGGCAAAGGAGTCATCTCCAAAAGAGAGTTTCAGAAGTCAATGGAAAATCAGAAACAGTACTCTCAGTCTGAGATTGAGTTCCTACTTTCTTGTGCTGAGGCAGACGAGAATGACATGTTCAACTACGTAGAATTTGTGAAGCGCTTTCATGAGCCTGCAAAGGACATTGGTTTCAACGTTGCTGTCCTGTTAACCAACCTGTCAGAACACATGCCCCATGACTCTCGTCTGGCCAGTTTCCTGAATCTGGCTGAGAGTGTCCTTAATTATTTTGAGCCATTCCTGGGTCGCATAGAGATCATGGGCGGCGCCAAAAGAATTGAAAGGGTTTACTTTGAGATCAGTGAGTCTAGCAGAACCCAGTGGGAGAAGCCACAAGTCAAAGAGTCCAAGCGGCAATTCATCTTCGATGTGGTTAATGAGGGTGGAGAATCTGAGAAGATGGAACTCTTTGTTAACTTCTGTGAAGACACCATCTTTGAGATGCAGCTCGCCTCACTGATCTCAGAACCGGACGCTGTGGAGCGCTCAGAGGAAGATGAGGACGACTCACAGAGTGTGGCCGAGGAAGAAGAAGAGGAAGAGGAGGAGAGAACACTCGAATCTTTTTCAGCTTTTACCATGGCTTGTGTATCCATGAAGAAGAACCTCTGCAGCCTTCGCAAGCTGCTAACCCTTAAAAGCATGAAGAAGCAGTACAAGAGATTCCGCAAGATGAGTGTGAGGGAGATGATTCGTGGCTTCTTCTCTTTTTTCTGGGTGATCTTTGTCAGCCTCTTCCGCTTCCTGTACAACCTGGTATGGGGGTTCTTCCACATCCTGTGGTCCACACTATTTGGAGGAGGTCTTGTGGAAGGCGCCAAGAACATGAAAGTAACTGACATCCTCGGCAACATGCCGGACCCCACTCAGTTTGGTATCCATGGAGATGCTCTGGAGACTGAAAAGATGGAGGCAAGTGAGGCTTGTTTGGTGGCAGAGATTGGCCAGATGGTAGAGGGAGACCAAGTGGAAGTGGATTTAATGTCTGAGTTGTTAAGTATCCAGCACAAAAAGGAGGGAGGGAAGCATGGGATGGAGCCTGGACTGGGGGATGTGTCAGAAGTGGTTGGTGTGGACTCTCCATCGCTAGCTGCTGCTGTCCATCAGAAAAAGGCCCAGGTGAGCTACAGGGCTGTTTCTGCTCAACTCAAAAGTTAACATAAAAACAGGCATGGTGAAAATTAAGATTAAATCATAAAATTAAGATTAAATCATAAAGCATTCCAACACTTAACTGAATCCGAAATAGATGGACTACACTCTGTAATTGAAAATTCCTATACGGTAAGTAAAATGGATAAATATGTGGTGAGACATAGATACCAGGTAGGTGTACCTGATAAAGTATGTGTGTATAAATACATACATATATAATACATAAATAATGCCATACACGTTCAGAGCATTTCTATTTGGTCCTTCATCAAGTTGGATGACCTAATCCTAACAGGGGATAATAAATATATGTATTTGTTTGAGGGTGGTGGTCGCTAGTGATCTGAGAGGTTAATGCAGTTATTTAACTGTTCACTGCTTAAACCGAAAACAGCTGACTTGAATATTTAAATATTTTGCATGGTTTCTGCAGAATGACTATTGATAGAACAACATGAATCACTGTTCTCTAACTCTATGTGCAGGAGGCTGCGAGTAAGAAGGCAGTTGAAGGTGAATCAAAAACAGAATCAGAAAAAACTGAGTGAGTGAAAAAACTATTCTGGATTAGCTGCGCTGCCAAACGTTTCTCAGCTTGCTCTATTCTTTGTCAGTTAAATTATTTATTCATTACTTTGAAAAATGAATTGTTTTATTAATAATCTCGTAAATTATCCTAACAATGGCATTAAAAATACATTATATTAGCGACTATCACTCATAATGACACCATTTTTGTGAAGCAGTGCAGAGGATGGGGAGAAGAAAGACCAAGACAAAGGTAAAGAAGATTCCCTCATAGAACCCTCATCAGAAGAAGAGAAGAAGCCACTAAAGAGGAGACCCGGGCAAAAAAAAGATGAAACAGAGGCTTTCATGGCCAGCTTTTTTGCAGGACTGGACATTTATCAGACCAAAACTCTAGTGAGCATCACTTTGTTATTTTGTAAAACAGCTGTACTCTAAATATTTGTCGTTCAAAACACTAGAAAACAACCAAATTCATTTCCATACATTTGATGGCTAAATTACAGATCAAATTCATATTAACAAATGATGTTTAAGTGCCCTCAAAGTATCTTCAAGTTGCATGTTTTTAAAAACTTGGTGCCTTTTGCCATGTTGGCAAAATTCCTATTCAGCATAATGATCCCACATTTACTCACATATAGTCTGTTATTAACTTCTTATTCATAAGAATACAATTTATTTTGTATGTACACAGCCACACTGTTTAGGTAGAGGGAGATGTCATTTTAGTTAGCATTTACCGTTTTAACTGCATGATATTCAGACAGATCTGAATTTTTGCAAATCTGAAAACTGCAGGTTAGTCATTTTTGACAATGGGTAGACATGTTGTGCATTGGATTTCGCTGTAGTGGTTTCACAAATGCTCTGTATTAAACTTGCATTTTCCATGCCCTGAAAGACTGCAGAGGAATTCACACCTTTTATGTGTGCAGAATTACCTGGCCCGAAACTTCTACAACCTGCGATTCCTTGCTCTGTTTGTGGCATTTGCCATCAACTTCATCCTGCTTTTCTACAAGGTGACTCAGCAGGCTCTCTCATTTGAACTGTTTATTGCTCACCACCCTTCCCCTTTATCTGCTTGATAAATCATTTCATTACATGACATTTTTAGTGATCTGTGACTTTCTATTAAGAATAGTTCCAGCTGTGATAATGTATCAGGTTGATTATCCTAACAGTCATATCCAGAGCACATTATCCAAGTCCAAAAAAAGAAACAGCACAGGCTTAGAAGTAACTGCAAGTGCCTGAAAGGTCAATCAGTTCTTTACTGAAATTCTGTTAGTACTGCACAGCCTCATTTGTTTGCTTTACTTATTAAAAATGTGCTTGCATGTGTGTGTGTGTGTGTGTGTGTGTGTGTGTGTGTACAGGTGACTGGTGAGGAGTCTGAGGAGGTGGACCCATGGACAGGGAGAGGTGATGAGGAGGATGAAGGTGGCGTGGAGTATTTTGTTCTGCAGGAAAGCACTGGCTACATGGCGCCTACGCTGCGCTTCTTAGCTGTGCTACACACTGTTATCTCATTCCTCTGTGTGGTGGGATATTACTATCTGAAGGTACACACATACACACGCATTGATGACATACATGGATACAAACAAACATAGTGGTGCATTTGGTGCAACGGTTTTTAGCTGCAATGAGAATACAGTACACCCTCTGTCGCCAAACTTTATGCAAGTCACTGATATTTATTAACCAACTTTCCTTAATAGGTGCCTTTGGTGGTTTTTAAGCGAGAGAAGGAAATTGCCAGGAAACTGGAGTTTGATGGTCTTTACATCACTGAGCAGCCTTCAGATGATGACATCAAAGGGCAATGGGACAGACTTGTGATTAACACACCGTAAGTGCAAAAGGAAATATCTCCTGTCACTGATTTAACCATGTATAGTCCTTTTATTATTCTGAAAAAATGTTTACCTGAACACTTTTTAAATAATTACATTATAAAAACTAATGGCCATAATGCAGGGTTTCCAACCCTTTTAGAGTTTTCTTACTCCAACACACCCACTTTAGCTCTGGAAGAGCTTGTTTATTGATTCATTAGTTGTTTTGGGAGCATGGGAATCACTAAAATGCATAATTCAAGAAGTACTCCTGGACTGGGAAACCCATATATTAACGCCAATACTTTCCTTGAAGGGCACATGAAGTAATTACAGTAAATAATTAAGGCATTCACAAATTGAATCGCTCACCAGAAGATAATGTGTCACTAAGTAAGAATAAATAACTCTGTCAAAAATTAACCACCAGAAAAGAATATTATTACCATTAACTGATGACTGTAGGCTACCATGGTAGTCATCCATGTGTGAATAATCAGGGATGGATTATTTTAAATTCATTCTTAGTAATACCCTAGAAGCTGAGGTGCAAGGCCTTTTTTCACAATAGGCATAAAATTTCAATTTCTGCCTCTTTTGAGAGTCTCTTAGAACTGTGCATGTTTTAGTTCTTAACATTGATGGAAAATACTGTGGTGGAAATGCTACAAAACCAGAAGAAAACTGGGTTTCTGTCTTTGCAAGTGAGTGGTCAACATTTATAAAAGTGTTTCCAATGTTTTTCTTTATGTGGAAGCAATTTTTGATAAGAAGAGTCAAACCATTTCATACACATGCCACACACCCACACACAGCCAATGAAGTTACAAGGGGAGAAAATATATTGGATCCTTAGCGCATGAACACCTAGTAGAAAATCAGAATTGGAATCAGAAAACTTTATTGATCCCGTACGAAATGGTAAATGTTAGTAAATGAGCAATATAAGACCTCCACACTGTAGAAATGGACATGATTTATACATGGCTTGTAACAATCAGAAATAGATCGTTTCTTCTTTTTTGTATTGCACAGATCCTTCCCCAATAACTACTGGGACAAGTTTGTCAAACGGAAGGCAAGTAATGTTTCTACACTTTTTTTTTTACATTTCATGATTAGCTTTGTGATTACAGAATGCAGGATTTCCAGGGAAAAAGGACCACGGTGATGGCAGTGAAACTTAATTTAATAATTGTTTACTGGTTATTTTACCTGTAGGTAATAAACAAGTATGGTGACTTGTATGGGGCAGAGCGGATTGCTGAGCTTCTTGGTCTGGACAAGAGCGCACTGGACTTCAACCCCACAGAAGAGGCTATCGCAAAAGAGGCCTCCCTGATGTCCTGGTGAGAATAGCATGCCAGATCATTTTGTGTAGGATCTACATTACTGTAAAATTTTTTGTTCATTAGACTGGAACAGTATGCTGCCCTGGCTGAAGTGTTACTTTATAAAAGCAACAAACTAGAAGTATTAGAATACTACATATTTTCAGATTCCAAAGAAAAATAGGAAATAATATACTGTAGTTATTACAGATGGACCAAAATTTCAGGCATTAAAAAGTTTGTCAAAACATGGAAAGAGAAGACTAAATTAATAAATAAAGATTAAACAATTTAAACACAATTTATGGTAATGAAAATACATGTTTGATAGTTTAAAAAAAAGACGTTCCACTCGAAACACAGAAAATAGCATCGCTACATAAGTAGAAAGTCCCTGCAAGCATCTGTAGCCACAGTTTTAACAAGATTAACAGAGCAAGCAAAGACTAAAAATAGAGAAATTCATTGTCTTGGATAACCAGCCATGTTGTTAAGGATCGTAGGTACGTACTATACATACTCTATTTTATATAAAGTTATGTAGTGACACATTATTATTTCTTGGTATCAGTTCTCAGCCCAGCATGACCTAATTTTCTTTCATATTGATTTCTTATTTGTTTATTATTCTGCACACATTTAAAATAATTTATTTACAGCTTCCTCCTAATTGAAATGAAGTAAATTTGTACATGTATTAGGTCTTATATTACTGAAAACAGTGTTTTTCAACTTTTGAACATTGTCCAATGGTCCTTTGGTTTGTTTGACAGGTTAAGTTCCATTGACACCAAGTATCATATCTGGAAGATGGGCGTGGTGTTCACAGACAATGTGAGTTTACTGAGAACCCTCTACAGCAGGGCTGGGCAATTCATTTCTACGGGGGCGCCACATGAAAAATCTGAACTGTGTTGGAGGGCTGAACCAACGATAACTTGAACTTAATTCTGCTCAATATTAATTTTGTCCCATTGTAAAAAGCAGTAAATTGTATATTTTGCTAAGCTGCTACAAGGCTTGTCACGACACTGAAATTTCAAACTCGATACCGATACTAAGGATGGTACTCAATACTCAATACTATGTTCGATACTACGGGGGAGAAAAAACTAACACAGGAACTTTTTAATAAATAGTTTAAAGTGTGCTCAGGGGCTGTCACGCTGCTTCTCTGCGGAGGAGAGCTTCATGACCGGCCTTGTTCAAAAAAGGTGCATGCCATTTTTTTTCCTCAGTAGAGAGCCAGGGGGAGAGCCTCGGGCCTCCAAAGCCCCAAAGTTCGCCCAAAGCTCCCCCTGGCCCTCTATTGAGGAAAAGAAAAGCGGCACGCACTTTTAAATCCCGAACAGGCTGTCATATAAACATTGGGTCCTCCAGGTAGCCGGGGGAGGGGCTGCCCGCTGCAATGTCTGTTGAAAATTGTTGTAGTCTGCCGGCGATTTCCATGAACCGGCAGATGCAAAACTGGCATTTAGGTATCGATACCAGTGCTAATTGCTACCGAACTCGATACTAAATTTTAGTATAGATTTGTGTCTGAGAATCGATTTTTATTTTGACAACATTATTCATTTGTGTTTATGACTGACATACCGCGGGCCGGACAGGGATACCCAAAGGGCCGTAAAATGCCCAGGTCTGCTCTACAGTGACTTTATGCATATCTTGTAAAAAGTCTTATGCAGTCCTACGGCATTGGAAGAATCATGGTTAATTGTGGTCTTTCTTGTTTTTGTAGTCTTTCCTATACCTGGTGTGGTACACCACCATGTCCATACTGGGACACTACAACAACTTCTTTTTTGCCGCTCACCTGCTGGACATTGCCATGGGCTTCAAGACCCTGCGGACCATCCTCTCCTCCGTCACACACAACGGCAAACAGGTTATAGCATTTCTGAGGCTCTGATCAGGAGAGATGCTTGATTTAGGACCCTTCTGATATACATTGTGCTTTTCCCTCTGCTGCCATAGCTGGTGCTGACTGTGGGTCTGCTGGCTGTGGTGGTGTATCTGTACACTGTGGTGGCCTTCAACTTCTTCCGGAAGTTCTACAACAAGAGTGAGGACGAGGATGAGCCGGATATGAAGTGTGATGATATGATGACTGTAAGTTGCAAACATTTGATTTATTTTCTAGGTCAAGAGCAGAAATCTGCACCACCAAAAGATCAAAGCATTAATAATTCAGAGATAAAAGAACTGGGGTTTATGATTAGTTCAAAGCAAAACCCACTAGGCAGAATAAAGTCACATTTCCTGACTAATCTCAGCTCTTATACATAATAGAACTTGAAAGAAATCTATCAGTTTTTATATTTGTTAATTTATTTCTTTGTTTGTTTGTTTGTTCATTTCTATGTGTTCTTTTCACTTGCAGTGCTATCTTTTCCACATGTATGTGGGTGTGCGTGCTGGTGGTGGAATAGGTGATGAAATTGAGGACCCCGCAGGTGACCCATATGAGCTTTACCGCATCCTCTTCGATATCACCTTCTTCTTCTTTGTCATTGTCATCCTTCTGGCCATTATCCAGGGTAAGGTGTAATCACCAAGGCTTATGGAGAAAATGTCAGTGGTATAATGTAAGATTGTCTTGATTATTTGATCAAATTACCCTCTCAATAAATTGGCAACTAAATAATCAAAGTTTAAGTTGCACATTTTAAATAGTCCTTTTGAATGTCTTTTCTGTGTTTATTATTTTAATCCAACCTGAAATCAAAATTGACATTTTGTTCTGGGTCATATTGAGCACATTTATTCATATCATATTTAAATGCTGAATACTAAGATTCCTGTTTTCCTCTAGTCTTTAAAAGTGTATTGAGTCACTTTTGTCTGCCTCAGAAATGTTTTCAGAGTTTTTATGACATCATGCACCAAAGGGTAGGGGAGAACAATATCAAGCAATAATGCAGTGTTTTTGCCCCTTCTTCTACCCCACAGAGTTAAATGCTCAGCTAGTTTAGAGTCTGTTTGACACATAAATGCTTGCCCAGTGTGTGCAGGACAAGTTCAGACTTTCACTACTTTCACCACTTATGTACAAGTTCCTTTTTACGCAAGTAAAACTCTAAATAAATAAAGTCTTAGCACTCCTGGAATCATGTCACTGGCTCCTGTGGGCTGTATGACCCAAAGAGTTCCAGTGCAGAGGAAAAGCATGGCTTTGGCTCAGTGGGTTAAAGTCACTCCAACTGTGTGTCTAGAACTGGGAAGGCTCAGAATGACACATGCAGAGAGAGAGGGATTAAAGCCATGCTGAGAGAGCGAGAGTGAGCGCGACAAAGAGAGAGAGAGGCAGGAAGTTAAGAGGAAGAAAGCAATAAAGAACTATTCACAAATGCAAACTTGCAGGTTACCTTTTTGCCTTATTTTGCGTAATAATACCTTCATCCTGAGCCGTGCCTATTTAAAAAAGTGGTATATTGCTAAATATTCATACGGAAGCACACAGCTTTTTAGAGAATATTTAGAACAGGAATTGAGTGGGAAGAGTGCAGGCTAACCTCTCCCAGTTGGAGCTAACATGCTGCAGGGAGCTAATAACAAGACAGACATCTCACACGGTTTCTGAAGCAACAACAGTGTTAGGTCATTTAAATCTGAACTGTACTCACAAAAAAGCTGCAAGACGAGTGAATCACTTTGTTAGGCTGAAAATGATACTGGTTCCACGCTACTCTTCTAGGTTTATTTATGCATAACATTTATGCAATCCATTAAGAGCAAAGAATATCCATGTGTCATTTATTTATATATATAACATCACATCCGCAGTATAATATATATTTTCAAAATGCCTGCTAATAGCCTTTCATGGTAGGAATACACAGAACTATGTTGTACTTGGTAAGAATCTTTCTGCTTTGATATACATACATTTAGAATGTGCATTTTTTATTTTGTCAAAATGTCTACATTTCAAATGTTATGAATTGTCAGAATGACCAGTTATGCATAAGCTATTTACCACTATGTCTGTGTGAACACAGGTTTGATCATTGATGCATTTGGAGAACTGAGAGACCAGCAGGAGCAAGTTAAAGAGGACATGGAGGTAAGAATTGATCAATAGCAGAACAGCAGCTTGCTTTGCTTTATCTTAACATCGTTATCTTAACATTGCTTTATCATATCATTTGAAACTAAATTTATTGCTTGTAAACGTGTTCTACGTGTTATATTTATTCATTTAACCCTCTGGCCCTCGTCAGCACCCTCGTGGACACTTTTGGCCAATTGAAACTCATGACAACTACATTTTAATTCCTTGTTATTTACACTTTTAAACCATACAATTTAGGTTACAATGCTTTTATTCTAAACTCAACACTTGAAAAATGTAGTTTTTGGTGTTTTCTTCCAGATTAT
>JBBPCY010000001.1:40221729-40239329 GCA_037974405.1 Brachyalestes nurse
AAATCATGTGGTTTCATTCAAATTACAGTTAACACTGAACTGAAACTTCACATTAGTGATCATGTACTGAATCAGAATTACAGAGTAGAAGAGTGAAAAGACCCACAAAGTAAAATGTGACTGCAGATACATTATATGGACAAAAGTATTGGGACACCAGACCAATACACCAACAGGGATTTTAATGACAATGTATTCAAATACGTGTGTGTGTATAGTGTGTGTGTGTGTGTGTATGCGAGAGAGTGTTTGTGTGTGTGTGAGAGAGAGAGTGTGTATATGTTTGTGTGTGTATGTGCTATTATTTGTTTATTATTGTATTTTAAAGCTCCACCTTCCATTTATTTGTAATTATTATTTTTGTTTCTCATATTTCTTCATTTCGCTCTTCATGCTTTTATTAAACTCATCTATTTATTTATGCATGTACTTATTTACTTAATAGCATTTATTTATTGATTTATTTCGGTGTAACAATGTTTGCAACATTAATTAATGTATTTTTTTACACTTTAATGCCACTGATTTATTTATTTATTTATTTAGAGAGACGGAGACGGAGAGGGAGGGGGGAGGGGACTCAGTTCAGAAAATTGAAAGTTTCTTCTTCCTGTTATTTCTGTATCTGTTAGAGGAGCCGGTCTACTCCTGCATTTCTTCTTCATCTGGTGAGTTAATAATGAACTGCAATGAGGAACATCGTCTCGTAGTTTAGAATAAAGGTGTTTTATGTGTTCCACTGATCTAGAACTGTCTTTTAGAACCTCTGTGACGGACTTTATCACAGAAAATGATAGACAGGAACAGTGTGGAGTCAGACAGAGTTAGACTGTCTTTATCTGAACCTGGAACCTGGAAAACCCAAACGGACTCTGTCTCGGTTAACACTGACAGTCTTGTAGCTCTGAACTGAAACACTTCACTGATTTAGGAGAGATTTTAAACTCTGAGTCGAATCAAGGAACCGGAGCACCGTGTAACGTGTGTTCAGGTGCAGTAGAGAAGAGTTTCTGCTGCGGTTTTTTACTCTTAATCACACTTTAAATTATATCTTCCTTTATAAATTATATCATAAGAGACTAAAGTCACATAACTGTGCTACAATAGTTTTATTTTTTTCCAGGTATTGAAGAGTAACTGAGCTTCATAAGTCCAGCATTGGAGGCGGAATCTTCTTCCCGGGGTGAGAAACCATAAGTCAGCCTCAGTCTTTTGAGGGATATTTTTAATCGATTTAATTATTTGCTAATTGTATTAAATGAGTTCTGTATTTAATTCTTTATGTATTTAATATACTTTCATTTCATCATTTCGTCTGTGGTGAATCCACCTCTGCACTCTACTGTTCGATTAATACTGTATTTATAATTATAAACCTGAACTTCAGCAAGGATTTCATACCATGTGCTCTTGTCCTGCATTTTTACAGTACAGTAACACACACATCTGTCACTCTGTCTCTCTCTCAAACACACACACACACACACACAGAACACTGTACAGCAATGGTCATAAAGAATTGATTGTTTGATCAAAGCCTTTGCTGAATATTGAGTGAGCTAATTCTGTGAGCTATTTTTTGTGTATTTAAGTTTCATTTCTGATTTGTAGCTGCAGTAAAATTAGTTTGAAGCAGAAGATTAAAGCAGCACAGCTTCAGGTGACACTCTGTGATCTTCAGAGAAAACTCAGTTTTGAAGATGACAACTGCCACAAAGGGAAATATGACTCAGCGTAGGCAGATTTTTAAAATGTTTATCGTGTTTATTTGGCATTACTGTTTTTGTTGGGTGTGTTTAAATATTGTTGCTTATATTAAGTGATTTGTTTGTTATGTAATTACTGCTAAAAATTGAAAATGTTTTTCTCTAATGTGGAAATATTCTGTAACTCATGTCCCCTCAGTTCTGCTGCCTGTTTACAGTTTTTACTGAGAGTTAACTTCACACACCCAAGTGTGCAAAGTACTAGATAAAGTAATTTTGGCTGAGGAGTCTATTTTTTTTTTATCACACTCTGCTAGAACACACAGACTGTTACTGGTGATAAAGAGCAAGGAAAGAGAGAATTTAGGAAGAACCCACTTTCATTCTGAACTCAATATTTGAAAATTTTAGTTTTTAGTGTTTTATACCAGATGTCGTCATTTACCCATTTTTGGCCAAGTGAGGAGTTTTATATAATATTTTATATAATGGCCATATATTTATACATAATGTTTTAAAACTTTTTTGCTGTTTTTACTACATAAAGTTTGTAACTAACATCGGTTCTTGTCATAAGTATCAAAAATTTATTCCTTTGTTTTTTTTTGTAATCCTTCATTGTTTGCACAATGCACTTGTTAGTAAACAACCTAAAAAATGGCCATTTTCTCTATTCTCAGTGCTGCTGGGACCAAAAATGGAACAAATCTGAAATATTCCATTTTACTTAGTAGCAACAAACACTGGATTTTATTTTCATGCACAAATACAAAACCATTATCTGACATCCTTGAGGTCACACCTGTGTCAAAATTGTCATTCATTTGCTCTATTGGAGTGCAGTGAGCATCATACTCCTCTATTGGAAACTAAGATTATTATATAAAATTACTGGCTTGGCCAAAAATGAATAAATGACATAATCTGGAAGAAAACACTAAAAACTACATTTTCAAGTGTTGAGTTTAGAATGAAAGCATTTTAACCACAATTGTATGATTTAATATTGTAAATAACAAGGAATTTAAAAATGTAGTTTTCATGGGTTTCAATTGGCCAAAAATGGCCACGAGGGCGCTGAGTGTTACAATTTGATGTATGGAGTTTATTGTTGATATATTTACTGAGTTGAAGTTATAAATTTAAAGATCTGAAATAACTCCAGATCCTTGGGAAGTTTCATTCCATTTGCATTAACACAGCTAAAATGGTCAAAAAGGAGAGTGAAGTGGACAAAAATGGCCCAGAGGGTTAAATGATAAACAAATGTATGTTGAATTTAATTTCTTTGAAATTTCAGACCAAATGCTTCATCTGCGGTATTGGAAATGACTACTTTGACACCACCCCACATGGCTTTGAGACACATACCTTACAAGAGCACAACTTGGCCAACTACCTGTGAGTAGCATGAGCCCACCATAGCCACAGTGTTCAGTCTTTCTGTGGTCTGTGCAAAAATATGTCAGTTCTCTCTTATAGTGACAAAATCTCATTTGTTTTTCAATTCTGTCAAAAATACTCAATTAATTGAACAATTAAAATTCACATCCTTTTTGAAAAGTTTGCAACTTGAACAATAAACAGATTATTGTAAAGGCATACTCTGCAGTCTGAATATTCTCCACTGTGCTTAAAAGAGTGTTAAATGCAGAGAAAGAGTTTCACATTGTTCACACTGTGTGCTGTGGTGTGTTCACACATGACTATAAGGGACTACTTTATTTTAGCTAGTCTGCAGAAGACAGACAAGTTCTTGTTCGATAACAAGTAAAATACAAGCAAACTTAAATCTCATTCAGTGTTGATGGCTTTGCGAGTTACTTTATTTGTGTTAGTTTATAGGTAAATTTCACGGCCTGTGTGAATAATCTAAGGATAACTAGTCTGTGTTTCCCACTTTATTCTCAGTCCCTAACCAAACCACTGAGTGTTTACAAGTTTAGTTTCCCTGAGCCTAGTGTCTTTCAGCAGTAAAAGCCCAACAATTTAAACTGCATTTTGCTGTTTCCCTCCGTGTAAACATTGACCATTCCTTAATACCTCTTGCTTAAGTCTGTCAAAGAAATCGGCAGGCTAGTGAAATTGTCACTGCCTGGGGAGAATTCTTAAACTGCTTGGGTATTTTTACAGCCTAGAAAGCATTCGAGTTAATTGTTAGGACAGTATGACATCATTTTTTTGTGTAGTCAGTTTGTTTCACTTTTCTTTATTTGTAGCAATTCTCCATTCCATGAGTTTCTCCATTCAGGTCATCAGGTTGAAACAAAAACAGCTTTGTTTATGCCAGTCTTAAGCCAAAACAATGCTTAGCCCATTTATCACTGTTTGCTGTGTTTGATCTCTCAGGTTCTTTCTCATGTATCTTATCAACAAGGATGAAACTGAGCACACAGGCCAGGTGGGTTTATTTACTTCTTGACTCTTCTTGAATAAAATATTATGCAAAGAACACAACTAGAAACTCTGAGGAGAGAAGTAAAATTTCAAAACTATGAACCCATTTTTCTTTAGATTCTTTCGTATTAAAATATGTTTTACCCTCTGTCCGGGATATCAGCCCTCCTTATCTTTTGTATTGTGGTGGTTTGTCTGTTGTTTCATCTCAGTTATATGCCGTAGAGGATAAAGCCTAATTGTGCTTTTTTAAAATCAGACCCAAATAGTTGTTTTTTTTTTAAGTTTATCTTTACAATACTTAGTAGTAGTGTATATTTACACAGCATGCATAAGGTTTCAAGGAAATTTTAGATTTTTACTATATCAGCCACTTAAGCCTTTATATATTTTTAAACATTATTTCATTTTATGACTCAGTAATTGGTTGAACAAAAGAACCAAGTTAATTTCTTTTTAGATTCACATTTAACAAAAAACATACACAGTAATTAATATTTGGAAATTAAATGACTGAAAGAGCACAAACACACACTGAACTATGACTTTATGAAAAAGCGTCTAGACTGACACTACATTACACTGATCTTGTGTGTTGCTTCATGAACATGGAGGAAACCAGATTAATCCACCTAAGGGTCAGCGGCACAGCTGACAAAACTGTTATTCTGTTTCATCAGTTAATATTTCTAGTAAAAATGCACGAATCCTGAATTTCTTTACAGATAAACTGGATTAAGATTGATTTTTTGGAAGACATTTATTTATCTATCTATTTGTTTATTTATTTTACCCAAAGCTCACACTGGCGGAGGAAATTAACATACGCAAATGCTTCTGTTAAGTCTAAACATAAATAACAATCAGTGCTTGTAAAGCTGTCTTCTTAAATAATATTAATTAAATACTACATCAAAAATAAGGGCTAATTGGCTATTTAGTGAACTGTTATGTGCTGGCACATGTTATTTATGTCATAAATTAGCAAAGCAGATTCCAATCTTGGCTAATTCCAGTTGTCACTACTTTCCCAACAAGCCCTCTAAACTTATATCAGTTTTTTGGCTCTTGAGTGAAGCCTCCCACAGTTCATGGTAGCTGTGTTTTCATACTTTTCATCAATTCTTATCATGTAGTTTTTTTAGTTTGTAGCATTATACTAACGCTAGAGCAACCGAACATTACAACCATTCAAATTAGTACTACAGTACTAGTAAAGTACTATTTCTAGAAGAAAGAGGTGTGGTGTGTGTGTTTATTCTTTTATAAAAGAAGCAGCCAAGATATTATCAGTGGCAACTTTATATCAGCCAGGACTATCAGGAAATAGATAAATATCAGTCGGCCTTATTAGAGGATTGTCTTCTTTCTGGTTTCCTTCTGCTCCCAGTGATTTTCTGCTTGCTCCTTTAATCCTCACACTTCTCCCCGCAGGGCTCTCAGACTCTCTATTCCATTCAAAAGTATTCTGTTTCTCTGTCTTAAGGAGTCTTATGTGTGGAAGATGTATCAAGAGCGATGCTGGGACTTCTTCCCAGCTGGAGACTGCTTCCGGAAGCAGTACGAGGACCAGCTGGGCTAGAGCGGCTGCGTTTCCAACCCACCAGCCTCTCCTCGGAGCTGTACACCAACTGCTCCTCTCTTTCCTTTTGCATTCAAACCACTGACATTTCCCAACCGCTCAACAAACTGGCCTTTTCTTTAAATCGTCAACTTGCATAAGGAGTCTTGATGCCAGTATTTCTTTTTCTACCACGGAACTTTGTGATACATCAGCGTCTCAAATCCCAATCGTTACCTCGGTTAACAGTGCCAATGTAGAGACTGTCTTGTTATAACCAAACCCTTATAATGGGGTTTTCGATTCTTTTCTTTTCCTTTCTTTCCTCAGAAAAACAAACAAAAAAAAACATGTTGCCTTTCTTCCACATAACCCTGAAACCATTGCACAACGTTTTCTTGTCTTTTGAAGAACCGCTGGGTTGTGTGGGGTTACTGAACAAAATGTGAGTCTAATACCCGTATATGCACAAGATTATTTCAGTTGTTTAGGGGAGTGGAGGAGAATAATGCCAACATGCCAAATGCAAGTGAAGAAATATCTACAGAGAGAGTTCATGTTCAGATATCATTAACCTGCTTGCTTTTATGAGATATGATATGAGAACAAGCCCAGGTTAAAAAAAAAAGGTCATGCAATGAATTGCCTCTTAACAAGTCTTGATGAAGTGCCTTACCTTCATGACAAGTAAAGCTATGCAAAATTGTTTGTTTTCAGTATATTTTACTCCTGTTTTTTTCTGAATTAAGCATAAAACAAATCCTCAGACTTACTTTGTGGCTTCTGAGTTTCTGTTTGAAAAGGTACAGAATCATTTTAAGTCTTGCCATCAGCAGTGTTGTTGTAACAGAATGCTCACAATGCAACAAAAAGGAATTTTAGCAAACAACCTAAATTAAAACAAACAAAAAAAATGCTATTGTATGGCTATTTCTATGTAGTAGCTTTGCTGAATTGTGCATTTCTTTTGGAGGGAAAATAAAGAATTTGATGCAATAAAGTACTTTTATTTTGGCATGTAAATTTTATTTGTTTCTGAATACCACATAGTTGATAAATTACTGCAATACTGCTACATACTGCTAGTTCCAAACCTTTTCATGCCAGAGCCCACATGTAGAGTTTGTCCTAAAACACACCAAGCAGCAAAATGGTAGCTTCTGAGCAAAAATACATTCATTTAGCTTTGCACTTGTGGGAAAACAAAAGTTTGATCAAGACCAACCCATCCCTAAACAGACCCACAGTTTGAAAACCTCTTGTTCCGTTCTTCATTATTCAAAAACTACTTTGAAATTAGCAGTAATGAAGTTACAAAAGTGAGGAGGCATTCACATCCTCCTGGATCCATGGAATGAACTGGGTTAACACTAATAATGTCTGATGATGCTTATCTGGAGAACAGCGTAAAGGAAAAGACGCCTCCCGCACTCAGAGTGGCAAGCTGGTGTTTGCATTAGTGATGAGATGCTGTCATGGCTGATTATCATTAAGGCTGTTCTGTCTCTCTCCATTTGTGCCTGGTTTAAAAGCTTTTTACGGTTCCTCTATGAGTCAAGGACAGGGGACCTCATTCTTCTTTGCTACCTGGTGGTTTTTAAAGAAACACAATTTATACAACCCACTTAATGGACCACTGTACCTTCAATGCTTTTGTGAAGGAATCACCCAATGGCTGCCACAAAACTGCACTGACTGTGTGTTGTTTCCTGATCGATGCGGCATCAGCAGCCCAGGTGTTGAGCGATCAGCTGCCTTTAATTCTTAAGAGTGCTGTGACCTTTTGGTCTGGCGGCTTGAGTGATGACAACGTGTGATTATCATCAACCTTGAGCAGAGAGCTCGTCTGCCCACAGGAGAAAACAAGTCCTAGGAGGAGGAGTCTGAAAGCTTCCTGTCGCACCTCAGCACCTTCTGCACGAGCCTGGTGTGTATTTGCCCTTCCTTGCCGTCTGGTTATTCACCACTGACTCCTCGTTAACTCTACAACAATGTGAATATGACTGTCCACATCAGTGCCTTTAGGCGCCCAGCTGATCTGCTCTTCATGCCCGTGGGAGTAAAACATAGTTAACTTCCATTGATTTACGTTTTGAAAAAACTGACGAACAATTTGATATTCTAAATGTACAAAAACAACTGAATTTGTCATAACCAGTACTTAAGTCAAGGCTGCATGTCAATAAACCAGCAATAATAGAGATGTTTTATTTGCCATTGTAAACTTTTTAATAGTAACAGATAAAAATAGTTCATGACATAGGCTTATAAACATTTAAAATGTTCGCAAATACCCTATTCACAAATTATTTAAAACAGCTGAAATTTTTAAACTACGACAGCGTATATTAACAGATTATAGACAACAGTAAAACTCAAAAGTTCATAAAAAGCTCTTTGCGGCCAGATGCAGACAAAATGTACTGGTCGTGTTGGAAGAATACCATGCAAACCACTGGCATACATTATTTCTCGCTGCCCTGCAAAGATACTGAGTCACTGACAGCAATTTTATGAAAAGAGGGGGCTTGTCGTGTATCTAAATTTGCTGCTTTGCTATTAATAGGTCTTCAAAAATGTCAGAAGCCTCCTAATTACTTCTTCAGGCTTTCTAAAAGTGGAACTAAAAGGGAGGCAGATGTTTCTATTAGAATCTCGTCCATCGTGTAAAGGTCTGGGAGAGACCTGGGGGGTACCAGGCTCCATGCTGAGGGGGGAAGGAAAGACTGCTTCATTCCCTGCAGCAGGACGCCAAAGGAGCATGCCTCCCCTGACGAGAGTGTCCTAATTAAATCCCATTCTACCCTTCTGCTCCAGGGCCCTCGCAGCCTCCCTATTAAGGTAAACAACATCGGTTCAATTCAAATAGTGCATGCTTATATACTGAGCAATATGGTGTGAAGATATACTGAGCAAGATGGCATCTTAGAGGAAGCACTACAGTGTCGACGTTTTCCTTCTAGTGAATTGGACCAAATAAAGCTATGAAAATCACAACACTAGAGCAAAAAGATTAAAAGCATATTGTATGTTATAGTTACAGCCAGCGATTAGTAAGTGTACCAAAGAAAATGGACAGTGAGAGTCTGAACTAATTGGATCTAATGAAGTGCATTATTTTACATTTCTACAATGAAACATGAATGTTTTGATATGCCAGACTTGACTGAGAACTCAAATAATGAGTAACAAAGTAATCCAGCTAGAATATTACAGTAAAATTTTTAATATTAAAGTTTTTTCCTCTTCCTCCACTAATTAGAAAAAAAAATACTTTGTGTAGAAGACATCAGAAACAGACATCAGACGTCATTTTGTCATGGTTTGTTCAGGCGGTTGCTGACATCATCCCACACTGTACTATACGGCAGCCACTGCTCGCTCTTGCTATGCCAGTAAAAATCTGCATTTTTGCTAACAGTAATTATGTTTGGTCAGTTCAGTTCTTGTACCACTCTCAACGCAACAGGATGCACTTCAGCCCTCAGTCCGTATTACACGATACAAGTCTCTGTGCAGATAAACTGTCTGCATTTTTGCAAGCAAAAATCAGCCTTTAGACTCAATCAATAAACAGAAACAGGAATTCAGATTTGGAGTTTGCTGCAGTATAACAGTTAAGACTTAACTGTATAAATGGGGGTTGCTCAGTTGATTTCTCTGCAGTTAAAACCTCTGGGTCACAGAGGTGCAGGAGTGTTTACCGCTGGGTTAATTGAGGTTTAAATGTGTTGTTTGTCAGTCTCCTTTACCCCCTGAGGGAGCTTCTAGGAGCTGTTTGATTACATTCATAGTTTAAATGGCAGTTAAATGGATACAGATTGCAGCAATTTTAGGCCTTAATTACCGTTTCAATTGTGATTTCCCCTTTTGGGTCAGAATGAGCTACACACCTATGTGTTACTTAATTCTAATGACTGATTGCACAACTGTTAATTGTCACAGTTCCTTGAAGTGTATGTGGAGGTACCTGTACATGGAAGAGGATGCAATCCATCTAATGTTGTCAAATATCCAACTACATGGCAATTACCTCAAGTTCATTTTGCAAGAGGTTTTAAGTAAAACGGTTCAACAAGTTGTGCAGGAACTGGTGGCCTGGTGGTTAGGGAATTGCCTCTGCAATCAGAAGGTTGTGGTTTGGTTCCCAGGCCTGCCTGTGGCACCACTGAGGTACCCCTGAGAAAGATACCAGCCCTATGCACTGCTCCCTGGGTGATCCATTCCCACCGCTTCACTCAGATGAATGGGTTAGAGTAGAAGACAATGTTGTGCCGTTAACACTGTGTGGTGTGGTCATGTATGACACATTAGTCCAGAAACTCATCCCTTAATATCGTAAATATGGGATCAACTGTACAGGTGCATTCTTCTGTAAAGACTGGGACAAGGTGGAGAAGATGCAAACAGCAGGTCCCCAAAACAGTCCCACCAGAACCTCTAGAGTACGAGATCTCATCACAAAATACAAATCAGTTCATTAAATCAGTCGCCATCCACCCCGATGACCATACCTGTCTAGCACTGCACTAAATATGGGTATCAAATACAAGAACACACTTGTCCTCCACTTATTCACTCCCACTTTGAAAATCACCAAAACATAATTTAACCAAGGCACCCACATTTTTGTACATGGCTGTATGCTGTGTGTGCGCTATTACATTGTAGGAAAGTTGCGTTCTACCGTAGGAAACATCAGTAACAGATTTCCAACAATGCTTTTTAATGCATGACAGTTTTAAAACAGGTTGAAATTTTAAAAACCCCACATTGTAAAAATAATTTAAAAACCCCGAATGTGGTAGCAAGCAATTGAACTTTATTTCAAATGAGTGTTGGCCTGTCCCACATGCCTTCAGTGAATGACAATATTGGGCTCTAGCAAAAACAGTTATAAGACAAAGCACAAATACTGAACAAACATTTCACAAAGTAGGTTTCATGTTGTCCCAGAGTCCAATTTTGTCTTAAATTTCACTTGCTTTTGCCCACTGACTTGTAAGTGCCTTAGCTGGATTGTGTGTGGTCCAGAATTGTCTACATGTGTCGAAACAATTCATAATCTTTAGCTAAATTGAATAAAAGTTAAATTCTTTGTAACCGCATTAAGTCTGTTTTTAGGCCACACTTATAACCTATTTTATTATTTTATTTTTAATATTGTTTTTAGCTACATGGCTTCATTAAAGCTGATGGTAATGTGTTTTGTTCCTCAGTGGCTTACATGTGTGTGTGTGTCTGGAGTAATGGGGCATCTGCTTTCCACTGTTTTGGCACACTCCTCTGTGACAGATGTGGCAGTTTTCCTCGATCACCCCTTAGTAAAGTGTGTGTGTGTGTGTGAGTGAGTGCAAAATGAAGAGCCTGTGTGACAAAGCATGAGAGAATGACCACACGCAACAGAATAAAAAATAAAACTGTTTGTTTTTGTTTTACCTTTGATTACCTTTAATTTTACCCTTAACTTTCCATTTGTCTGTACTCCTAATGACCACTGCATTATAACTGCTGGTCTATCGTTTCAGGGCAGATACCATCATGTTGGTTGCCCTAGAAATTGGAGTAATTATGTAAAAGCTCGGCAGGATTGTATTAATCCCACATCCGCTGGGGTTGCTGACCTGGCCTCTGGAGTTGGGCTGGGATTTAGCGTCAGCCTTGTTTTCATCGGCCTCCTAATTCCTTTCACCCCCACCCCCACCCCCAAGAGAGATATATAAAAGGCCCGGTCTATTGTGTCCTGCTTCCTGTCTCAACTCAGGCCTCTCCGACCCCCAGACATCAGAGAAGTCAGGTACTACAGCCCCAGTCACTTAAATCTATGAAAGCCCCCACTTAACACACCACATCTTTGGCTGTAGTAGTGCTTCAATCTGGATAAAAGGGGCCAGTGGTGAGTATTACATTGATGTACCGTGAGTGTGAGGGTCAAGGGGGTAAGTCATGAAGACAAATAGACTCAAAAGGTTTGTCGATTCAGTGGTTGAGATTAAAGGAATACTTCACTTTATAGAGATCTGGCACAGTTTGTCCCTCATCCTGAGCTTTGAACAACTGGTGTGGATTTGTCATTGCTGTCATAAGAAAACCATACATCACTGAAACAGACATCTGTACATTTCCTAAATGGTTCTTGTTTTGGCCAGAATGGAATGAAAAGCATTTATATTTTGTTACCCATCAACAAAAATGGCTTTGAAGACATATCCATTGAAATGTCTTTGAGGAACTAAATGCATTTCAACCACAGGTTCCTCTAGGCCATTAGTACAAAGAACCTTTTTGGTGCATTTTTTAAAAGCGTAAACGAAGTAAAATAATGTTCCACGTGTGACACTTACTAAGAAGGACTGAGGGAGATTGCAGTTTTGAATCCCACTGATGCTGCAATCAACACAATTATTTATTACACAGGTCAAAATAATCAGAGATAAGTTTATGTAGGTTTTGTATCTGTGTTTAGTTTTAGCACGTACAGTGTTTGTGATGAAGCTAGTTATATATTGCACGATAGTTGGTATAATTAGCTAATATTATGCTAAGCGTTTTTGAAGAAACAGTGGTAGCTGACTGACACTGATCATTATATCTATGCCACAGTGTGTCTCTATCTGACTTCACACTGAAAATATTGAAACAGCTACTTGATTGGTGCCTGCGGTTTAATAAAAACCACATGCAAGTCTATTGCAAATCTAATATATTCATAATTCAAAAAGTTGATGTGACTGAAAAAACTGAAAGCAGATTAGAATCAGCATGAAAACTGGTTTAGAAAAGTGTGTTGTAGTTTCTAAAGATTACATTTTTTTGGTTAACCTGTGTTATTAACAGAGATGATGCATATAAACAATAGTTGAACCACTTAGGAAAAGCACTGGATGGATAAGAAGTGTCTTAATGGTAAGGAAGTTATATGCATATGCACATTCATGGACACACATACACACGACCACGCGCACCCACACACATACACACACATACACACGACCACGCGCACGCACACACACGCACAAACGCACACATACACACACATGGATGGGAGCATTTTCAGATCCAGTGCATTCCAGTGGGCAGAGTGTGTGTTTTAGATTGTCCCCAATATGCTGTGATTGTTCTCCCAGGATGCACATGGTGCAGTGAGAACTCTAAACTCAGTGAACTCTTCGGCTTCGTGTTCAGCTCCTTCTCTTTTCTCCCACCACTTGTCTTTCTGTGCTGTCTATCTTTCTGCAGAGCTGTGCTCTTTTTTCCACCCCCTTTCCTGGCCCAGTCTTCACTTCCCTTCCCCCATTTAACATTGGGCCTCTTTCTTAAAGAAACTGTATTTGATAGAAATAAGGTCAAATAAAATAAGAAAGCCCTAACTAGACTTTTTAAATGAATGCATGCTTGCCTTTAATAGCTGGTTATCAGAAGTTTGGTAATTAGTAATTCTGTAATACAAATAAACCTGTTTTCTTTGTTAGCTGGCAATAAATTTACATATTTACATAACTAACTAAATTTCATGCTTATTATGACAAATGCAATTTCATAGGTCAATAGTTATATCAATAATTGTTCTACCTTTAATCTCCTTGATGAACTATTAATATTTGACTGTTCAACTGTTTAAAGCACCTTCAAGTCATCCGAGTGTAGAATATAATAGAATATATTCTATTAACACTAGTCTGGAAAATGAAACTGTCTGAAATATTTCTATATTGCTATAGACATATTCAATCAGTCCACGTTCTACCGTGACAAATTTCCCACTTGTGGCACTAATAAAGGTTTATCTTATCTTATCTTATCTTATCTTATCTTATCTTATCTTAATCTTTTCTCTTACCTGCCCTCATCAGTTAATGGCTCAACAGCCAATTCTTTACTGATTTTACAGACATGGACAAAGTCACATTTACAAGCTAGTTCTACTAATATGTAGGTAGTATTTATGCTTCACATATAAGCACATGGATTCTATTCAAGTCAAGTATATTTATTGTAATTTCAGTCATATAGACGGTACACAGTGAAATGAAATAACGTTCCTCCAAGACCATGCTACAACACAAAGATCAAAAATCAGAACAACACAGGGCTACATAAGTGCAGGCAGGACAGGAATACACACAGTACAAAGTGACCAAAAGTGAGAGAGTGCAAGAAAAACACAAGAGCAACAATAAAATACAACAGGACAAGAAAACATACAGTGCAGCAAACAAAACTATCCTCTGCAGGGTCTTGTGGTCCAAAACCAGAAAATTCCCATACCACACTACGATGCAGCGACAGAGGATGCTCTCTATAGTCCCTCTGTGGAAAAATGGTGAGGACTGGGGGAAGGTACGCTCTCCTCAGTCTCTGCAGGAAGTAGAGACGCTGCTGGGTCATCTGGGTGATGGAGCTGGTGCTGAGGGTCTGTGTGAGGTCCTCTCCAAAGCTCTGGACAATCTCCTCTGAGGATCCATGAATGTTCAGCAGAGAGTGATCATAGCTTATTCTACTGTAGTCAACAACCATCTCTTTTATCGTGTCCTTATTCAGAGACTGATTGTCGGTTCTGTATCAGTTTGTTAGCCATCGCACCTCCTGTCTGTGTTCTCACAGATCAAACACATCATGGTTGTGTCATATTTTAGAATAAATAAATAGTGCTGTGAAAAAGTGCTTATTTTTCTTTATCATCACATTATTCCACATGCAAATCACGTTCCAAAAAAGGAATTACCCCCTTTAAAAGAGCTACATTGTTTTATAATCAACAGCATGGCTAGCTGCATTTACGTTCAACGTGTTTGGGTGCATTTAAGCTTGGTTGTGCTCTAGCAGGATTTCGTTACAAATAAAATGTTACTAACAAATTGAAAAAAATGTGTAGATTTCCCATTGTTTGATATAAAATTCTGTGTACAAATATGAAACAATTCACAGTCATAAATTTGCAATACTCCAGAAATTCAGGACACTGTGTTAAAATGCTATATTTCGTGCTAAATTGTTTTCTAATGTAAAAATTTTACTATTTTTTTGCTTCCTAGCACCAGTGCACAAGGCAAGTTTAATTGTATAGCACATTATCATACACAGATGTCATTCAAGCTTCATGGAATTCAAAGAAGCATAAGAATGAAAAGAAAACAGGAATAAAAGTGAACAATCCTTGTGTAATTGATGATCCGTTGTATAATCAATCATCCAGTTTTGTTCTAAAATTTGTAATCAATAAAATAAGTATAGAATAACAAAGTAAGTTAAACAAAAGAAGTGTCACTGATTAACTGAAGGCACCAGAGCTCCTTCTAAAATCGGCAACCGCTAAACCAAGAGACCCAGCAGGTTTGAATTAATCACACTTTGCTTTAAATTTGATTCTGTGTCTAACTGTCAACCAGATCTTGAGCACTGAAGTAATGTCCTGCAGAATATAAATGTGTCCTTAAGTTTCTCAGAATCTTGCTTTTACACAAAATCTCTAACCTTAGCCATGTTCTTGGGATGCCACAACACTGATGTATCTATAACTGAAGCTAAGATCCCCACCTGTGATTACACCAAGACTTTTGGGTTGTAGTCCTTATTCTAGATTCCAGGTACTAAGCTGCAACTTTTACCCTTCATTCCCAAACAGAACTACCTCTGTCTTGTATTTATTTTACTGAAGGATATTTTGCTACATACAGCCGTTTACTTTTTCAAGGCATAAACTCAATGATTCTATGGGATTAGAATTAGAATTGATCTTAGTGTTGTCTCTAAAGCTATGTTAGACCACAGCGTACGTTTCCCAATAGACACGAAATAGCCTCTGCCTTTTAGGGACATCCTGAACCATCTGAGGACCATTCTTCCCAGAGTAACAGCATTTAATATCTGATGCTGATGGAAGCCTAATTTATTGTTGTCAAAGTAGCCATTTAAGTTCAAGTAATTGCTGATTTGATTGAATACTACTTTGCCAGTGACTTGCTCATGAATAGGAAATTTGAAATAGGTCTATAATTGTGTTTAGCATCCAGGTTTCTCCTTTTCAGGAGACGTTTTAAGTGATGCTGGGACCAACCTGAGAGAATAAAGCTGTTCACAATTTGCACAATCTCGAGTTCTAAACAGCTGAAAACGCTTTAAAAAAGATTCTGAGCAGACAGTTGAATCAGCAAATAAAAATGCAGCACTATTTATAGTTGGGCCATCAGTAGCAGTACATTCAGACAGATTTTTCTGTGTTGAAATACATTTAAAGAGTAATTCATACTGGTAATAGGCTTAAGAACTGGTGCCAGAGTCTAAGATTTTGGTCTTCAAATGAGTACACAGGGATTACATTTACCAGACGCTTTTATCCAAAGTGACTTCCATTCCCTAACTACAGGGGACAGTCTCCCTGGACCAGCTTGGGGTTAAAGGTCTTGCTCAGAAACCCAGTGGTGGTTTGCTGAAGGTAGGACTCAAACCTTCTTGGTCCAGAGGCAAGTATCCTACCCACTAGGCCACCACCACTCCCGCTTTACATTTTTGCTCCATCCATATTGCATTGTGAAATAAATTTGGGTGAGTGGAGCAATGAACCCAACAAAGAAACACCGTAAAGATCAGGTGGCGCTAAATCCTTAACAATTACAATAGGAACACTGAGGCCTTTGCTGATTATTAAATCCAGTGTATGACATTGGGTGTGAGTTGGGCCAGTTACATGCTGTACCAGAGCAAATGTGTCAAAGAAAGCAATAAGTTCTTTTGAAAGGCTGCCATTACTGTTATTGATGTGACTATTAAAACCACCGCTTTACTCAAGCAGAAATGATTGACAGCTGACACTCAAATATCAGAATTAGTCAGAATAAACAAGCTGACTAGTTACCCATATCATAGCTGACCCTAAATGTTCGTCCCTGGCTCACAGAGGCTAGTCTGGTATGTAGTTAAGAGTTAAGGCACCTCTTCTCCACCTCTGCTTTCCACCACTTATTTTCATTTAATGGCAAAATAGTGAAAGGACTGCAGGGATCTGCTAAAAATACATCACGGCCTCTTCTCTGAATTGTTCCATTATTCAACAGTTTTGGCGCCAATCACACCTCAGCGTTCCAGAGAGTTACTAAATGAAAACTCCCTTTATTTTCATACCCTATCCGTGCTAATTATTTCTTCCAGTTGCTCCCTTTTAATATGATAGCAATTGATTCCATCGACACCTTTTCCGCTCGCTCTGCCTCTGAAGGTCGTAACCTTTAGGGCCGGGTATGGAAAGTTCTCCGCCTTCCATTGGAACACACCAATATGAAAGAAAAAAAGGACAAAGAGGAAAACTTATCATTCTTACACTCTGTGTATGAGACACAGTTCATATTAATATTTGGTATTTTGAAGCTTATTACTACTTCGAGTTACTTATTACTACTACGAGTAACTACTATGAACCCCATATGTAATATGTCATGAGAGTAAGAAACTGAACGGTGGAGGCATTCACAGTTCCTTCTATTTTAAAGGGATGATTTGACAAAAAATGTTACCCCAGCTATCAGCTAAGACACATTTGATGCCCAAATTTTGCTTTAGATTAGAAACGGAGCTTCGAGATAACATTACTAACAAACACCAGCAGTCAATCCTCATCTAAATACATGTCCTACATGTCTCTCAACTCCAACCACATTAAGTTCTTCATTAACATGGTACACACTTTTGTAGTTTAGTAAAGCTATAAAAATCTAACATGGGCTGTGTTCACAAACTGCCTTAAGAGTACTGCTCTACAAAGCCAAAGTGCAGTAACTACATATTCGGTCAAAATTGACTTTAGACTACAAATGGGGTTTAGGACATCTCCTTTGTCTTGTGAGAAAATATCCTGCTTCAGACTTGTCCCGTTTCAGAGAAATGATGGTGTCAAAATTGCAGTAACTACAAAATCCATACTAATACTAAAACTTTAAAGC
>JBBPCY010000001.1:40239429-40252384 GCA_037974405.1 Brachyalestes nurse
CCACCCCCCCCCCCCCCCCCCCTCCCCCCCCCCCCCCCCCCCCTCCCCCCCCCCCCCCCCCCCCCCCCCACACCTCATGTATAATGTCTACTTTCTCCCAGTTTAGTCAGTTTGAGAAAGTAGTGAGTTTGGCTCAAAGGTTTAATGTTGTAACTGAAGACTAGAAGTTGCATCTTTGATGAGGACATTTAGCTGTAAAGTTAGCCTAGTTAAAGCAAAAGTGGTTTAACCCCATGTTAACCTGATAACTGGTGTGAATGTGAAGACACCACATGATAAAGTTAAGGTGATGGAGGGTCAAGGCAGGGTGTGCTGCAATGAAGTCTGTCCAGTGTAGACTCCAAGTCTCATTAAAAGAATGCGGAACTTTCCTTTTCTTTGTTCCAAATCTTATTTGCATCTTTGTTTGATACCTTTCCACATTCATAGTGGAAGAGTTGCAGGTTTAAAGTATTGGGGTGGGGAGCGAAGGAATTTGGACTAAGTGCCAGAGAACCACAGGAATCCTCCTTTCAGTATCCTGATACTGCATTTGTGCCCTTGAGCAGTACGTTTAACCCTAAACTGGCCCTAAACTGTAGTGCCATCAAACCAGGCCTGCCAACTTTTCCAAAAACGTTGGAGTGAGATTTTGGGGGATGTGTGGCCGATGTCGGGAGCGTGGGTCGGCGGGTGATGTTAGCGAGTGTGCACGGCGACGGACCGGGGGGGCGGGATTCTTGGGAGTGTGCATGGGAGGCAGGAGGGAGCTCTCTGCCTGTTCAGCCGTGCGTAAGGTATAATTAATCGATCGCAATTGGTGTTTGGCCCAATGCAACGGCCAGCCTAGATCAGATAGAGAAAATAGATTTTCGGCGTGAGAAATCGGAGGTATGGTGTGAGAGCGTGTGAAGACAGTCAGATGCGTGTGTCTCACGCTCATTGCGTGAGCGTTGGCAGCCCTGATTTAACTACATTCCAGTGTGGCCATCAGATCTGGAAACATTCAGGACTACAGTGTTGATTTGTCGGGGCTGGGCGGGTGGAGGGGGATTTCAGAGTTTTGATTTGGCACTGAGGGATGGTATTTTTGTTTTTTGGCCAAGGAGTGGGGTCAGAGTTTTGATTTATCGAGGCCACAGCGTCACTCTCAACTGAACCTTTTTTATTTTTCAGGTATTTATTCATAAAACATCCAGGTTTCTCTAAACCTAACTACACCCCTAGCATCAGTCCTGCTGATTCTGTGACTGTTACTGAAACAATCTAAAGAAAATCACTACCCTTACGTGCTGTTATGAAATTTGGATTTACAGATAGATCAATTTACTTCACGTTGTCATCACACACATTTTGCCGCAAGCAGTCTTCCTGCCTCTGAGTAACTGGTCCTGTGGGATAAAGACTAAGCAGCAGTGGCACAAACACTATCTCTGCCTATGAGTCCATTTAAACAAACGCAGGGGAGCGAATGACATGGTCATCTGTTTTTTGGAGTGCTTGTTTGTTTTGCCCTCCAGCAAATCCTGGAGCACATTGCCTGCACCTGAAATTATGTTGGCTCTGGTCTTCCAAAAGCAATTGGTCGCCCGTTTCCCTAGAAACAAAAAGCCACTGTGATAGATGGGCTGCTCCTCTAGCTTTGAACATTCTGCTTCATGTGTGCTCTGTCTGATGTAAGTAGAACAACAGGCTGGTGTAGAACGCTGAAAGCTGTTCGCCACTTTATATTTTGTGGGGAGCGAGAAGGTCTCTGCTTCTAAGTAAAGGTTGTGTCATTATCAACTCAGTGAACACTTTGTTTCCACATTTAGTGTGAAATAAACAAAGCATGCACCTGGTGAGCTTTACAAACCACTGAACAAGAAAACGCACATCCTGGACTGACACACCTATGAAGCATTTAATATGTTAGAAAAATCTGAATGATGAATGTGAATCCTGTGATAGAAAAGTCAAAACAAGCTGAAGAAATCACGACCACACTGTCTTGTAGATGTGAAGCTCAATGTTCCATAGCAACCCTGGTCCTCTCCCAGACATCCAGGCAGTGGATGCAATTAGTTCTCATTTTTTACATGCTCTTATTAAATTCTAATATTGACATTAGAAAAATAGGTTGTCATTTGTAGTACATGAATATGCATATGCTTTTGCACCAGTTCAACAAAGAGCAGGGTTGTAGGGATAGGTAAATAGATTTTTGTGACATCACAAAAGTTTATATACAGGCTGCATGGACTATGATGTGCGTGGTATGTTTTGAAACTTTAACAAAAATCAAGAAAATCATTTTTTGAGACTTTAAGACTTAGATATTTTGCCCATTTTATTGCTACATTATCATTATTAGACATGTAGCCATTTATTAACACTGTGCAAACCATTTCAAAGATTTATTTTGACCTTTTATTTTGTATTGTTGAGTATTGCTATATAAGCTGGTACTGGTATTGAATTAATAGGTATACCTCTACTAAGCATATCTGAAGGAGAGAACAAACAGTGGTAGGGTGCAAATATTCAGTTGAAATAATACAAAAAAAACCCCAAAATCTTTTTGAAAGATTATCATATAGGAGTATAGGAGTGTTTTAAGTGTCCAGTGGTAAAATCTACACGTGAGTCAGTTAAGCATCAAAGAATAACTGAGTGAGTGAAAGTGAATGCCTAAGATGAAGTTGATGGTTGAAGAGCTGCTTTACATCAGAAAATCGAAACCCAAGAAAGGGTAAATGTCTCCCCCTACTGGTATCAATCAGTTTACACACACACACCACACACTGCAGATATTTAATTGCGTTCCGACGGTTTCAATCTCATTTGATATGGCATGTAATCGTAAGTAATAGAGTAAGTAATAGCATTTTAAAAGCTAAAGCTTTCATTAACAAGTAAATCGAGCTTTGTGTGTAGAACATGAGTGTAAATAGTGTTCTTCACATCCAGAGCATCTGGGCTAACCCCTTTCTTTAGCTTCATGGCATATCAAGGAACAAAACATGTATTGTAAATGTAGTCCCTTTTCATTACTATTATCATCTGTACAGGATAAGATTAAGCTGCTTGCTTTGACTTTTTAGGCCTTAAAAAACATTACTTTTTTCTTGTTCCTCCAGAACGCCTGAGTCAGCATGGAGTGTTTTCTGTTCCAGACCATTGTCGTGAACTACCGCTAGGGGTGCAGGCTGAAACAAGCGCCATGGACGGAGGTCAAATGGAAAACTCCTCCGTCAGTGTCAACGCATCAGACATCCACCTTGTCACACACAGCCTATGGGAGGTCATCACAATAGCAACTGTGTCTGCCATAGTAAGCCTGATCACAATCATTGGGAACGTTCTTGTAATGTTGTCTTTCAAAGTCAACAGTCAGTTGAAAACTGTTAATAACTACTACTTGCTGAGTCTGGCATTCGCTGACCTTATCATTGGTGTGTTTTCCATGAATTTATACACTTCCTACATTCTAATGGGCTACTGGTCACTAGGTAGCCTAGCATGTGACCTATGGTTGGCTCTAGACTATGTGGCGAGCAATGCCTCAGTAATGAACTTGTTGGTCATTAGTTTTGACCGCTACTTCTCCATTACGAGGCCCCTGACCTACAGAGCCAAGCGAACGCCGAAGCGCGCTGGAATCATGATTGGTCTGGCTTGGCTTGTGTCCTTCATTCTGTGGGCGCCCCCGATTCTGTGCTGGCAGTATTTTGTAGGCAAGAGGACAGTACCCGAGAGACAGTGTCAAATCCAGTTCTTCTCAGAGCCGGTAATAACCTTTGGCACAGCCATCGCTGCATTTTATATCCCAGTTTCTGTCATGACCATCCTGTATTGTCGGATATACAAAGAGACAGAGAAACGCACTAAAGACCTGGCTGAGCTCCAGGGTGTCAACCACTCTACAGACTCTGACAATAAAGCCCAGCCTCAGAGGGCCATCATCAGGTCCTGCTTCAGCAGCACCTCCAGAGACCAGAAGTCATCGTCCTGGTCCTCATCCATTCGCAGCAAAGCTGCCAAATCTGTCACTGCGTCCAACGACGAGTGGTCCAAAGCTGACCAGCTGGCCACCTTCAACAGCTACGCCTCTTCCGAAGACGAGGAGCGGCCCGTCTCTCCCGGAGTCCTGCCGGCTTACAGGAACCATGCATGTGAGGAGAACAAAATGCCACTGTCCAATGACAGTGAGCAGTTGAGCAGTCATGAGGATGAGAACTTCTTTCCATCACCAGTCAAAGGTAACTCCCAAAAGAGCAAGAAATGTGTCTCATACAAGTTCAAGCCAGCTGCCAAGGAGAGCAACTCTCTGCAGACCCAGAACGAAGACACTAAAGCGGCTTCCTTCTCTTCAGCCGAGTCCATGAGTGTGCCCTCAACGGCCTCATCCTCCAAGCCCATTGACGCAACACTCAAGAGCCAGATCACCAAGCGCAAGAGAATGGTCCTGATCAAAGAGAGGAAGGCAGCTCAGACACTTAGTGCCATTCTCCTGGCCTTCATTCTCACATGGACGCCTTACAACATCATGGTGCTGATATCAACCTTCTGCTCTGATTGTATCCCCCTGTCCCTCTGGCACCTAGGTTACTGGCTGTGCTATGTCAACAGCACTGTGAACCCAATGTGTTACGCCCTGTGCAACAAGACCTTTCAAAAGACCTTCCGGATGCTTCTCCTCTGCCAGTGGAAGAAGAAGAGGGTAGAGGAGAAGCTTTACTGGTATGGGCAAAACCCTGCTGTAGGCACTAAGCTAACATAAACAAAATAATTGGAGGAGTGTACTATAATTGTTTGTTACTCTATCTCTACAGTATGGAACTTGTTTACTATCGGACCTTTGTGGACATCCGCAATGACTTCAGTATTGCTGAATATGTAAAATGACCATAGACTTTAAAAATATGGGTTTCTCAGATCATGTCATACATTGGAAAATCAATGAGCAACAGTGTTACAATGGTTGATTGGTTTATTGTTCCAGATAAGGTACATCTGACCATTGCTAAACGAACAAATATTTAAAGATCATTCTTGGTCAGTGATTTCTCATTGTCCCTCTGATATTTATGCTAATTACAATGTAAGTCTTAAGGGCTCCTACTAATTTTGCTATTATGTTTTTGAGCAGAATATAAAAAAAAACAATTGACCAAGATTGTATAAGCCCATCAAATGCCTTCTCCCCATTTTTTAACATAAGAAATAAGAGCTACAAGCTGAAAAAAGTTAAATTCAAGTGATAAATAATTGAAAATGACAAAGACATTCTAACAAACAACCACAAACATGAATTATGTTCTTACATTTTCCCTAGTAATACAGCCTACACTACTGAAAATCATTGGGATTTGTATAGTGTGAGGGATTGTTTTTTATTCCATTGTCTTTGCTTGTTGAAGGTCATAACTAGCACATTTTGGCTATTTTTACTGGTAAGTCATGTTGCAAGAGGCAAAATCATGGCACTGTGCCTGGCTGTTAATATCAACAAATGAACCCAGTATTTGGAGTGCGTGCTAACTAATGCCTAAGCGCATACAAGTTTTAGGATGTTTGGAACAGAAATATTCATGAAAAATACCACCATTTAAATCACATGGCTTTATAGTTGGAAGTAATGAAAATAACATATATTCTTCCTTGTTGAGCAAGCATTTCATGTACAGCCAGATTTATGTGAGATCTTCTTTGCTGTTTGGTTTATGTAGTGTAATTTGTGACTGTAAACCTGTATGTCTGGATGATTTTATTTTTAAATATAGTTCTGCTTCACAAAATTTTGTGACTCCTTAAATATAATAATTCTGGTTTGATCTTTTAAAAAAGACCTAATGATTCATCTTTTAATCACTGAATTTTGTCTCAGTCCTTCATCATTGCCCGATTCTAGATCCAGTGATCAAGAGACAATTTAGCATCATTTTCCCCAAAGATCAGCCCTATCCACATGAATATAATGAGATTAGAGCTCATCTCTTTGGCAGTCTGAAGGACGGATGATTTTGACCATCTCTGAGGGCTTCACCATCATCCAGGCATATTTGCACAAGTGTTCTTTGTTGCAGTCCTTCTGCCAGTAGATGACGTTACGACGGTTCAGGTTGGCCCCGGCACAAGCATCATACCACCATCCACCTCCCGCAACTCCCTGAAACTCAAGCTTGGCGCAGTTCTGGAAGTAATTGTCATTGTCCCGGTCCTTGGTGGTGAACTTCTGGTTGTCATGGAGGTAGTTCTCTGGGTCCAGGGTGAGTGCATCCACGGCTGTGCCTTGATATAGACCCAGGCGTAGGCGGTACTGGGCATCCTCACCTTCCACCAGAACTGGATCGTACTCACCCATTTTGGTCACGGCGTCTTTATCCACCAGTTTAATGCCCAGCCTGTAGTGCCCAGGTCCTTGGGTGAGTTGATGGATATATTCGTTGCCCAGCCAGTGGTTTCCTGTGAGGCTTCCAAAGCCTAACTTGTACTCCTCCCAGGAACGGTCGAAATCCACACTGCTGTTGACCGTGATGTGCTGGATGACTGTCCAGCCACCTTCCTGCATGGCACAGTAGACTGCGATAGGTGTGTCTGCAGGTTTGATCAAGTACACACCGTCCCGTGCCTGACCTCCAGAACTCTCCCACAGGTCATAGCAGTCTCTGGGGATCTCTGGTGGGAAGAAGCAGATAAGAGCTGATTTTTTCAAACACAAACTAAGGCTGAGCCTATACTACAGCATAATCAGTAATGTAAAGTATGTCCAAGACTAGATTTAATCTAGGTGCATTAAATTCCTTGAGGAATTGCATCAAGTCCTTGCAGTTTTGGTGATTTCTGTACTCAATCACAACTAGCAAACCTGGCTTTTATCAGAGAAAATGCCTTCCAGAACTCTGCCTAAATCTATGCGATAGAGGTACAATTCGCAAGTTCAGTCTGAATTGTTCTGCCTGTCCTATAAACATAGTATTTGCACTAAAAGCTACCAATCTGGAGATACTGAGAAACAAAATGACTCTTGCCTGCAGATAATGTGAAGATAAGAAGACAAAGAAGTTCAGGGACTGTCTTACTACTATATGAAAACTTCTGCGTCAAAGGTCAGAGGCTTCATGTAGTTTGAACCAGTGTTGTAAACATAATCAAAATAAACTAGCATTTCTATGATATATTCCTTTAAAAATGTAAGGAAAATGTTTGCAAAGATATAGGCTTAGAGTTCATTGTTTGTGTTGTAGATTCTGCTAATTACAAATGTTGAGCTTGAGAAGCACCATCCTCCGTTGAACTCAAAATGAGGAATGTTTCTCGTGTTGTAATGACCTTCTATATTCCATTAATGACAGTGCATACTCTAGTTTGTGCTTTTGCTTCTAGGTGCCTCATCATGTACATTCAGTGATAAGTGGTACTGGATAAGAGTGTTTTGGCTGTTAACCAGAAGTTAAAACACTCTTAAAAACAAAAACTAGTCGAACTAGAAAAAAACTGTACTGGTACCTTTATGTCCAAGGTTTAGGATGAATTGTTGCTCTTCTGAAGATAGCAGGTGGATGTTTTTGGCATAAGGCTGCACAGCTAGTGCCCCAGTTGAAATGAGCAGGCTCAAGAAAGCCACCATCCTGCAGCCCAAATGCTTCATCCTTTAGTTGTATGCTTACACTGCATTTGCAAAGGAGAGTGAAAGACAGTTAGAACCATAGCAATCCACTTAACATGATCTCACCATTTTGAACGGATTAAGGTAGCTTGTTTACAAAGTGCTGTACATGTTGACATCATGTCTTTTGTAAGGGGGACAATTACTATTTTTTGTTCAGTAGGCCTTCACCAGGTTGTCTCTAAGTCAATAAAATGAACATGCTTACCTTCCCACGTATCTTGATTTGCCTTTTACCTGTGTAACCCGGGAAAGACACAGTGCAAAGCTTGCACTTCACGACGAGTGAGAATTTCCAGTTGCCAACCTGAATCTCAGAGTCCACACAGACACACACATCTACAGGGCCTATCAGCACTGGACTTCAGCCCCATTCTCACGTCACACAGGAAGGCACCAAGGGTTAAAGCATTTATCTCTATTACCTGGGACTGGACCATGCTCCATATCTGGCAGGAACCCATCCCACAGGCCTTTTTTTCTCCATTAACTTCTATTGAAAATTCAGAATTTGCCAATTGTGTTCTTTCCTTTTAGAGAGCGTAATGCTTTTTTTATTCCATTAGTACAGTGGTTCCAAAACTTTCTCTGCAGGGCCCCCCTTTTCTAGACAGGAACATTAATGAGCCCCCCCCTCCCCCCAACCCCCCAAACCACCATTCAGACTGCACAGGTTCAGATTCAAACTTTATTGAAATATAGCTCCCTTTTCTAATTGAGCGAAACAAATGCAATAACAAATGGTGCAATTTCACTACTGTGAGAGAAATAAAGAGCATACTGAAGTTATAAACAAGAATAAACAACTGTTTCCACAAAAATGCCTGGGAAAATTAACCAGTTCCCAGTCAGAAAAAAAACTTAAAAGTTGGTGCGCCCCTCTGCAATACCTCTGCGCCCCCCAGTTTGGGAACCACTGCATTAGTATGACATTCACAAACAGGACGCTCTTCATGAACCATAATTACACTCATCTCTGTCATAGAGCAGCAGGGTAAAGGTGCTTTGTATACTAACCTAGAATGGATCAAGAAGTTGTTTAATGTATATTTTATTGTTTACATACTGCAAGCAAAAAAAATCCTTTTGTAGTTGGTTTACTTCTATAACATATCACAGTTCTTCTGGGATCCACAAATCCATTTTGGCCTTGTAAGCTCCACACAGACTGCTGTTAAAGCTAGACTGTCTCTTACAGCCCCACTGGTGTGCCCCCTGACACCTGCTATTGCTATATTTAGCCTTCGCTCCTTCAGCTTCCATAATGGCTAGCCAAGGTTGTTGCCTTAAAAATACACACTTGGGACTATAAAAAGAAAACAGTGTCACAGCAATAAGTGAATAATCTCCTCACTTATCTCTGACCTAATGGAGCTGAGAGGGGGACATAACTGCAGGTTATGAGGAATAAAACTGTCAGTAGTGAAAAACTTTCCTCTTTTCAATATATTAGCTCAATAAAATGCTCAATATTTAACTCAATAAAATAAATAAACCACTCAATAAATAATGATGTCATGTCTTTTTTTTCCCCACAATGTGTCCCAGAGTAGTTCAAAATCTCAAAGAGGAGTGTCAAACATACAGATGGCTAGGTCATTAAAGTTGCAAATTATTGCTGACAAAGGCCATAAAGGGAAAACAAGATGTTGTAATGGCGGAAGTAACACGTCTTCCTGCACAGAAGAGTGCTACCTCCTCCTCGGGCCGCTGCCTCTGTGACCCCTGTGTCCACTGTGTCCTCCGCCTCCTGGTTTACCACCATGGCTTTTGGGTGGGGCAAAGAACTTGGTCATGATCTCAGACACGTCTGGAAGTTCAGGGTTGGGATTCAGCATATTCATTGACTGTTCCATTTCCTAAAAGAGCACGTGAACAGGAGATACATGTAAAAAAGCCACTGAAGCAATGAAGCTTTGCATCATCCCTAACAACACTCGTTAAGTTCCCATCATTTTAGGGCATGGCCTTGAATGGTTTATTGTATTTATAAAACCAGCAGCACAATACAGTATGATCATATATTAATAATAATTATTGAAATATACTTTTTCATGAAGTATTATAGTTGACAGTAGGCTATGTTAGCCACACCCCATAATGGCCAAAGATGAGCATATAAACAGCCCAGTGGCTTTTAATAACCATATACATAGTACCTGAAACATCCTTCATATAATATCTGACATACACCTGAATGACAGCAAATTAAGTTAATATGTTATTCACTTAGTTATATGCTAAATTTAAGCAAATGGGAAATTTAAGACTGCTTGAAAATGAAATTTAAGTTCGGAGTCCAGAGTTTCGGAGTAGTTTTAGGTACAGGATGGATGAAAGTGTGTGGACTCGCTTACCCTTCTCATCCCTGGGTCGTTTGTGTTGATGACTTTTGGGAGAAGAAGAATGATCACGAGAGGAAGCACCATCATGAGAACCTGATGAACGAGCAGAAGTAAGTGAACTAATTTTATGCTGATGAATTGCATTTCGAGGCATCGAAACCAAATGAAAATATCATTAACAGGTGAATCTAGATCTATGGAAAGAACATGTGATAACACCAAGCTTACCATGGGATTCATCAAGAAATCTGACCACCCCCAAGTCTCCCTCTGTATGAAGTAGGAGTGAAGTCCGGTGCATCTCATCTGAAGTGGGTAAGGCAACTGGACTACCTCAGATGTCTTGACGTAATTAACTCTACGTGCCCTGCAAATGAAAGTACAGTAATGTGAGGCATCCATATTCAAATAAGAATTTGTGTTTGACATAGAGGTGAAATGGTCTGCATTAAGTTGTCATATTTTAGGTCAGAGGTTCTCAATCCTGGTAGTGGAGTCTCACTGGCCTGCTCATTTTAGAGCCTCCCCAGCTAATGATTAACGAATAAATAATCCCTTCCTGAAATGAACAGGATGTGTTGGAACACGGAAAACACATGCAGAGGGACTTCAGGAACAGGACTGAGTACCACTGATCTAAATCATTTATTCATTCATCTGAGCCACTAATGTTTACCAATCCCAGCAGTCAAAAGACAGAAAAACCTAAATCTAAATCCTAAAAACAGTAATTGTGGTGCAGTCTTGATCTTGCCATAGTGGTGAAATCTTGATCAAGAGAAGGTGAATCCAGAGATTAGCAGTAAATAGATATGCTTACAATATACATTCACTACTGCACCATATAAAATGACATATTTCTATTTGTATTTGTTTACCTACCTATTTGTGGAGTCCTTTTTTTTTTCTTTTTACAAGCTTTCCAAGGTTACTATGATTTTACTTTAGACTCAAATGACTCCAGAAAAGAAAAACAGCATCCATAGTATCTAATACTATGCTTACAGGTGACAAATGTTCTACTAAGTTCTACTACAGATCTTCTTTCAAGCCTCCTCTTTCTAAAGTTGTAGTGTGTTAGCTGCTTTTATTGGTCAATAATGTATTATTTCATTGAAATAAAACTTTCTCTGGCGTGTGGTTTCAGGATCCTGCAGTAAACATCTGAATGGCCCAGTGTCTTAAGAAACAGACCTTATTTTCCCCATGCTGGTGATGTCCACTCTGACAGGCTCGAATCTGTAGGACGGAGAGGCAATCTGGACCACGTAAGATCCAGAGGGGACATCGTTCACTGTGAAGCTTCCATCAAGTCTGTTGGAAGAGAAACGTGTGAAAAGTTAGAAATATTTCACCTTCTTGTTATAATTACACAACAGTAACGATGGAAACCTGATGAAGCTGAGGAGATCCTCTCCGTCCAGCAGCACGAGTGCAGAAGGAGTCCAGTCCTCTGGTTTTACACCATGAACAGCAGCTCGGCCCACGATCTGAAACTTCTCCAGGACCCCTGGATCCTCCTCTCCCTCCGCTCCCCACTCCGGACCCCCAGGCCCGGAGGCAGTAGCACCCTGAACCGCGGAACAGCACGGACACAGACCTATGAACACGGTCAGTGCTAAAGCAACAGCCTCAGCAGAGCAGTTCAAACGCATCGTGATATTCAGATGCGTTTCTTTGTGAGTCCGTTAAAAGTTAATCGTGTCTGGTTGAACTCTTAAAGGTTTGTTTTGACAGCTCGCCTCGCGGCGCACAGTGACGTCAGCTCCAAGTTTCAAAAGGCTGCGTTCGAGTGACGCAGCTTTCAGACGGAGCGCCGCAAAATCAGTTTTGTTTGTTGTTTTCTGGCTTTAAATTTTTGTATAAAACAAGCACATAATCACGGTTTTAATAAGAGACAAACTTTTAGCGTGTATTTTTTCATATATATTTCATAAACTTGCAATTTACTAACAAAATACGTTACATTTATATGCATATGAATATTATATGTAATATTTTAAACACACACACACGCACGCACATATATATAATGAACTCTTGACGAAGAACACCTGTTAATTAAATACCATTCCAGATCGCTACCTCATGAATATATACGTATATATATTCATGCGGTATCCGACCTGGAATGGTATTTAATTAACAGGTGTTAGTGGAATTTCTTGCCTCCTTAATGTGTTTGGGATCATCAGTTGTGATGGTAGTGTTGGTACACAGTTAGTAATCCTATTCCACTACAGTTCTACTCCACATTATGGCAAGAACCACTTAAGTTAAAAGAAACAACAGTCCATCATTACCTTATTACAAAACATATTCTGGTTTGTTTAGCTTTTGTTGTTTACTGCATAAGTCCATGTGTTCCTTCCTCATTTTTCACTAATCTACAATAATAAAAACAAAGAAAAAACATTGAATGAGAAGTTGTGTCCAAACTTTTGACTGGTAGTGTATATATATAGACATTTTTACCTTCCTTCGCGATGCAATTTCTCAGTGTCGTACCAACTTTTTAATACCATCAGCAAAAAATGGTTCTGGTTGAGGCACTTATGCACCGCTGCTTTCACATCATCATCATCATCATCATCATCATCATCATCAACACATGAAAATCCTCTTCCCCATAAAACTGCTTTGAGTGGTCCAAAAAAGTGGAAATCACACACACACACACACACACATATATACAGTGTTGGGAGTAACGCGTTACAAAAGTAATGAATTACTGGCATTACAGAAAAAAATTGGTAATATAAATGTCAGTAATGCGCGTTACAATTAGGGCTGGGTTCAAAAAATCAATTCACTGATCAATATCGACTCTCGTTCAAAAAATACGATATCGATTCAAAAATTCACGGATCGATCTTCTCCGGTCGACAATACTATAATCTTGAATTGGATGAATTATAAAATAACCACTTATTGGCAAAGTTTACAGGTAATATTGCAGTACAGTCCATCAACATAGGGA
>JBBPCY010000001.1:40252484-40263795 GCA_037974405.1 Brachyalestes nurse
ATGAGAGTTTTTAGAGTACCGCAACTGTTGTAGAAACCGGTCTTTATTCGTGATAATTGAGTTGAAATGAACCCAGATTTGACACCATAACTGATGTAAGAGTTATTCCACATCTGATTCCAGAAGCTAGTATATAATAGTAATTTGATGATGAGAACTTGTCTGGCCAGTAGGTATGTGAGGAGAAACTCAACCCCCAGTTTGATTTAATTCATCATACTTATTCTCATTATGTTTTGAACAAAAGATGAGAACTAAGGGCACAATAATTAAAAGGAAAAAACGAGGGCTGTATTCAGTTGTTAGATAATCAACGAATAAGACTAGGGCTGAGTGTGTGTAAAGGGTGTGGACTTGAACATGATGGAGTGGGTTGTCTGTTTGCAAACATTGGTGTTTAAACTAGTGTTGCCCCAAAATGAAAAATCTCTGCCAAAACTGAATATGAAAAAAATAATTACCAACTGGGGTGAAAACCAAAAATGAAAATGAAAAATAACCTGAATGATAAGTACATAAAAATAAACATACTACTGTCATTATGGTATGGAGTGCACAGTATGTGGCATCAGATCCAGTGTCCTCGGCAAGAAAGAATGATTCATCTTTTGTTTTAGTTCTACTTTGCACTCAGTTGCTGATTTTCTGAGCTCTTTTAGCTTTGCTGTATTCTTTGTATCGAGCAGGAAGACATGAATCAAACCTGTAGTAGAGAAGTCATTGGTCATTGTACCCCCTCCTGCCATTTGAATAGTGATTATGTCTGAAGTCCCATGGAGAAACTGTGTAGCTAACATTTTCAAAGCTGTTTGGATGTGTCTGCACATGCCGTTTTTGACATTTTGTGCTAGGCCTATTTAAGGTTTTTATGGCAAAAGTTTTCAATTTTGCCTTTTTAAGAAATTATTATTGGCCAAAAAATCAGTTCCTGAAATTTCAGTGCTTCTCTAGTATAATTCCATTAGCTATCAGAATTAGAATGCCTGTATATCGTTGTTTTTGCAAAGCAAACAGTCTGCTTCAATTCTTTTTTATACCCTTACTTAATTTCCATACATATTGCTTTTTATAAGCTGCTATCAGTGTTTTTCCTGTCTGTTGTACAAGATACAAGCCTATATCCTTCAGCTTCAGCTGTTCTATACCTTTCATGACTTTGTGGGTCTCAATCTACTTGAAAGATTGATGAAATCAGTAACATTTGAACTAAACACAGAGGATCAGATTTCAGTAATATTTTTGACTAAACAATTTTCAACACCATTAAACTCTCTTTTTGTGGTAGCTGTTTGCCGTCCCGGTCTGTCTCTGCTGAAGTGTTTGACCTCAGAGGTTAAGAATGCAGTGGACCTTATAAGACTGATTAACTTCTTTAGCTCACAAATGAAAAGGTCACAGGTGTTTAGAATGAACAGCCTCTGCGCAGCGGGCTGGAATTCACTGGACGTCATCAAAATTTTTGCTTTTTTAGTTTCGTGCTGGATCTACGGGTCTGACATTGCTAACAAGCCAAACGTCACTCAAATTATTTCTGTAAATACATCCTCTAAACTTGTCAACCAGCTTAATCTGCCTACAGCTCTTCATTAAGATCAAAAGAAAAGCTGATATGGTTTAAGATTCAGTATGGTTTATGGTGAGCTATAAAAATGAACCCCCTCAGGAGTAGATGATCTGTTTTACAGAAGATTCTGATCCAAGGTCAGTCCATTTTAAGACTGTTTTGTGAACACCTGCTCTGGTGTTGCTGGGCTGCCTGTTTTTATTTTTCACTGTAAACCACATTTGCTCCTTAATGAAGATGCATTAAAATGGCTAGATGCATTAAAATGGATTAAAAATGTCTGAGATGTATTGAGTGTTAAAAACGAAGAAGCAAAAACTGGACTCCAAAAATGTTTTGGCTGATTGACTACATCTGGGGTAAGCGGAAAGTTGTGCAAATATGTTTTTTACCGAATCAACTTTGGCTTAATTCATTTTGTCTTTATTGAGTTTGGCTTAATGTCATCTATTATATTCAGTTATCTAATACCCTCTCTTCTATTCCCATGGATCTGCAAGTACACCAGGGCAGTGGGGTAGTGTTCGGACTCTGGGCTTGCCTGTTAATCTTGGAATTGTGTGTTTCTAGTGTCATATTGTTCACTCTAGGCTTGGTTTCCCAGATGTGTGATAGTATCACTATGATTATAGTTACACTGAAATCCTGGGAATTTAACCCAAGGCGTATCGACTCTGAAACTAGAGTTTGAGGAAACTTGGTTGAAAAACTTGCTTGACCTTTGCTGGTCCTCGCCATTGGGCTGTTGTTAACTGCGCCACATATATTTAAAGAGGGACTCAAACCTGTTGAAGAGTGTGGATAAACACCCCGAGTGCTATATAACAAGTAATAGATGGCGGAAGAGGTGGTGTGTGTGTGTGTGGTTCTGCAAAGCGAACCTCTTGAGCAGTCAAAACAAACGTTAAGAGCACGCACAGTGGCCCTGCACTCAGACAGACTGTGGTGGATCTTTGAGCCATTTGTGTTATTTTGACTCTCCAATGTTCCCTCAGTCAAAAACAAACACTGGGTGGTATTTTTCTCCCCTTGTGCAATGAAAGCTGAAGTGTGCTTCACGGTATCCCACCCAGTCATTCCATAAACCAGCTTGGCGGAGCCCAGATGGTCTGTGGTACTTTCAAAGCAACCCAAAGCCAGTGTGCTGCCTTCAACCGCAGTGCCACTGCTCTGAAGCTAGATTTCCACCAGCTCACTGCAAAGAGCCTCTGCTGGTATGCTGAGCACATATTGAGATATTCCTGCTGCAGAGCTTCACTTAATAACAGTCCTGCAACCTTACAAAACTCCTGCTATGCAATATTAACAGTAGAACTCAGCATACAGCTTTTGAAAACCACATACATAGTAAATGTGATATAAATGCTTCGCAAGCCATGGACTGCTAGGAATAAAACACAAACATTATTTAAGTTTTAACAGTGGTGAAAATGGGCTATAAACATTTTCTCCTTACTTAGGTGTGATGGCAGATGGAAAGTAGGATCATACTGGGAACTGGCTATGGTGAAACAATTTGAAATGTAAAGAGTAGGAATTGAAAGATTTTACTTGTGAGCAAAGTTCAGCATTAATGTCTGATGACTTCCTGAAAGGTTTGATCATTTGCATCTTCTTTGAATTGAATTGGGAAGTGACCCTGCGATTGCAATGGAAGTGCTAAAACTAGCTTGGAGAAGTTTATAGAACAGGGTCTGTTGTATTTAAGGCCTGGTTTACATTTAGAATATAAACACACAAGATTGGCCTCTCCCTGCCTGAAAAAACTTACCGAAAATGGTACCACATTCATTTTAGGAGTTCAAGATAAGCACTGTTATGATTCTCTACATTTCATTCATCTGAGTTCCAAATGCACTGAAGGTGAAAACTTGTCTGGAAGGACGACTGACATCTGCACGTGGTCGTACTGTCATATTGTCATACTTCATATTGACCGTCAAAGACCTGTTTATACTGATTTCTGATCTTTTTCACAAATGATTTCTCCACATGAATACAATAAAAATTTTATATATTATATTTATATATTATATTTTATATTTTGTTTCTCAATATTACAGTTTCTCTCTTAGCCCTCCTCTAGGCTTAAAAAGATTAAATACAGGTTTCCATCCCAATTTCCCAGTAAATTCCCTGGAGAGAGGTGGCAAGGGTAATGTTTTGATTGTGCTGCAACTAGGGGGCAGTGTTTCAACAGAAAGCTCCTTGGAAGCAATAAGAGTTGGACTTGGAGTGAGTGCATTCTTCAGCTCTAAGCTGTTGTCTGGTAAATCTAAGCATTAAAATATGTTGATGCCTTTGTTCGGAACAACCATCGCCATTCGGAGCAACCATATTAATTTTCAAAAAAACAAAAACAAAAAAAGAGTCTGTAGCAATAGATGGGACGGTAACTGCTGGGCGGGATTCCAGTTTACTCCTGATTCTGAGAAGCATGTCACATTTTGATTAGTTATTTATTAACAATGCTTCTGAAGAACCAATTATTCCCAAGCTTATTCCCCTTGCAATCATTTATACAGACCCTGCTAATTAACAACAAAGAGAATTTGATTTTGAGAGGGTGATTTTGATTATACAATAAAATATTCAGGGTCACTTAAACATGGCATCAACCTTGTAATTCTGTTCTGAGGTCATTCAGGGGTCAGTTTATTTCTTTTTGTTCTTTAATTACATTGTCTTCCTCTGGCAAACAAGTCACTTACTTGTATTATGGCTGTTTCTTATGTGGTTTCTTATGTGGTTTGTTTGAATCAGCCAGATTGATGCAGCTTTGAAGGTTTGTCAGATTTTCACATAAACTGGATCTGTTTCAGCTACACAGAAAACAAGGAAGGTTCTTCAAAGAATATCATTCATGGCCCCATTATGAGGTGAATACTCCTAAAAAGCTTTTTGATCTTTCTTCTAAATGTCACTCAGAAAACAATATGTATGTCCAAATTGGAAACTTTACAAGAGAGGGCAAAAAGTCATAACATACGTTACTGTAAAGAATTAATTTTGTTCATTTGAAATATGTTAAGGGTGACTGCTGTGTAAAAAAATAAAAAAGGAGATACAGTAAACCCTGCTTATTCTCTTTACTCAGTTGTTTATGTTTGGGCACAGTGGTTAGCAAGGCAATCATACACACCTGCACAGAATGAGCACTATTTATAAAATTTTGCACTAAAATGAAAAATGCATTGTAGTGCTAAATTATTAAGAAAAATACAATTTACTAATTTTGTAAAGTAAATTCAGCTACATTTCCATATAAAATATAACTATCCCTTTTTTGCTACTGTCCAGAGAACACAAAGAAAGTGCGTCTTGGGATGGTGAAATACCACTGTACTCGGAGGCCGCAGGTTTGAAAGTAGCCAGTCCGAGAATGTTATTTATTTCTCCTTGCTGCTGATTGGCAGTTTTGTGACGCATCTCGTGTGGAGCTATCTCGAGTGTTTTTTTTATTACTGTAAATGTAATTATTTATTACTGTTTTTACCATGCTTATACCAAAGAAAACATGTGTGCATGAATTACAGTACAGTCAATACAGGAGTAACATCGGTACTTTACATTCTAGCACTGCGGGAGTTCAGTGTAAACTGTACAGTACGAACACTGGCTTACCTTTACATTTTCTTTAAGGGTAATGTATTAAGCTGAGTTTAAAATGAAATGAAAGTATTTTGGGAGCATATTTGGGGGCATGTTCACTATAAGATTAGGCATTTTTAGGCAATTTTTAATCACATCACAAATTCGCGTTTTTTCACTATTCGCGAGTGCTCTTTGAACATAACTGCCGTGAATTTCGGGGGTTTACTGTACCTGGTTTTCTTTAGGCATCTATGATATATATCAGTATTTTTTACTGATTTTGTCTTGATGGTGTAAAACTGCATTACATCCGTTGATTTCATACTGGATGCTGTTTATCATCCAAACCTAGTAAACACAGAAGGCAGACAGTGCTTCGAGAACTATTCCAAGCTAATGGGAGGATTGCACAACAATTCTTGTATTCTGTTTTTATCAGACAGACCCCTGCTAACACTAGGCTTGGTGCAGTATCCTGCTGTTTTCGCATAACGTGAGATGTGGCAACCGTGAACAATGCTGGACTTGTTGGTCTTTCTAACTGACCTGTTTTTCATGCCTCAGACTGGGAGGCTCTTGCTGTCCCACAGTGGAAATCTAGAAGGAATGGTGATGGATACCTAAGCAATCAGGGGTGACGGTTCCAAAGGGCTAAAACCCAGTGTGCCATGTAAAATGGAATCCCTGATACCTGAGGTCAGATGCCACAGCGAGTGAGCCCATTTCCTCAGAGGAGCAACTGGCCATGAATGGGGAAATGGCTGTCTACGCAGGGTTTAGTGGAAGCCTTCCTGCTATCTGCCACTGGGATTGCTTTATTCTTCCCATTTGGAAGGTAGAGTAGGGTCTACACAACAGGACACACTCTTTCAGAAGGATGGCTTCCATAAGCACGCCATGTGGTCAAGCTTTATTGTGCAGGTTGAAAGGCCCAAGCCGAAGCAGCTCCGAAGCTTAGGGTACATCATGTGCTGAGAGACTGAGCTGCAGGATTAACTCATCACTCCTCACAGGAAATAAAGGAATGTGGCGGGTAAAACCGCAAGCTTCTGGTGCCCAGAAGCTCAGATTGGGCTTCATTCTCAAGATTATTGCGCCTGGATCGTCAGTTTGAGGTATGTGGACGAAAGGAGCATTGAGCAAATCAGATATTTATAAGCCACATCTTTTATGGGGTGAGAACACAGAGCTCCTTTAGGCTACAGACACTCCCTAATCATAGACAAATCCTTCAGGGCTTTGGTCTTCTCTGAAATGTCAAATTGAAGACTAACTATTCCCTCCCTGCTCACTAAAGCGAATATATCCACCCCATTAGACTGTCACTCTAATCCTGTGAATTACACTAAAATAGATGCTACTCCTTGTACATATAACAGTGGTACTTATTATCCTTTCTCTTTCTCAGAGTACAAAAGTGAGGCCTTGAAGTGTGTTCAAGTTATCTTGTCACATATTGTGATTGTGATATGCCTTGCAATATATTACTATTACAATATATAACTATTCATGTACAGTAGTATGTTTAAAGGAGAATTTCACCAAATTTTCAACATTTTATCATAAATCAGTTATTGTGGTGAAAACATAATTCAGAGTGTCAATTCTAAAGAAACACACAGACTCCAATGGTGGTGAAACAAACCAAGGGTTACAGAGGCTACTATAAAGGTTACTGTAAAGATATTTTATCTACTATCTAAAATGCAATCCTCTGAGTTTAATGTTTATAGTGGTAAATCTGAAAAAAAGAAAAACATTTCTTTGGGAACTGTTTTGCCTTAGAATCACAATCACTGATTTATGATAAAATGTTAAAAATGTGGTGCCCTGCATGTACCTCTGAACCATGTAGAAAATGCTCAAGGGTAAAACCTTATCTTAAAACCTTTCATTACACAACAATTTCTCAGGCAAAATCAAGTTTCTCGACAATAAACCCTCACAACTAACCACTCTGGAAGTCATTGTTTATGCCTTTAGTTAATTATGCAGTCTTTCGGAAAAAATCCTGAAACTCTGCTTTAGTAATGATACATTAATTTGTTTATGATGTCTGCTATGTTCATTGGTTTTCTAAGGAGTTTTTATTTTTGCATTTCTCTGGGATTTTTTTCATGCTGAAGGCTTTCTGGAGCCCAATAGCTCCCTTGTCTTCCCATGTCTTCTGCGGATTGCCAGTACAAAGGTCCCTTTATGAGGAGCCTTCTAAAGCTCTGCGGGAATGAGAGGCATGAGTTTCAGATGTACCTGTATCCCCTGTTTTGCTCTTCATGCCAGCGAGGAATCTATTTCACAAAAATGTCTAATAACACATGTGCTTTCTTCATTACCACATACCCAAAGATGACAGAATGATGGCCCTCACTCATGCGTCCTTGTTGGCTATATTTAGCCTGAGGCATTCTTCATGTTATTTACCAAGACTAACCATTTAAGGCCGCAGTCTTTCTTAAATCCATTTTTTGGTTTATATCAAGTTTTATATTGTATCTCGAATCTTCAAGACAACCCACTTTAGATGCTCAATTTATAAAGCAACTAATATATGCAATAGATTTATAATTAATTAAGAAATAAATTATTTGTGTTTACAGTTCACAAATAAAAATATTCTAGGCTATATGACTTATCTATTGTGGTATTGATGGTACTCCCATTAAAGACTCACATAAAAATTTTACAGCCCCTGAAAATACATGTGATTTGAATGTAAACAGTTCAGAAGTGGGTGGTCCATTGTATAATTCAATTTTCCTTCTCTGTTTAAAAAAATCACTAAGGTGGATCTGCTCCAATTAAGCTAGTAGAAATGAGTCACCTGGGCAGGCACGAGTCTTTGAATATACAGTGTTATTCATTCGGAACACCTACCTTGAATCTATAATCACTGTCTATTTTCTCAACTCCAGTGACCAAATAGTCATTTCTTAGTCCCTTTTACCAATTCATCAATGTTCAGGACCACCAATGAGGAGGTGTTATGTGTGTGGTGGGTCATTTCCAGTAAAGCCGTGAGACTGACATGGTAGAGGAAAGTTTGTGTGTGTGTGTGTGTGTGTGTGTGTGTTTGGTGCACTCATCAGGGCAATTACATTGTATATGTCTCCTCATGAAAAAAAAAGGAATTCAGAAGCCTTAACCAAGATAAGTTTAAAAAAACCCAGTTGATTTGGAAAAAGTATGTTTTTTTACAGGATCTGGTAGTAAGAGGTAATTTGCTTTTTGCAGAATTGTGGTTAAATTTTGGCCAATGGTTCTTGGAAAACTATCTTTCATTCCCCAAAGTTACAGGGGCCCCTATGATGGACTCACAGTTTCAAAATCCATCAGATTTCAAACTAGATTGGCTAGGTCACATAAGCATCTTTTGTGTTTGGGCTCATTGTCATTTTGTACATCCATTGCTTCCCCAGATTAGGTTTCTTGGCTGATGAAATTAAATTCTCTAATTTCTCCCAATCTCAGTAATCGCTACATTCACATTACTTTCAGAAGAGCAGCCCCCAGTTTTGATATTCTCTTCGCTGGGGGCATGGCTTTGGATTAAACACCTAAACTTTCTTTCTCCAAACAGAACAAGTTAAGGTCATCCAGCAACTCACACTGAGTGTCTGCTGGCTTCTCTCTTACCTTCCTTATAATTAATCTTGTATGCAGTAGTTCTACTACTCACCGTGAAAAGATAAATATGGTTCGTACAGTAAACGTTTCTTTGAGAAGTATTGACAGTACCATTGACATTGATAATGGACAAATTTCTTGTTGACAAAATGAATCCAATTTTGTTTAGTCCTTTGTGAACAAAATAAACTAAAGTGCAACTGAGCTGGTTGACAATCTGACTTTAGGAGCCAGTGTTTTTTTATTAGACCGATCCAAATAATGGTGTGGTCAGGCTTGTGTGCAACTTTGCTGTTAAAATCTGTCAGTGCAAAGTTCTTTTTTATATTTGTTTGTGTGTGTGTGTGTGTGTGTGTGTGTGTGTGTGTGTGTGTATATGAAAAGAGGGAGTGTAAAACTTGTCAGTGTGGTCTCATGAATCCATAAAATCAAACTGACAATTTAATGAGTGGCTGTACTTTATGTACAAATGGGCTTTTGTGGGTTTTAGTTTCAGGCCTCAAGACGTCGAGCAAATTTAGAGCGGAGCGACAGTTCTGGTTTAGCCAAAGTGTAAAAACAATGTCCAATTTTTGTAAATTTATTAGAAAATAAAATATTCCTTCTGATTCCAAAGACGATGCTAATGCAGAGTATCAGGAGATGTGATGTGCCCCTAGTACACCACTCAGATAAGCAGATAAATACTAACGTAACCAAAGGTAGGCTCATCAAAACAGCTATTTTGATCCTGATGGTAGTCTAGTGATAAATTAAGGAGTTGTTTGCCATTTAATGTTGGTTCACTTGGTTACGTAGTGGCCTAATATATTAAATTCAATGCATAATCATGTCCACCCAGATGACTTGAGTGGTGTTAATGAATTCCAGATTATTGTCTCTGACAGCTGTCATACGAGTTGTTTAGCCTGTAAGCAGTTGTTGTGGTGGACGCCAGCTGTCGTGAAGGGTCTCAACTCAGTAGTAAGGAATTTCCACAGCTGTTTAGGAAATCATTTTTTTATGCTTGTTTATTGCTGGCAGGTTTAACTTTGTTTCATGTTTCAAAATTTTTTCTGAATGCAGAATAAGACTATTATTAAATAACATTTCTACTGAACCTCATAAAAGAAGAAAGGGCTTGCAGTACCAGAAACAGACTCATTTTTATAATGGTGGTTATAGGAACCAGAGGTTATGATTTCTACAACACAATCATAGCCATTTCATTTATTTTCCAAAACAACAAGTGAACCTAAAATTATCTTTTGAGTTTAAATGTAATGTGGATAATGATAAAATAGTGGTAACACTGCCATTAGTGGATTAAAAGATTTTGGGCATCATAAAAGGACTCCTGAGTGGCACAATTATCTAAGCACTGGCACTATCATTAGTTTGATCTCTGGCACTCCAGGAGCCCAAGAGACTATTGGATAACCCATTGTGATTTTAGCCAGCATGGACACCTCTCTGCTTTTGTAATAGAACAGGCATTTAAGTAGTTTGTAAGTCAGTCTTGGCCCCCCAGTGGTGGAACAAACTCCCTCTTGAGGTCAGATCTGCTGAGTCCTCCCTGTCTTCAGGTGTGTCTGAAGACCCACTTCTTTAAGGAGCACCTAGGGGACTAACTAGTCCTCATGCTTATTGCTTGCATACTTTTTCCTATATATACAGTCATGAAAAAAAAGAGGCCGCATCTTTTGTTTTCTGGTTATTGCTTTTGTAATTTGTGGGAATGCTTTTGTAAAATGTGCATGTCACTATTGTTTCATTATTACATTATTTTACACTTGCAACAATTAAAATAGTGATACACACTCTGCCACAAATTAAACGAACAGTGAACAGAAAAAAAGAAAAAAGTGGTCTCATTTTTTTTTCCATGGCTGTATATGTTACGAATGAGTGCCAACTGTTACATCCGTGTAGGGTGGAGGATGAACCCAATTTTGGAGTCAAGGGGAAAGTAGGTAGTCCACGCGCTTTGATATGAGACTGCTCTCTTAAAGAGTAGAGATTCCCTCTGGAATCCGCTTCTCATTCACACACAGAGATGGTTATGAAACCAGAGTATTCACGGTCTTGAAGAGATGAGGGTCTCGACAAGGACTCAACTGTTGAGCAGTGGCTATCTCCATACTTGTATATATATATATAATTTCAACCAGAATGGGATTTAGACAAGACAAGGGTAATATGTGTGCTTTGCAAAAGTGAATTCAATTACCACCGAAGCGCTACATCACTTAGGGTTGCCAACTTTCTCAACCCCAAATGCGGGACACTCAGGGGTGCCAACTTTTCCAAAAACCTTCGTGTAGCCAAGCATTGAGCGAGGGGTGTGGAGGGGGCTAGATGTGAGATGCGTGTGTCTCACGCTCATTGCGTGAGATTCGGCAGCCCTGCTTTCTTGCTGCTGCGCGCGCAGAGCTTACCACTAGTCTTCCGTGCACACACACATACCAACAATCGTCTCATAGCAACGTTTGCATGCGTTTTGCCGTGCTTACAGTATTATTGGCCGACGGGGCTGTGATTGGAATACGG
>JBBPCY010000001.1:40268887-40321677 GCA_037974405.1 Brachyalestes nurse
AGTTGTGATGGCTAGACAGCTGGGTCAGGATTAACATTAATTTGTATGTTATATTGACATACAGCACCTACTTAAACATTGTAGCAGACAAAGTACACCTCTTAATCGCAAGGCTAGTCCCTAATGTTAGTGGCTTCTTTCAGCAAGATATAGCTCCTGCAAAAATGGCTCCCCTGGGCTCAGAATTGGGCATATAGGTTTAATGTTCAGCTGATCAGTGTGTATATACTTCTCTGACCCTTGGACAGTAACTCTCATGAGTAAAAACATGCCAAAAGTTCCAACAAGGTTGAGAGCAGTAGTACTTTGTATACTTTGGGCATTGTAGATGAAAACACGGCGCACTCTGACGTAACAGTATAAAGGGAAACGTTTTTCAAAAACCTCCATTTTCACTGACCCAAAACGCAGTTTATGTATGGACGAAAGTCCAAAATGCATAGAAAAACCTGTTTTCTGGCAACTTTGTTAGTAAGATGATACTGACATTTCTTTCAGTCTTCAGTTCCTTTACAGCTTATACAAGGCATTTTCTCACAAGATGTTGAGTCCTGCTTGTGAGAAAATGCCTGTTATTGTATCCATCAGATTAGATTCACTTGATTTGAGCGGACAGCGAATACCGAGTTATTCTACGCCCCTTTACATGTGTACAGATGGCCATAGGTCATTCGGTACAAAAGAGAATAGTTACTTCATCAAGAAAGTCCCTCGCCTCTCCCCATCTCTGCTCAACTACCAAAGATTGTCAGATGATGAGTTGCCAGTTTGAACACAAGCCATGGGAGAGTACATCTGTCCTAGTAAAGAACTGAGATAGAGCCAGGATTTGTTTCCTAATCAAACGTTTGACAAGGGAGTTCATGAAAATGTGGTTCCTATTATTGTGGTTTAGAAGTGAATTTTTGTTCAGTTTGTGTGCTTTCACTTTGTTTTTTTTTTATTTTTTAACTTCAGACCTGTTAGTCAGAATACCTGCGGCATCTTACTCAACAATGTGGTCAAAGCAGCAGAGAAAAATACAATAAAGCCCACAGTGTAAGCACCAGCATGGCTGTGTCTGGCTCACCCTCACCAGCATCCAGTCAGTAAAATATACCTTACAGCATAAGATGAGCACTGGACAAGTAAAGCTTCCAAAAATGTTTTTTGACTTGCATGTATGGAGCTAAAAATCACACTAACCCAAGTGTATTTTAAAGTGTTTTATACTAATTATTACCTGTTTGTTTTTTTGTGTGTTTAAACATCTCATTTGATGTTCATAAAAGTTATAGTATATACCTTTCTGTTCTATACTGCCATTAACACACAGATCTCTGATCTTACACAGATCAGTGTGTTTATTACACATAGGGCTATGAGAGAGAAGCATAAAGACGAGCCTAGAATGGCACTTCTTACATTCAAAACGTGAGTGCCTTTGGTTTTGACCATGATAACTGGACCCCTGACAATGGAGCTTACAACAGAAATGTTAAGGAAGTGTTTATAATATTATCTATACTAGTATGTCATGATATTTGATACATACTGAATATTACATCCATGATAATACTATTAAAACAGCAGTACCCTTGGTTCCAGGGGATGGGGCCTCCAGTACCACAGTGGAAAAAATCCAAACATGCTGGAAGATTTAGTATACCTGGATTTGGTATTCATTAAGGCCTTGATTAACTAGATCAGTTTAATAATCAATTACAAATGTATTACTTTAGATTTTAATTAAACCCTCCAGGGCAGTAGCCTGATTTGGGCCCTGTTTAACATTATGTGGAGGTTCTTTAAGCTTTAAGAAAGTTTCTTCACACTTGCACAAGGGTAGCTTCTTGTTGAGGATGACAGATCCATTAAAAAGGCACACCTTGATGCAGGGATAGTTTAGATATTTGCAGTAATTGTTATTTCCAAGAACAGTTTGTAAATGTTATTGCCAATAGTTGCTAATGTTTGTGTTTAGGAAGAAAGGAGCAACTAGTGCTTTGAACAAGGGGTCCTCGAGTCTCGACATTTCAAGTTTACAGTGCTCACTACCACTCCCACTCGGTTTAGCCTCATACTTACAGGCTACGTGGGCAAACTAGTTTGGTTGTACATGGCGGAAGAATATGCTGCAATGCGATGTATGAGTGAGGAAGTTTTCCTTTTTCTTTATCCGTGGCTTAGTTGTGTTTTTAGGACTTTAGGATTTTGGTGTGTTTCCACTTACACCAAAATTCGGGTTACATCACTGTTGAAGGAACAGATCTGTGGCATAACTTGAGGACCCCCGTATATACTTTTGCAGAGGCAACTATTTCTAAGCCTCTTGTCTGACCACATCCATGCATCACTTCTAAAATCACACAGTTTCATTAATTTAATGAGATTCTAATTTATGAAGTTGCACGAGGTTACTCACTTCTGTTCCCTAACTACAGAGTTCCCTAACTACTCCAGGTCTCCCTGGAGCAACCTGTGGTTGAGGGTCTTGCTGAAGGTAGGATTTGAACCCATGCCATCTTGGTCCAGAGACAAGTAACCTACCCATTAGGACACCACCACCCCATAGATGATTCCTGTACAAAATAATTCAGTTGGACATACCATCTTTCTCTGTCTCTCTTTCTCTTTCCCAAACCAAGTCATGCTGTAACATGACAAACTGCAGTAGATCCAGTCTCTGAAAACAGATGACGTTTTTGGACTTTTTTTCTAAGTCCATGTTCAAAGGCTTGCTTCATGTCATGGCCCAAGCCAAGCCAAGCCGGACATCAGGACTGACCAAAGGAAGAGCCGAACACTTTCGGTCCCTGTGAGGAATGTCAGGCACCTCAGACTCCCACAAAACCCACAGCGCAGGGCCATAAAGCCAACTTTATGTGGACCAGATGTTGCTGATCATAAACTTTAGTCTTCTAAAACAATGAACTATGGAGCTTAATCTGCCAACTCAGACAGTGCTGCTGGTGTCTTCAGTCATAAAGAATTCAACACAAACGACAAAAGGGAGGAGGTCAAAATTATACTGTACTCAGAGGGGTCCAATAATGCATTTTAACAAGTGCAACCAATTACAGCCCAACATTTTCTCTCATGCTTTGCTTGCTTTGCAGGATACCAACACCTCACTAGATCAGGATCTGGTTAACAAGAAATGTGCAGGCTAATTGTCAAAACCCAATTGCACTAAACTATTGCGCAAACATAGGAGGGGCACCAAGAGTAATACCAAACAGCTGATGGAGACAAAATGTTTCCTGCCAAAGCTGAATGAAATGAATGAAAAAGTCAAAGCATGCAGTGGAACTCAAAGGCTGCATTTAAAGTCTATGTTACTGAGCCTGTGTAATCCTCCTGATTATTTTACTGATTACAGTTTTAATCATCTAATCAGTATACTGTAACACAATCAGCCACAGAGGTAGGACTCAAAAAAGGAGAAGAACATTTAAAAAAAGAGCAGTTTTACCATTGCATCATCTGGACAAAAGAAGAAAGAGTAAAACAATATAGTGCTCAAAATAAAATATCTAGCTGTTATCAGCACTGCAACACTAAATGACTAAATATACTAAGTAAAGTCACTGAAACACTGTCTGAATGTGTCCAGACAGCACATGCTTTTTCTCAAAGACCTCAAAGATCCAAAGAAATCCATCCAACCTTTCCAATCTCACCTTGTGGGGTTCTAGCAATAAACCTGTAAGCAGTTGTTGCCTTGTTTTGTTTTACTTGCTGGGACTGTGTGTCCATGATCATTAAAAACAGCTTAAGAGGTTGAGAGCCTGATCATCAGGTTGAGAGCCTGGTTTTAGATCACTTTATATGACTACAAAGACTTTGTCCAATGTGACAAATAACAGACGAAAATCACGGAATACACTGGAATTCAAAGAGTGAAAAACAGCTTTCAGTGCACTCAGTTAAGGTACTGGAACTGTAGAAAGTCAAGAAGCAATTGTTGTAAGTGCCCACCTCATTGACTCCAATTTTCAGTAGTGATTCTAGTTTGATCTGAAAATTAGAACAGACACACAAAAGTGTCTAACATGTATATTGGAGTTAAAATAATCTTTATACCCTGATACACTCCCACTCTCAAGAGGGAAACCCTCAGGATATTCTTGGCTGGCGATGTCAAGATTTATCTACGAAGGGCCAGTGTGGTTGCAGGTTTTCATTCAAAACACACAGGGACACACTTGATTGGACATATTTAATCAATAATCCTTTATAGACGTTCTAATGATCTCTATGCCAAAATAAGTTTTTTAGGTAAAATTATCTCCATGCTTTTTGTATTTCAACTATGTGACTACTGCAGTGATACTCTTATTTCATTATTAATTGTAGAATGAAAACAAAAGGTTTAAAACCTTCAAATAGCCAAAGGATAATTGTCCAATCAGGAGTTTTACACTATCCCAGTAGATACAGTCAACTGACCTTTCCCATGTTTTGACTTACAATGGATGGGACCTAATTCAAGAACAACCTTCCTCTAGGCCTTCTAGAAGTCCTAGAGTACCACTGATTGTGAATACAAGGTGGTAGTATAACTAGGTTTCAGTCTGTCATTACAGTGATGGCATCTGTGTGCCAGGCCACTTTACTGAAGAACTCACTGCAGAACAATATTCATTACCATTAGCTAAATGCTCAAATACAATCATGCAGAGATGCTACCAGAAATTGGCCTTATTGTAGAGGCCAGACCTTTCCTGACTAAGTTTTAAATCAAAGGCATAGTTCTAAGTGTTCAGTTTCTGAACAAACTTGCCAAAGGACCTTGTCCTTCCTGGTAGCCACACTCCCATACTTCATGAATTCACCACTTAATGACCTAAAGTGTTCACTCAAAACTAAAGCCTCCAGTCTGACAGAAGAAAACACAACAACTTCTCCAGCCTGTACCTTCACATCTTAATCATGTGAAAATGAAGCAGGATTCCCATAAACCGATCAAAAGAACAAGCTGCCCTTCCGCTCAGTGTGGATGTCTATAAATGGAAGGGGCGGAAATCACCATGTCATTACACAGGAGAAGGAGGAGAATTCCCGTGCTATTGCGAGAGACATAGCGGCTGAGAAGCACCAGCTGCTGACTCATTGAGTCATAGTCTGTGAGGAGGAGAGGTGGAGATCATTTCTCACTCCCACTCTCACTCTCACTCTAAACGGATACAGCGTTTGTGCTGGACAGAGCACAGAACCAGTCAGTGAACATTTCATTGCACTGAATCAGTTAGTGCTGGTTTAGTCTGGTGTGATCCTCATGGGCCTCCCTGATAAGCGGCTGCCTGGGTTCAGTGGGAGAAAAGCCAGGAGGAAAAGTTTATAAGCTTAAAAGGAAGGACTGGAGGGAAAAGTGGAAAGGGTTAAATGAAACTACCATATGGGAATGGAAAGTTGCGTCCCCCCTTTATATACAGTTTAATGTGCCATAATACAGCTTAGTATCTGTATTTGGAAGTTAAGCAAAGAAAATTTATACAAAAACTTTATGTGGTGAGTGAGTATTGGAAAGAATGTTACAACTCATAGTATCCAGGGAAACGGGACAGATGGTATTAAACAAGAATCTGCTTTGCAGAGGTCTGCCCTACAGTAGCCTGGGCTGCGTTATTTCTAAAGAACCCTCCAGCAGAAGGATAAGAAAAAGATAAGACTTTGATATTGAAAAACGTTGCTAAGGGAAACACAGCAAGCGCTGAAGATACACTCCATTAAAGCATTTAAACATTTTCTCGAAAAGCATTTTCTTCTAGACATATTTGGACAATAACACCTAAATGGCTTTGCTATTTCAGACCATTTCAAGTCTTCATTCTATTAAAACTACTGAATTCCACTGAACTGTCAAATCAACAAATCTCTGTGAGTTGTCAACCTTGCTGATAATTAATCAGAAATGAGGACTTTTCTGAGAAATGAGACTTTTTCTGAGGTAGACTTGCTAAATGAAGGATTGTATGTGGACATTTGGAGTAAGGAAAAAAAGAAAGACCATCTTCTCTGGAGTCATTTCAGGTAGCTACTCTCTGAACAGAGAGGTACGGTTCAGGAAAACTTTAGTACAAACAATGTACCCTCAGTGGTTCAACTGTGTACATTATATCACATTTCCAGGGAAAGGGCACATGTGTACATTTTACATCTAAAATATAAAAAGCTTGCAGTTGAGATGCAGTCTGGTCTTCAGGGACCCCCAGATGGCCATGAGGTCACCACCCCAGAGAAAGGTGCCTTTTTTTCTGAGAGTGTATATCATTACTTTCAACAACTTAAAGATACCAATAACATACACTCTGCTTTCGTTGCCTCTGTACACAGCAAATTACATTAACTCTAAAGAAGACATGTTAAATGGCCTAATTTCCTTTACATTGAAACCATACAAGCTACTTTTGGAACTAAGCTAAAAACAGGGGAAAATATTCAAAAGCCTGTGAAAATTAGTCATCAGAAACGTACCGTCCGCTCCGGGCCTCACACAGATCAATAAGTGCCTAATGGCAGGTCTGAAGTCCTTATATGGTTGTGAGCATCTGCTCTTCTGGTCCTTTACGCTGATGGCACAGTTGGGAATGAGAAAGGGAAACACATTCATTACATAAGCAGCTCGACTTAACAGGGATCAGGCCTGAACCTTGAACTCAGGGATTTGTCAACAATGCTCCCTGAGAATGCCTGGAATGTTTTGAGCCTGTTTCATCCAATTTGTTGCCACAACAGGCTGCAGTTTGTCTTGCAGTACATTAACAAGCCACAATTGTTTAGCTATCAGAGCGCTCAAGCAACATGTCAGGGGTAAAGGGTGAGGACTCTGGGGAGTAGGATTAAAACAATATCTGAAACTGTGTGCGGGTGTATTAGTGAAAAAGCCCACCAAGCTGCTTCACATGCAGCAGACAACAGCTGGATCTTATATTTATCTACTCTAAATAGTATGTCAAAATCCACACTGACCCAACTAGAAGCCCTGTCCATGCCAAGACTCTACAGGAGGTCCTCAAGTTATGACACAGATCCGTTTCTACAACAGTGCTGTAACCTGAATTTTGGTGTTAGATGAAACACACCCTGAGTCACTTACCGATCCTAACACAGCTGTAAAATCATCATCTAGAACATAAAAACACTAAGCCACAGAAAAAGGAAAAGGACATACATGTACACTGTTCTGTAGTAAGAAATGGCGAAAAATGAGGTACCCAGCACTCCCTGACTCAACTAATTATGGGAGTGAGTGCCGTAAACTCAAAACGTCATATGTCAAGGCCATCGTAACCTGTATTATAAAGCATTTGTTATGTAAATGTTATGAGAGCCTAGCTGTAAAACCTTTTACACTTCTTTTACTTAAAACACTTTTCAGCTTCATTTAACATGTTTAAAATGTTCTAATAGTAAAGATATGTCAAATAATTATCACTTACCAATGGGGCAGTTGATGGCCTGGTGGTTAGGGAGTTGCCCCTGTGGTTGGAATGTTGTCAAATCCCAGGACTGGCAGTGGCACCACTGAGGTACCCTTGAGTGAGGGAACATCTCCACACACTGCTCCCCGGGCGCTGCGTTCCTGACTGCTTCAGTTGGTGAATGTGTAAAATGCTGAGAAGAATTTCACACTGCTCACACTGTGTGCTGTGTGCTGTGTTCACGCGTGACAAAAATGGCCACTTTACACTTCATGTTCAAGAAATACATAAATATTAATACAATATTTCGATCAGATTGCATAATGACTCAAAGATGCCAAAAGACAGTCGGTCTGACTGGATCTTTGCTTGGACAGCAGCAATAATACAGTAGCAAGTTCAAGGCCATCAGTGTCTGTGTTTAGCAATGTGTTTAATATGAATACAAAGAGCCAAGTTCATATCCCATTGATGATTTAGTGCTCAAAGTTAAAGAAATAACATAAATCATTTAGGATGGATGAGTTATTTCACTGTTTTAAACCAAATTTGTACAGATTTATGGCAGTTGATTTTACACAGGACTCAGTTAAACCGATTAGATGTCCTAATATCTCTGCTTATCTCTGTCTAAACAAAATTTTGCTGCTGTGAACTGGAAAATGTGAATAAGATTCTGGACAAGTGAGCATGAGCCTCATTAACTGGAAACTGAGGTCACACAACTATGAGCTGGAGTTGTAACAGTTTGTCCTGTCTATTGAGCAGTATGGCACTTTATCCTCTCAAATTGCCCTTCCTATAGTTTTAATGCAGGGAGTATTCCATGATACAGTGGTGTTAACCTTTTAAATGGTCCTACCCTCCATTAATTAATGCTAATGACATTTTGTAATAAAGAAGAGGTAAATGTGCTCAAAGAACGTTGGACATGTTAGGAGAGAACACCAGACTTCTTTAAAAGAATATGTGAGTGATGCCTTCCTATTAAAAACATTCTCGGTCTGTAAAGCTTCCTCAAAGCCAGCTTTTGGTTTTGCTGTCATAAACATGTTATTAACTCTGACTGGTTATTTGTCAAATCTGATGTCAGGAATGCCAAATTAAATCCCACTCAGCTCAAATCAGACGGAGGAAAATAGCAAAAAATTAATTTCCTGAATAAATCTCTCAACAGAAAAGTTCAACATTAGTCTCTTAGTTCTCTGCCAGGGCACAGTGAATTCATCACAATCATAGAAGATAAGGATGGAAATGGGTAGACAGGAGCAGTAATTCAAAAGATTTATTTATGGTATGTTTTTCTACACAATATGGTTACAGTTCATTTTTGTCACTGTATAGTGCAAGACTCTATCAGAATGTAAATAGGCTCCTGCTGCTTTATAAACTCATAAGCAGAGAATGACAAAACTATATAAAATAGTATATAAAATAATATATAAAAATAGCTAAGAGCACCAGTAGCACCAGCAGAAGTATAATTCCTTCCAGGCAATAACTAGAAAACCCTATAAGAGTTTGGATCATTTAAGAGTTGGGCCATGTAACAGTAATTTCCACACAGTAACATAAATTGTAGTGAGTCTTCTAAGTAGCCATGTATTGACGTTTGTTGGGCATGAGTGGGTACAGCTGAAGAAAGTTGCTGTTTGCTCTCCTATGTCTACTGGTCCGGAGGGGAGCATGGACTCTTAGATGGCTGGGCATTGTTGAGAATGTTGAGATGTATTTTATTTAGGGCATCAACTAATATATATATATTTTCAAATCTTAATACAAATTACAAAACGGGATACTCATCTTTAAAAGCTCCTAGGATACTCATCTTTGCACACTGCACCTTTTATACTTTTATGTTTCTCTTATCTTTAAAAGTTTAGAGATGGTTGACTGTTGCTATGCTGTCGTAGATCACCTGGACAAACACTAGTTTGAAATCAGCACTGAATAATCTCTACAAAGGTATGTACTACCACTGAAATATGATCTGTACTACCACTGAAATATAATCTGTACTACCACTGAAATATGATCTGTACTACCACTGAAATATGATCTGTACTACCACTGAAATATGATCTGTACTACCCCTAAAATATAATCTGTACTACCACTGAAATATAATCTGTACTACCACTGAAATATAAACTGTACTACCACTGAAATATAAACTGTACTACCACTGAAATATAAACTGTACTACCACTGAAATATAGTCTGTACTACCACTGAAATATAGTCTGTACTACCACTGAAATATAGTCTGTACTACCACCGAAATATAGTCTGTGCTAAGACTGAAATTTAGCATGCCATACATCTTAATCATGTTAAAATGCATAATGAGTGAGGATACAAGGTAGATGTTAACAGACGTTGTGCATATCAAAATGAAAAAGGTCAATATCATGAAAACAATGAACAAACACCATATGGAGTAGCCTCATTGTGTTGTATAGTGATTCTTAATGCCCCTTACAGACTTCTTTCAGAAGAGACTGCCAGCTGCACATGCACGCTTTGCCTGTCCTTTTCCAAGCATCAGACTAAACAAACAACTGGCTCAAAGTTCATGTTTCTGATTAGCCGCAGACAGAACAACACACACACACACACACACACACACACACACACACACACACACACATACACAAAAAAAAAAAATAAATGACACATGAGTCAGGGCATTAAAAACTGATCAGAAGAAAACAAAGAGGCTGTTCTTAATTACATAATTGCGGCGCATGGCTCATTTGTCGGTAATCCCTTGGCTCATGGTAGCAGACACACATGCACTCAGGAAACATGGTTAATCCCAGTTGAAGGTATCACATGCTTGTCCTTGGACCAGCAATAGTCCTGAACCAGGACATGAAGTGATTTGTTGAGTGTGTTGATCATGGAATGACAAGAGCCATATTTTGGAAATAACAAAGCAGCCACATCAATAAGAAAGAGCTGTTTTACGCAAAAAAGAATGGCTGCCATGCAGCATACTCTGATGCATCACAGACTGGCATCTGTTTACACTTAAACAAATGCAGTCCAGCAGTTCCATCCTACACTGCATGTAATGGGGCATGTTTTCGTCAACGGAGCAAAGACATAGAATTATTTTAAGGAAGATATATGCATTTCCTAAATTGAGTCTAATTTTTGCAGAACCGCTTCTTTTCAACATGCTGGCCTCCTTTCCGAAAATACTCATAGAATGACTGATGGACTCACAGTATTGAAGCATCCTACAGCAGCCTTGAATTTAGAGTTATTGAATTTAGAGTTTCATTGGTGATTTTAGGCTTTTATTTTTATTGCTGAACCAATACATACTGTTACTGACACACTGATAAACTGCAAATGTATTTTACAAACACCTATCAGTGATGACCTAGCGATATTAACATAGTACACAAGAACAACCTTAAATCACTCAACCCTGTTGATGAAATAGTGGATACAGTGGAAGACATGAATAAACATGATTGCATTGTTACAAACAAAAAACTTGTATAGATGTGTAGATTTTTTAGGTCTATAAATGTTTCTTGGTTTGAGGTAACAGGATTTTTTTTTCTAGATTTATATTTTTTTCCCATTCCTTGCAGATCCTTTATAGTTTGTAAATTTTACAAATTTTACGGCGTGCAAAGTCTCAGTCTCGGCCGCTGTCCGGGAAACAGAAAGTGGGGGGGACGAAACTAATGATTTTGAAGAGTGGGGGGACATGTCACCCCCTGCTATCAGTGATCAGTATAACTTATGATCAGTTAAACGAGCAACACTTCTCCGTGTATGTTTGCTCTAAAATCTAACAGCAAAACTTTGTGCTGTGAGAGGTTTAGGAAAGCAGGCCCTGCTCTTTGGACCTGTTTTCAACCAAAGTGGTCAGTGAACATTTATTACTTACAAAGAAGATAGAATCCACCTGGATGTGTGAATGTTTTGGCAGAGGCAAGCTTGAGAGTGGAACTTTCCTTGAACAGCTTTTGTTCCGTTTTCAAACAAGAGACAAGACCAATGAAAGAGGACACAGAAATGTACTGTTTCTTAGACTACATTTGCTTAAGATTAAGAATGAATCAACAAAATGTCAAACCAATTAGACATGCTGATATTAATGTAGCTCTGTTTTTAATTTGAAGACACAGGTGAAAATGAGAGAAAAAGTGCAGCTTTTCAGAACGTACTGTTCCCGGTGGTAGAAATTCACTGGAATTGAAAGTGACTGACGACTGCTATGGCAGAGAGATCCTGTGATCTCTCTGGTTTACCTTCTGCTGTGTTTCATGGAACAACAAAAAACCTTGTAAAGTTGTCTTTACACAACTTTACCCTTCTTTGCCAAGTGACATCCAATTAAAAGCACTGAAAGCATTCCACAGACCAGAATGCCAAGATTGCCCCACAATCCAGTCCATATATAGTCACTCCCGGAACAAAACCTTGTATCTCAAAAAATAAGTGACATTACAAGAGTGGCACAAAATGTTCTACCTTTCAGTACTGGAATGGGATTTGTGGAATGATGGGATGGGAGCAAAATATAGAGACACGACATTTTGTTCCAGTACTGACAATATTTAAACTAAGCTGTGAAGACAAGCTGTTTTCAGTTCTATTTTTGTACTGTAATAAAACCAGTGCATTTACAAATATCCTCAATTCTGTCTACAGCAGCTTAGCCTCATTCAGCCTTCTGAATTCAGAAAGAGTTCAGTTACAACAGAGGTCACATACATACATCAATCTTAAAGGTACCATAATAAAAAACAGCCTGTTATGTCTGATGGATCAAGAGAGGTTGAAAACATTGACCCTTTAAGTCCTCGGACCACCACAGCCTGATTTCTTGATGGAGAAAACAGCAGAAGACAGTAACGGGCAGTAACGGCTTCTCAGATATGGAATTCAAAATCTGTTATATAATTACAGCTCTTTACTGGACCAAATTTCAGGCTTTGCTAAATACTCTACAATATGAGCTCCAGACATGTCAGTCAAGAAGTTTAGCAAATTTCTTTGTTTTCCATGGAATTTAATGCATTTGCTGCGATGGAATTTCACACCTGTTGCTCAGCTGCTCATCTGTTTTTTTCATCGAAAAGGTTAGAGGCTGATGTTCAGAAGATATATAACACACAGAATCTTTGAAACAGGTGTGATCTTTCTGTCACCAGGACACTCTGTCTGGTATGAAAATCCATAAAAACTCAAAAGGAAGTGGAATGGCCAAAAAAAACTGTTTTACAAACTCATATTCGACTCCTGTTCATTACGAGGTTTAGTAGGAATGTTAGAGAAGGAAAAACACCAAACTGTGCTGAACTGTAGCCCTCCAGGATGACCATCCATGAGAGGCACATTATAATGCGACGCATGACAGTTATCAGTTATTTGCTGATGATTACATGAACATACCTTATATCTTCTAGACTAATCTTTTTATTTTCCAAATGTACTTCCCATTTTCCCAATGTACTTCACTGCTCTATCTCGTCTACTCTGACTGCTATCTCCCCATCTTCTCTGTCCACCTCATTACTCCATCTCCGTCTATTGACTTAATTGCTTCATCTACTCAACCATTTCTTTATTTAATGTACTCCTTTTCTCAATTTACTCATCTCTGCATCGACTTCTTCTCTCCATCTACTCCATCTCTTCATTCACACCAAATCTCCACATCTCTACTTGGTCTACACAGTCTGTATCTTTGTTCCTCAGCAGTCATTTCTTGTGAAGTAATTTCCTTACGAATTTTTACTTTTCTGATGTCATTCTCGATGTCCACTTCAATTTAGCTTATTACTAGATGCGGTGCAGCTTTCAGTTTATTTATTCCAAAATTCTTCTAGTTTTCTTTTTTTTTGTTCTTCTGAAGTTATGCAATATATAATACAGTAATAAAACGAATATATTACAACCAGTTTATGGCTGAGCTGTACTGTTGAAAACAATGATTCCAAACATTTGAATAGTGATTGTAAAAGACTGCAAGAGTTTGTGTATAAAAAAGAGTTTATCTACTGCTTTATTACTGCACCAGTATAGTCCTTTACTTTATCATTTTAATCAATGTGTAGCCTGCACACCTATACACTGTAAACACTACTTTCTCTGTTAGCAATGCTGGTCATCTGTTTAGCATTCCTGAGGGTGATACAAGCTTTTAGTGCTCCATCCAAGATAGAAATGAGAGTTCAGTGTATGGTGTAAGATTTTATGATGGTGCTTGTTGGCTTCAAAGTCAAATGTACAGACCTTTCTCCTTTCTTAACCACAGAGAGCTGAATTTAGACCAAAATCCAAAAGAATATACATATTAAATGCGCTTAATTTAAAAAGAAAATCAAATGTATTTTTGTTTTGTTTCATTGTGTTTTGGTATGTGTGCCTCCCATGGTTTTCTCTAGGACACAGACCAAGACAGTAAAATTGTTTTTAGAAACTCTAATAAACTGCTCATGCAGCAGTGCAACAGTTTGCTGTGGCTTCCACCTCATAGTGAGACCTGACAGATAAGAATAAACAGAACGCATGTAATTGTATAACCAGAGATGGGTGGTTAAGCTACTCACTTCTTATAAAGTTAGAGATTTTCTTGCTCTAATTCAAATGTGTGGGAATATATATATGCACATATTATACATATTAGGGCTGGGAAAGTTAACGCATTATTTACTTAACGCTAACAATTATTTTAGCGTGTGGTGATTTAATGCAGGTTTTTAAAAATCCTTTTATTTTGAATGTGCGGTGCTTTCACTGAAGTAATGCGAGAGTAGAGCTATTTAATATGGACAAAAGTAATGGGACGCCTGACCCAAGTGAAAACCGGCTGACACCATTACACTACAATAACCATTACACCAAATGTGACTTTAACACTAGAACGGTGGCTAACTGACTATACCTATAACAGCTGCGTGCATCAATTCACGTATTCATATATATATATATGTCTGTCATTAATAAACATAAATCTGCAAAAAACAAACATATTTGTCTACTCCTATGCTTGGAAGAGTATTAAAAACAGTATGTTTAGGACAGACTTATGTTTAGGACAGCTCGAGTAGATCAGTGGTTCCCCGATAACCGTTCACCTCGCTGCGGGGTACCAATACTTTTGACCAGCGCCTTCCGAGTTGCATTTCTTGGCGGGGAATTTAAATTAAAAGAGGGCAATATGGGCCCCAGCGTATAGTGAAAAACCTTTACATTTTCTTTAAGGGTATAATTTTTTATTGAATTATAAACTCAGTGTAATGCATTACTCGTAAAGAAAATGTAAAGGATTTTCACTATACGCGGGGGCTCTTGGAACGTAACCTGTATATATATAAAGCATGACATCTGGCTATTTTTCAGCTAATTTAAAATCATGGTTAAAGCAAACAAGAATGAGACAATAATCTGTGTATCATTTTACAGATGCAGCAGGTATTTTATTTCAAGTTGTCTTGAACTCGTAGGAATTAGAGTCAGTGAATTCAGGATCATGAGGGGAAATGCATAAAGGGAATTGTGTGTTCACACAAGGGGTAATGCATCTACTTCCATCAGAGTGATCATTTAAATAGCAAACCAGAGGACTAAGTCTTGTTGGCTGTCCCAACATGCACATAGTTGTGACTACCACCTCTCCAGGAGGTTTTTATTTCCATAATGGGGATTTCAGACTGTCCAACTTTTCCACTGCATGTTTGTACACATCCTGGAGGTCCACACTGAGATTTAATATTGTCGTCTATTTGGCGAGTCCTGTGCTGACGGGATTCCGTGCCGGCCCAAAATGGCCAGTCCAGCACTGTGTGGGACGCATCCACATCAGCGACTGCAAGTAACAAGAAAAAAGTCTGTAGCAAAACATTTGGATACTTGCCCCCAATAAGATTGCCTAGACAAAGACTATATATACAGTATATATGCAATGTTTCTCATTTTAAGATTGTTGTTAGAATATTATGAGATGATTTTAAGATTTTTAAAGATTTCTCCATCCACATTACAGTTCATCTCAGAGGTATTCAGCTGGCTTAAGGTCTCTGGAGCCTCCACATCACACTTGTCAAACCATGAACCTCACTTTGTGTACAGTCATGGTAGGGTTTTCCCCAAACTGTTGCCACAAAGTTGAAGATTATCATTGTCTAAAATGCCTTTGTGTACTGTGGCAGAATCATCACCCTTCCCTGAAACTAAAGGCCCAAGCCCAAAGTCTAAAAAACAGCGCCAGGCCACTAACCCTCCTCCACCAGACTTTACTGTTGACACCATGCATTCCAGTAAGCAGTGTTTCAATTGCATCTGCCAAACCCAGATTCATACTTTGTGCAAAATGAGTTATCACTCTAAAGAACATGCTGCTAGTAAAGAACCAGCGATGCTCCGTTAGTCCAGTAATGATGTAAAAGTTACAGCACTCCAGCTGATGCTTGGTATTGTACACAGAGGCTTATTTGCAGCTGCTCAGGCATGGAAACCCGTTTCATGGTGGTCTAGTGGTTCAGGTGTTTGCCCTGCAATCAGAAAGTCGTGGATTTGAATCCCAAGACTGCTAGTGGCATCTCTGAGGTACCCTTGAGCAAGAGACCGTCCTCTGGGTGCGCTGTTCCTGGCTGCCCGCTGCTTCACTTGGGTTAAATGCAGAAGAAGAATTTTGCGCTGTTCACGTATGACAGAATGGTCAATTAATTTCATGAAGCTACTGTTACATAGTTCTTATGCCGATGTTGTTTGTAGAGGGCATTTGAAGCTCAGTACTGAGTGATATAGGATGATGCAACATGATAGATGTTTCCAGTTGACAATACTAGCACTTAACATTTAACAGGAGCTGAAACTTCACAAACTGACTTGTGGCAAAGGTGTCACCTTTTATGCCACATTTAAAGTCACTGTATACTTTATTATATCCCATTCTACTGCCAGTATTTGTCTATAGAGGTTAAATGGCTAAGTGCTTTACTTAGTTTACAGTTATTAACACATTATTTAAAGAAAAGGAGTGTCAACAAATCTTTGTGGCCATATAGTGTATTTTGCTTCATGTTTCTATGATATCATGTTTTAAAGTGCAAATACTAGCTAGTAGTTTGTAACTGTTTGGCTGCTGTTTGAAGGCCACCAAATCCCTTTTTGCTACACCTTATGATGTGGAACTGAGATTCAGGTTAGCTAGTGCATATGGAAGAGTAGTTGCATGGGGCTGGCACACTAGAATGGGAACCTATTAGGACTAGGCAGAGAGATCTATTAATAGCCAATAGATGAAAATGCTTCATGTTGTTCTTGGACTGATACATATTTCTTAGAAGCAACTGAAATATTGCAAGAATGTACACAGTTACTGACCGGGATTCAAAATATTGCCTTAGGCTGCTCTTTTGACAGATTTAAGACTCCAATATCATGAAGAAAAATGTTCTTCTATCTTTTTTTGGACATTCCGAGAAACGTTTGTAATTGGTAATAGAGCGATATATGACAAAATGTCTGATGAAAACATTTTATGGCCATACAGAAAGGGGCAGCTGGTATTGTTGTGCTTGTTGCTCAGCAGCAGGGTTCAGGTTAGGGTTAGGACCCCCCCCAATATTAGGATGTCATATTATATCAGCCGTGAGGCTGCTACTTTCACGGTCACCTTCAAAGAACCTTCAAAATATGCTGAAACCTGCCTGTAGTCTGTCAGTTTACTCCTTGAAGATCATTATATATTTCTGTGGCACAAAGAGGGATCGCTTAGACCAAAGTCAGTACAAATTTTTCATGTTGCAAGCAAGAACAACACTGCAGAAAGATTCTGAGCAAGTGAACCGATCTCATAACATTTTTTTCTGATCAATTTATTTGTCTGAGAGTACATGATGGTTTTATTTTAAAGAACAATTATCTTACATGCTATAACATGCTGCACTGCAGTTTATGCTCATCACTGCTAGGGGAGCTAGTGGTGAGGACTGAAGTTTTAGTATCTTGTAGTGAGGTATTGCCTCTTATGGTGTACTGAGTGTTCTTGTATTCTTGCTGTTTTGGATTTCCTGTTGCTGATTTGTCTACTTTACCTACTTTTGACTTAGCTTTTGATCTTCCTGGATTTCGAGATTTGTCTTGCCCTCATGCTTCTGTTTGTACTTGACTTAGATTGAATATTAAATAGAATATGTCTCTGGGTTACCCATACTGTCACAGTTTGCTTCTTCTTCATCACTTTCTGTATTTAGTTACTCACACTGTTTAATTAAAAACCAATCCTGCACAGAGTCTTCTCTCTGCAAATCATGGCACATACTCAAACATACAAGGACATCCATTGTTCATCACGTTATTATGATTATGCGTTTCAAGAAATAGCATCTTTTGAAATGGTCTTGCACTTTAGCGGCTGGTAGCCTAGTGCTTAGGGAGTTGCCCCTGTGATCAGACGGTTGTTGGTTTGAATCCCAGCACTGCTAGTCACACCACTGAGGTACCCTTTAGCATGGTACCGTTTCCACACACAGCTCGTTGGTGGCAGCCCACTGCTTCATTTGGTGAATGGGTTAAATGCATAGAAAGAATTTCACATTGTTCACCTTGTGTGCTGTGCAGTTGTGTGTTCACCCGTGACTATAAGGGGCCACTTTACTATCACTGCTAAGCTATTAACAAAAATTTGTAAAACAAATATTGAACCAGATGCTTATATTTGACACACAAATTTGCTGACGGAGTTAACAAAATGAACTTCATGAAGTAAACATTAATACAGTATTTGGTTCTTCACATCACATCGAATACCACCAAACAATGTGTAAAATAGAAAACATTTTATCCACCTTTTTTTTTTTTTGAAAATGAGAGTGAAGTAAGCCCAAATTTCTTGTATGATTTTTTTAAATAAGGAAAATAAAAATAACCAAAAGTATGTAGATCAAGAAAAAATATATAATAAATACTAGTCGATCAGAATAGTCGAAGTCGCGTCGACTAGTCGTTTAATTACGTCAGCGGAGGAACAGGGTGTGCAACTCTGAGCAACTACAATAATTGGTTAAGTCACGGAACGCGTGTCAGAGTCAGCCAATCAGAGGCAGAGACTGCATTGCGTGTACAAGCGTGCACAGAGAGAGGTCTCGACTAGTCACTTCTATCAGGAAGAGTCGACTAGTGCCTCTGAACTTTTGTGTTAATGCCCTAATAAATACCTATGTAAAATGATAAGAGACAGGCTTTTGTTAATTAAATTCTGCTTTGTTAATTAAAATCTACATTGCAGATTTTTTTTTTCAGTAAAAGAGCATTTACATCAATAAGTGACCAGGCTTGGGAAACAGCATAAAGTGGAATTTGTCGTCTTGTGCAAGGCTGAAATTCATCCTAGATTTTCCCAGCTGAGTGCACTGAAGTCCATCAGAGGTCTGTTACTGTCATCTGCACGGTGCTGTGTTTCACAGAAGAGATGATTTGTGGGTGTGTTTGAACGCATGCCTGCATGTTTGTGGGTTCTTGTCATTGTCTTCCACACCCACAGTTCTTAAAATAAAACCTTCTTTCAGTTCTTCCAGTCCTCAAAGTGGGATACAGTGATACAAACAACAAATACTGCAGTGGCAAAAAAACTGTCAGCACAAACTGTCAACTCAGCAAACTAATCTGCACTGAGTGTTTCATGTTGCACATTTAAATCCAATCTTCCACTATTTTCCAGCAATGCAGGATTCACGTGGATACAACATAGTTGTGTATTAATGTGAATATGGAGTTATATAGTAAGAACTACATCTCAGGAGTCCAGGGCTCAGCTGATCAAGTATAAATAAAATAAATAGGCAGCTCCTGCTTATTGCAAATCTGCCAGATGGGTAAATGTACTTAGCACTTAGTATTTAGTTATTTAGAATGTTTTTAAGGCTTAAAAAGCAAATACAAATAACAAAAAATATTAAAATATCTAGTGTACACTTCAATCAATCAATCAATAAATCAATCAATCGATCAGACAATAAAATCATTACCTGAAATTTGAACTGAAGGCAATAAATCTTTTCTCTGATCAAGGTATTTTGGCTTATTTTGCTTAGTAAATTGATATTACATTTTATCTAGTCCTGGAAGTTCTCAGAATTTAGTTGTTTGCAGGGCACTCAACCCTTCTCTTCAACAAATCCAGTTTGCCTTGCAGTGTGAATTAAGAAATAGATGTGAATATAAAATGATTTTCCTTTGCAAAATGGCTTTATCTTATCCCTGATATTATTCCAATTTAGTTCTGCTAGATGGAAAACACACCTCATAGGTTAAAAGGCAAATAAGTTTCTCTTTAGGAGAATTTATTAACTGATATAAAGTCCTGTCTCGTTCCCACAAGTCCAAAATTGAATTCTGGCTTGGTGTCCATGCCTCTCGGCGTGAAAGTTAAGTGATATAAATTTAGTAAAACAGGAGTGTGTTCTGGAAAGAACGTCACAGAGCTGTTTTTGCCTAGTACCACATGACAATTTGATGAGGCTTTGGCGGCGGTCTGCGCCTAGGAATCCGAAAGCGAGGAGTTATTGTGAGAGAGTATGGTGGTGATGAAGGCTTCTGATAGCACTTATTCCAGTGTGGCCGGTTCTGGCTGAAAGCAGTCAGGAAACTTGATCATTATGTAACAGCGATTTCACCATTTAACTGCAATTCCTCAAAAGCTTCTCATTATGAGTGCAATAGGGAAAGCATGCAGGCCTGGGACATTTGGGTGATAAAATCAGGCACTGCTAAGCGATCAGATGTCCCACCAGACAGTCAGAGAAAAACCATGCTTTTAAGGAGAGTGTTACCAGGCTTCCGCACATCAGCAGCTCAGTAAACAATTCCCGTGGTTTTCACACATACTCACATGGCAAAGAAGAGAGATGTTTGGAAAACTACACTATATGTACAAAAGTATTGGGACACCAGACCATTCCACCAACAGCCAAATACATAGACTTTAATATGGAGTTGGTCCCACCTTTGCAACGATAATATTCACTGAAGTTGGAAGGCATGGCTCACAATCTCTGTTCCAGTTCATCCCAAAGAGGCCAGAACTCTGTGTGGCCATTCAAGTTCTTACACACCCAACTCATCCAACCATGTCTTTATGTAGCTTGATTTGTGCACTGGGACACAGTCATGCTGGAATAAAAAAGGGCCTTCTCCAAACTGTGTCCACAAAGTTGGAAGCATGGTGTTGACCAAAATGTCTTGGTCTGCTGAAACATTAAGATTGCTCTTCACAGGAAGTAAGAGGCCTAGCCCAAACCCTGAAAAACAGGTGTGTCCTAACACTTTTGTCCATATAGTGTGCAATGCAGCAGTCCAGGCCTGGTTGTCACATGTTGATTCAGATCACAGATCAGATCACAGCACTGACTCTGTGGCAAAAGCTATACTTTTTGTCTCCTGGACAGTCCTGTGATCTTTTGCCATGTCTCTTGCCCTGTTTTTGTGTTGTTGCTGATGTGTTTGTGGTAATGTGTGTAACGTGTATTTATTGTGTTCATTGTCCAGAAGAATGCACAGGTCTGGGTTTTTTATGACCCACACCCATTAGACCTGTTGAGAGCCAACCTGCCCTGCCTGGCCTGAACCACAATGTTTCTGGATGATATTTCTAACTTAGTCGGAACTTACTAACTGTCCGTCTGTTTAGCTGCCTGCCTCTCCTTCTGCCTGTCTGTCTTTCTGTTTCAACAACCAAAAAGCTACACTGACACAACAGTTTAGTTTCATGAATATTGATCTGAGCTTAGTTCCTGTTCCATGTGCCATATGCTATTCTATCTGTCTTTTTGCCTGCCTGCCTGTCTATCTATTTCAACAACCAAAAAGCCACACTCACATTACAGTTTAGCTTCATGATGACTGAGGTACTGTCCCATGTGCTGTATCTTATTCTGAGGCTAATGCCATCATTTCCTCTCTGGGATGATCATTGGACTATAATGACTCCTGACAGACACAGCTGATCACAAAATCTCAAAACAGATCTCTGTCTCTGTGAGACTGTTATGAAGTATTTCAAGGAAAGTCAAGAGGTGCTTAAAATGTGCAGTATATTTTAAGCGTCTCTGACTTTCCCTTATATACTTTGCAGCAGACTCACTACTCATAACTGAAATTCGGTCTCTGAAATCCACATTTCTGCCTATGAAGCTTTTTGCTGTCTGAAAGAGAAATTCATGACAAAACAATGAACAAACCCAAATGCAATTTCCTTACATCCAACCCCTGGTTTTATGTGGGAGCAGGGAATGGAAAAGGAAGTCGGAGCCAAGATCTGACTGAGGGAGCAGCGTGCACAAAAAACGGCAGTTGCATAAAGAAGCAAGCTCTGTTTCAAAACATGATATGTCACGTGAGAGAAGAATCATGGGATCCTCTCTGAGGGTGCCAGCATGCCCGATATGCTCTCCGATTGAATGCAAAATCGATCAACAATCAGTAAGTGTACAGTCTGGCATGTGACGGCCTAAGGCAAAGAAATAAAAGACGACGATGGTTGTTTGGCTTCCACATTAGAGCACTTTGCTACTGCAGTTATCATGTTCCTACGGCTTTCGCTGCAGATCCCAAATGTTATATAATACCAACTACAGTTTATCCACACTTGAATGCCATTTCTAATGACTTTAACAAATGGGAAGTTTAATATTCATAAATATGGGATAGGCACATTCAGTTTATGCTCTGTGTATTATATATATTTGGTGATACATTTTGTGGTTGTGTTTCTATATTTATTGGATTCTATGTTATCCTTTTGTGTATTCATCCATTTTATCAAGGTAAAGTGATTTTAAAATCATTCTGATTCTGATTTCAATGATTTTGTCAAAGGCAAACGCATCAGTTGTAATGTTCATGAAGTATTTGCTCAACCTGTAAGATATGATGAGATCTGTGTCCATTTAAAACTGAGTTTTTACCCTCTAGAATGTATAGGTTTGTTCCATTTGTTGTCATTTGCCAAACCAACAGTATGACCATAAGAAGGTGGTCCAGATGCAAATGATTTGAACTTAAAGGGAAAAAAAGAGCAGGTAAGCAAAAAAAGATCATACACATTGAAAATAACTGATTTTCTAACAAGCTGTTTACATCTGGTATTAAAATGCATCCCTAATCAGATTTTGGCTAGTGCTGGATATCAATAAGCAGATGTAAATACTCAAAAGACGTTTAAATCATGAACAGATCTGCGAGACCACTTCCCAAAGTGTTTGAGGATGCTTTGCGTAATGCTGTTGGCAAAATGTAAATGCATTCAACTCTGGAAATCCTTTCCTGTGTGACCTTCTTGTGTCTTAATACAGCCAGATGGAATAGAGACACACAGGACAGTTGAGGACACTTTAAAACAGTTTTCTAGGCACAAGAAGTAACAAAAGAATAAAGAGTGATCTTATTTTAATACCCTGAAATGACAAAAAACACCAGAATTGTTTATATTTTTGAAACATCAAAAGGATTAATTTATTCTCAGGATTGGACTGGGACCATTATTCAGGCTGGGAATCTAGGATTCGTCACAGAGACACACACACACCTCACGTTTGGTATATTGTGTACATTATGTTGAGGTACACCGGAATACATCTAGTAGGACGAAGCCTTCCCTCTCTTTGAAAAAAAAAAAAAGATTACAAACTAGAATTATGAACTAAAGTTTAATCTTCGACATCCACATTATTTTTATGCTACAAACAAATGACTAGAAGCTGATTATTTTGGACTCATGTGGACCTACAAATCAACAGCACAGGTCATAAGAAAATTAAGATTTGTCTAAGATGGAGCTGATATACATCTAGCCCAAGATCTAAATTCACACAGCTTGTCTGTGATTCTATGTCACATGTGTTGTGTGTTATAAAGCGTCCACTGTAGCCCTCCCTGAAGCAAGTACAAGTAGGATTGGATCTGATTAGCATCTCAACGCCATTATAAAATATTGCCTAAACAGACAATGTTGCAGAGTAATGTTTTAATTTTATTTACACTGACAGTCAGATATAGCCAAATTGTGGGTACAGTTTTACCATGTCTGATATTTATTAAGACAGTTAGTTGTATTACTGTAATAGTTAGCCCCAAGCTATCAGTGGAGATATAACGGTTGTACACAGACATTTGCAACTTGTAACAGGGATATCTGAAACACAGAACTGCTCGTAACAGATTTTCATGTGTGTTTGTGGGTATCTACACCAATAAACCATAACATTAAATCTGTCTGCCAATGTTTATTGAGGCATGGACTCCAGAAGACCTCTGAAATTGTGCTGTGTTATCTGGCACAAATAGGTTAGCAGTAAATCCTTTTAAGTTGCTAAATGGGGGCTGCATAGATTGGACTAGTTTGCACAGCACATTCCATTACTGTATAGCTTTTCATCCCCAGGATAATGTAGCATGCAAAACCTAGAATCAGACTCTCCTGCAACTGTTTGGTCACCTGCTGGACCTGGTGCAGATGTACACAATCACATCCTTCAGCAGGACCAGTCTGGCATTGCAGGGATGAATTGGAAGAGGAGGAACCAAGAACGTTTGTGTGTAACTTCTGAGGTAAAATGGACTGGGACCACCAGATCTTGAATTAGCAACATCTCTGGAATTAGCATGTGGATTGACCCAAGCTGTTCTGAGTGTTGCAGGTAAGTCAATGGGATGAGTGAAGGAGTCAGCTTTGGTAGGAGGGGGTAGAGGGGGTGCCCCTAGGGTACCCAGATAGACTGGAGACTGGTAAATGGAGTAGTTGCTTTAACCATTCAGTGGCAATAAGTGTTGTGTCCTGCTCTGGATGAGGCAAAATGTGTGTTTTTTCATGTTTTCTGTGTTTGACAGTGATGGCAATGGTGACATCTATTTTAACATCATGCTGTACTTCTGGCGTTGAGTGGCATTGTCTGTCACACTGTCAGGACTGTTTTTGAAGATGGCCATGAGGGAGGTCAGCTGTTTGGGGTTCATGTACACGGACGCTGGACTTTGAACTCTTTATTTATCTTTATAAACCAATTTCTTTTAAAAGCAATGATAAACTTACTACATAATTGAGACATTAGACACTTGCTGGCTGTATCATCACTGCTCTGAAACTGCTGTTGTGAAATTGCTTATAGTTCTTGAAGCGGAAGATTTCAACACCAAAAGCTGAATTTGATTCAGGATGATGTTAGTTACCTGATTCTGAGTTGAATTGATACTTATACTGACACTGATATCATTGAAAAGCTTTCATCACTGAAAAGTTGCAAGAGCTTGTGAATCCCACATGAAGTTTTTGAGGTAATCTACACCCTTCCTGGCTACAGTACAATGTAACATGGCCTCCAAGTTTGTACAGCGAGTTGGGGGGGATTTTCCATTTGAGGCCCAGCAGTGTCCTTCAGGAGAGGCATTCCTCCTGGCTGCAGCTCTGATACGAACAAAAGCTCCAGAGACTCCAGTGCCACTAAGCAGCAGGAGGGAAGAGAAGAAAGAAGGAAGCTGCTCACAAGCCACCATTCTGCCAAATGGCAATCTGCAATTACTATTCCTTTGGACCTAGGAGGGGCATCAGAAACTATATGGTCTATGGTGTGCTGAGGGGAAACTGAAGAAGGGGCATCTTAGAGGCTGGTCACAGTCAAACATGCTAAGTTGGACTTTGACAAGGACCGGAGGCACACAGGTGCCAAGGGCCCCATAAAAAGATAAAAATAAATATTTTGTCATGATTATATTAAAAACCTTTACATGGGGCCAACTTCTGCCACTTTATACCTACTCGGGTCAAAAGTGTATCATTACTGTCTTTTTACCCTCTCACAGAGAGTGAGGTATCTTATCACCTGATTTGTAGCTGTCCTACTACATGACTACTCGACCCTATCTCTACATGACTTTTCCAAGCCATCTCTTCAGTTATCATGCCCACTATCATGCATGTGGTTAATTCCTCACTTACCTCTGGAACATATCTTAAAAGCTTTAAACAAGCTCAAGTCATGCCTCTGCTCAAGTTGAGAATTTTTGGCCAATTTCATTGCTTCCATTCTTATCCAAAATCATTGAAAGGGCAGTCTTCAAACAGTTATCAGAATTCCTCTGTCGGAATAACCTCCTTGATCCAAACCAGTCTGGTTTCAAGATGGCTCATTCCTCTGTTGTTATCCATCTGGATCTATCAGCTGCCCTCAATGCAGTTGATCATGTCATCCTCCTATCCATACTCTCAAACATGGGTATCTCAGGCAGAGTTCATTCTTGGTTTAAACCTCTCTTTGGGTTGGGTTCAGGGGCGGACTGGCAATCTGTGCATTCTGGAAAAGTCCACGGCCGTTGGTCGTCATTTCTCTTAACGGAGAAATCAGCTAACAACAGCAGATGGCGCTCGCTAATACAATACAATACCGGAACATGTATAGCTTGTGGGCCTATTTGGGAGAAAGTCCAGGGCTGTTTTTTGTCTCAGTCCAGCCCTGGTTGGGTTGAACATATCTCTAGCCCATCTGCTGCCCGCCGGTGTTCCCCAAAGCTCAGTACTGGGGCCCCTATTGTTTGCAGTTTACACCACCTAATTGGGCTTAGCTCTCATGGCTTCTCCTTTCACTGCTATGCTGACGATACACAGCTATACCTGTCCTTCCTGCTAGATGACCACACCATCTCGGCCTGCATCTCAGCACCCAGCGACCTTAATCCTATCAATCAGCCTTATGTTCCTACTTGCACTCTCCGCTCCTCCACAGAACATTGTCTGGCTCTGCCATCGCTACACACAAAGTAAACCCAGTCCAGACTCTTCTCTTTTGTGGTTCACCCCTGGTGAAATGAGCTGCCTAAGCCGACAAGAACAGCAGAATTCCTCTCCATCTTCAAAAACCTCCTGCAGACTCATCTCTTACATATCGAATGTGTCCTCTTATTGTCACTTTAGATAAAAGCATCTGCCAAGTGATTTCAATAATGATAATAATAATAATCATCATCATTTGAAAAAAGTAAGTAAATCTCAGTTTTCTATGAAATGGGCCCATTTACAGTTAATATTGGAGATGCTGAAATATCTAGCCCTTTCATTGCTAAAATTATTGGAGATGTTTTGTAATTACATACCTTGAAATACCTAGCTACCCCTCTAGTGTGCTGTAAGGTATTACTCAAACGACTTGGAACACAATTTTACTTGACACTAAAAGTTTAAAAGATTTTTTTCCTTCTCTTGTAAAGTTACTTATTTGGAGACACAAGGTTTTGTTCCTACAGTGTGTGATCTTTCATTTTCATGGGGGTAAGTCCTGAAATCATTTCTGAGATCCAATTGTGTTATAACGAAAAAGTATGGAGTTCACAGAGGTGATTATTGCAACACTTCTCTTGACAAGAAGAATGTCTAGGCGCTTGGCAGTGGACTGTCCATGGCATCATGAGTCACGACAGGCCTGTAGAATAAGCCTCTGACTCAGCTCTGAGGCAGAGTAAATACTGTTCTGAGAGCTTTAGACTTGTCATGGTTTGTAGGTTACTAGCTGTGTGATGGCAAAAAGCAGACTTCACTATTGAAATCCATTCAAAAGCAAAAATTCTAGGCAAACAGAATGATTGGAAAATATACAAACATCCTCGCAGCTCTTCTCTATTTACATTTTTTGTTCGAAGGTCATCATGTTGTCAGGATATTGGAAACATAAGAGCAAACTTGCTAATGGACGTGTCAGACTTGATGTGGCCTTTCAGCAGTCGTGTCATAGCGTATTTGGAGAAATTCAACAAACATTTTTGGGGTACGTTATAAACATCACGTATACACCAACAAGGCAATGGTGGACGAAGTTACTAGCCCAGGCATTCACATGGGAAAATTTTGCATGGATTTTTTCCTTTTTACAGTCATGGAGGTTGTTTTTAAGAACGTTAATATTTTGTAGACAATTTTATATTTAAAAATAGAGTATGTACCAAAACTGTTTGGACATTTGGAAATGAGTGGAAACATGATATATATACACTCATACAGCCACTGCCGCTCTCACAACTCCTTGGCTTCTCACTCTCTCTCCTTCATAGAGCCTGTGGATTCTTGTTAGAATAGAGGATTTCGAGGGGGACTGCAATGTTCTGCTTTGATATTACTTTCGCCGATAACAAGCTTTATTAATAGTAGTAGTAATAATAATAATAATAATAATGATAATGCGTGGTCATAACTTGCTTAGGCCTGGGAACAAGATCTTAATGTCATGTCATGGCCACATTAACACATGATTTAGCTGTTATCTTTGACAGGCCTGGTAATTATGCCTATGTATATCAGATGTATAATATCTACAATAGATCTGACGTCATGTCTGTAAACATCCCAGTGACGGTTTTGTGAAATCTCTGTTTAATGTCCTTTCTCTGCCTTCTTAATTCCACTACTTCATGGATTTTCCAGCTGAAACCATTGGCCGCAGAGGCAACTGTCTGTTGGTGCCAAGATGTCTGCATCCAAATAAGAATATTCCTCTGCTTTATGAACTGTGAGCTAACTTTTGTTGTAATCAGTAGACAGGCTAATTCATGGCTGTCTCCAGGTAAATGTACATCTTGAGAAAAGATCTTCATGTCATCTCGCTGACTCCCTCCAACCTCTATAACTCCTTACAGCCTCTTGTAAAAGGGAAGACACCGCATGACTGAGGCCAGGGTCCAGAGTTTTCCGAACAGAGAGACAAACATCACGTTTAGATTTTGGCGACGTATTGCAAATGGAGTTTACGTCTGTGGATTTATAGATCTTATTTTATCTCTTCATTTATAGCTACCGTGCATTTCTCACACATGGTGACGATGTTCCCAGTTTTACAGGACACAGGTGTTGTCAAGTTGAGGTACAGGATGGGTCAGACATAGGCTGGAAAGACACAGATTTTCTATATAAAACCCACATCTGTTTAAAGTGTTTCCACACATTCCATTGCTACTTGTCTTGCCTGTTTCTGTCCACTATATCAGACTTACTATGCATTCCGTCCAGCCTCCCATAGCATTAAAGAACAAAAGTCTTATTTGGAAAGTAGCACTGACTCCCATTTTGTAGACCTAAGACATCCAGTTCTGATCAGAATACGTCAAGTCAAAATGCTTATTGTGGCTCCAAGCATGTTTAATGCAGGTTTTCCAACATACATCATAAAATTTTAAGTCAACCTTAAAATTAAAATGGCCTTCTCATTTCGTTAGTGTAGCTTAGTCATATTTAGCACCAATTATCCTATAATATATGAAGGCTGAGAGGCTCGGAAAGTCCCATTGCAGAGGGCTGTTCCATTTATAAAGGACATCTAAAAAAGAGGGGTCTTTGGCCTTTATCTCAAACTGGTCCTTAGGGACCCCAAGGCAGTCCAAATGTTTGCTCTAACTTGACTTGTATGTGAACTGGCTGGGGTTTCCTGAGGACAGATTTGTGAAGCACTTCTTTATAGGTTCTTAAGTAAAGACACTGGATATACATAGAACTATTTTAATGAAAAGTTCCATTTATTTTACTGTTCAAACAACTCTTTGTACAATTACATTGTTTTACGTTTATACGTTTTTAAGAGCCTTTTCAAAAATGCCTATTGTTACAAGTCAGAGAATCATTTCTTAGCAGAACTATTTTTGCGTCTGGTGAACCGAAGGCTATGAGTGTAGGTCTGTCCACTCAGCAGACATATTGGCATCGCAGTCGAGGTGTTATTTCGAGTCATGCAAGAGCAGGCTCCTGCCATTTTTGGGAGAGACTTATAATTTCAAAACTATAGAGCTGATGAATGTCTCAAAAACATATTTGAATCACTGCTAAAACCAAGCAAAAAGCATGTAAGAAGTTTGTGAGTCTTAACATTTTCTTAACATTTTCAACTCCTGCTCTGCTTCCTGGCTTTTCATCAGTGCCACTGTCTCCAAACCATCAATCCCATACAACATAGCAAGTCTCACTACTGTCTTGTACACCTTCCCCTATCATTTTTTTGTTGCTGTCCAGAGAACACAAAGAAAGTGAGTCTTGGGATGGTGAAATACCGCTCTACTCTAGAGGCTGGAGGTTTGAAAGTAGCCAATCCGAGAAAGTTCTTCATTTCTCCTTGCTGATGATTGGCTGCTGCCCTGTGACGCATCTCGCTTGGAGCTATCTTGAGTGTTTCTCTGAGTGTTCTTGTGTTTTTCGTTTTGTTAAAAAGCCCTGTATTTTTATTACTATTAATTAAATTCATTTATTACTGTTTTTACCCTGCTTATACCGAAAAAAACGTGTGTGCAAGAATTACAGTACAGTCTATACAGGGGTAACATCGGTATTTTACATTCTGGGAGACAGCAGTTCAGTGTACACTGTACAGTTTTGGGGGCATATTTAGGGGCATATTTAAGGTTTACAATATAAAAATAGGCATTTTTAGGCATTTGTGTGGTTTTTCACAATACGCGGGTGCTCTTGGAACGTAACCCCCACGATTGCCAGGGGTTTACTGTATGCCATCTAGAGAGAATTTAAGACATTGTAAGTAGTTGTTTCTATGTTACGCTTTAAATTATGCATAAAAAAAATCTCCTGCTCATGTTGTGAACCTTTGCAAAAATGTCATCAGTCATTCCAAACACTTGTTTGCTTGGTCTATGGGTCAGGCTACTGGACTGGTGTTTATAAATTTGACATTGTTTATACTTCGCAGGAGAGGATTGCTCTTGTCGTCATCAAATTTGTAAGTGCTTTCTTGAAGAAGCTGTTGCTCTGTTTACAGGTGGAAGTTAAATTGCCCCAACTTGTGCTGTGAAAGGAGGAGAAAGTAGCCCGTCTGTACGGGAGGCCTGTAAACGTGCTTGTGTTGAGAAACGTGCACCTTTAAATCAACACAGCTGGAGCAATTACTGTGTTTTCTTATTGTGGTTTGTGCCCTTCTGACAGTGATTGTATTTCCCTGCTCTATTTTGTTCATCTCTAGTGTTGGGAGCACGTGTAGTTTGGATGAGCAGATTTGCATTTGAATTCAGGGTCGAATGTCTATATCTTGCCAATGAAGTCCAGATGTTGAAGTTATTGGTGGCGCAACTGCGGTAGAACAGTAACTCTGAGTGGAATAATGTGTTAATGATGGCTCAAATTGCAGCTGCAGAGCAGAACACCTTAAGCTACTTTTGATCAAGGCTTACCGAAACAAAGAGTGTTTTTAGGGCACCGATGGTCATTTGACCCAAAGCACTTAGAGATGTCCTTCAACTGTAGTTAATTATGTTGTTATGAGCAGACTGGAGCCATACCCTCATAATCCTACATGTAAATCATGCCAACAGTGCTATAAGAAAGACCTGTTGGTAACATTTTAGTGCTTTAAGTAAATGTTTTTATTAAACCTAATTATTGCTCCAAATAGTAAAGATAATAATGAGATCCCTCATTAATGGGATCACTCATTCTCAATGCATACAACAAAGATGTACTTTAGAAACCACTTCAAGGACCTTTTGACATGTATAGTTATGTTTCATTAACAAATAAAGCATTCCAGATTTCCAGCTGTGACTCCTTCATGGTTTAATATTTTTGTGCACTAACAAGCACATTATAAAGATAATAAAAGAGTAAATAAAAACTATGGAATTGCATTGCGTCCATTACATTTTCTCTATGTTCTTCTACTTCTTGCATTTGTATGATCCGTTATTCTCAAAATCTCTTGCAGAGGTATCCAACCAGGTATCCGGTCTTAGGTAATGTGTGGACTATATCGGGCATTAATTATGTGGCTGCTTCAAAAAGTGCATGAACTCTGATTAACAAACACATTTCTGGCAGGAACCAACAGAAACCACTCTAGTCCTGATATGCAAAAATGCTTGGTAATGCTGAGAAGATCTTTAGATACAGTTAACCATTTGCAAATGTTGCATGCCTTCAGTCTGCTGACTGTGCCAGTGCTCACTGGGCTGTGGGACACAACTCCCCATGAGCTTTTTGTGATCCCTTGTAAAACAAAACACAAAGAATCTTTGACCACAAGTCTAATGCAAGTGAGCTGCAGGACCCTTGGTCTCAGTAATGCACCATATGCTATTGTTGACTGAATACTGCAGGGTGGATAAAGAATTAGACACATTAAAGGAAGTTTCAGTATGAGTACTGTATGTTTCGCTTAGCTTACTGAAGAGTTCCATCTGTTATTGTATCTGCACTATATAGATCTCTAATGTCAAGGTTCTTGCACAGTAGCAGGATAGTCAAAGCTCACTCTCTCCATTCCTTCCACCCTCTCCTTTACCCCCCACAAACTGGTAGTAGCTCTAAAGGGGAACATGATCACCTCAGGAGGGCCTCTCATAAATCCTTCAGTCGAGAGTTGAGAGTTTCTATGTACTAAAGAAGGGAGGAATGGAGAATGAGTTTGACCATAATCCATGTTTAGAAATGTGTTTGTCTCCATTTTTCTCGAACTATTTCCATCAAATATTTTCTCTTCTTGGGCTCCCAGTTAAGGATATGTGTGCGGTTGCTGTAGTTTGAGCTGATGATACATTTTAAAGATAATTGCAGTACCTGGGAGCCCCTTGAAAGTTCGGGGCCCAAAAAACAGATATATTGTTTTAACTTTAAAAAGTAAATAACATGGCTGACTTAAAATTTAAAGTGAACTGGAAAGAAGATGGTAAGTTTACATAAACATAATTTGGTCTTTTCCTTAATCAGTTTTTAATGTTTTTAATGAATTAAAACATTTAACATTTAAAATTAACATTGTATTCCAATATTTTACTAATCATTTGATCAGGTAATAAAATATTTTACCTAGACCAATGAGGGACACTACAGTGTAGTTTTACTGACTGATTTTTCAGCTGTCTTTAATAGTTTATCTTTGCAACCTCCTCCTTCTATCCCTGTCCTGGTACTATGGCGTTTTTGTCATTATGTCTTGCCTTAGTTGTTTGACACATTGCCAAACTGTTTGATGTAGGCATTTAGCAAGTGTGGCACCAGCGGTCTGTCCATGGACCAAAACTAGTACCCATAGACGAAACTACGGAATGCGACTTTTTATTTAACTTCATTCACAGTTTATGTCTGTAGTCTGGTGCTCTTGTTACATTTTTTCTGAACTGAGTGATGCTCCTTGAAGCTGTGAAGGTGCCCATTTACATTTACCTTAACAGTATCTGGCAAACACTCAGAGCGATGTACACCACTGCTTAAGTAGTCCACATCTGTTCCTCATACTTTCAAAGCCACACTCAGATCAACATTTGCTTTTTAACCAAGTTACTGCTAACTAAGTTACACAACAGACCTAGTCAAAGAGAATAAGTCAGAGCTTGATGCACAGTTAGCAAAAACCTTGGACAGGAGTTGAGCGTAAGTGGCTAAAGTCTTTTTTAATGATTTATACAGGAAAAATACACAAATGATAAGTGTGAGGACTAGTTAATCCCCATTGTGTTTGTACTTTTTCTTCTTTTTCTTCTTCAGTTTCTTCTGGCTAGGGTTTCGATGGCAGCCATTAGAACCCCTTGGTAAAAAGGCATACTGATTGTCCCCTACCTCATGGCTGCACCTGGAGCACTTTAGTTGGAGGTACATTTGGGCTTGTAACCTTTGAACTATATATGCAAATTTCAACAATTAGGTAGACTTGGATTCCTTGGGTCAAGTAAATTGAACACATCTTGATTTCAGTTTCTGCCATATTAGATCTTCTGCTACATTAGATAGAAAGGTTTTCATGGGTTGCCAATTTTCTCCAATTTCCCACTCAAAATAGTTATTTATTTATTGGCTTTACAAAAGTGTTCATCTGTCACAACCAATAAAGGCAGTGCGACTCCCAAACATGCTGCAAAGGTTTCATGTATCACAACCAAACTTGGTACCTGGACTCAATTCTGACTCACTGTGATAATAGTGAGTTATCACACACACTTTTGATGTGTTTGCATTGAAAAGTCATTCCTGTGTGTAGATGTATCTTGAGAGATCCCAAGGCAGAAACTACAGTGTTTATCTATTACAGCTTATCGAAACTGATGGCAATGACACCTGACATCTATTGAGGGCATGTCGCAGTTCCACCCAAACTGTTGTCACATGAAACAAAACTTGCCATTAGCTGACAGCAATGCTTTCAACATAATCAGATCAAGTTGCCATGACAACTGTGCCCTGCAATTCTGCTTGGCCCCCACATTGCTGCTTGCAGCTCTGTTTGATCATTGTTTTTTGTTTTGTCAGAGCTGGACTGTTCTGAATCTGATTATATTTTCTTCCACCTTCCTCTTTTCCTCAAAGGGACCCCTCAAAATCACATTTGTTGACATTAGGATATGGCCAATATTTAGTGTTGAGACTGCATTCATTAAGCCTTGATCCATCTATGTAGGACCACTCGACAACCTGAACGTCTTTTACCTCATCTTTTAGAGGGATTTTTTTTTGCTTGATTTGTTCACCAAGGACTCAGACCCAGACCTCCACAAAACTGTGCCAATATAAACAAAATGGAATTGATTCTGAATATAATTACGTTAAATATAGTTAGGTAAGTGGTTTGGAATCTAGATAGACATTTGTTAAGCCTTTACAAACAAAACTGAACATTACTCTGATTGTTATTTAAGAATTTGCTCCTGTTTATATGAAGACAATTATTCAATCACATAATCTCACTAAGCCATCAAACAAACAGCACCTCTTCCAACACTGTGGCATTTATGCAAAAAAGAAAACATTGTGGCATTTACTGCCTAAATTGCTTCACTTGAACGATTTCTGTTATTTATTTAAAGTAATCCTTAGCTGAGCCTGTTTAGACCCTAGCAGCAACAAAGAGAAAAACGTAAAAGAAATGTGCTCCAACAAGAGTACCCCTCTCTAAAGGCATCTTTTTCACCAAAATACATCTATGTCTGCTGCTAAAGGGCTGAAAAGCGACTAGCAACAGTTGCTAAGTTTTGCCTGGGGGGAAAGGAAAATGGGGCGGATCTTGAGATGTGTCTGATTGACTTAGACCCTGATGTTGGCAGTCGAGTCACATTCCTGCCCTACAGTTTAGTAGTTTTGAATAACCTTGACTCCCTCACAGCCTTATGCTATGTTGTACTGAATGAAACAGGATCATGAGCTGCACCAGCAGATCACTTCACCAATCTACCTGCCAATTAAAAACAGTGCACGCACAACTCTATATGCTCTGCTCACAAAATGTTCAAAAAAGTTGGTTACATATTGTTTACGTAGCATGGCTTTAGATTGCTTGCAATGGGTAATGCTGCAATTTCAAGCTTAATGTATGAAGGAACTTAGTATTACTGTTACTATACTGATGCTTTTGAACTTTGGTGCTGGCTTTTGAGACATCCTTGGATGGCAAAGAAAACGAGCAAATGAATTCTTGACCCAATCAAACCTCACCTCTTAATTTGGGCATACACACATCAGCCATCACATGTAAAACCACTGACAGGTAATAATTTTGAATATCTCATAATATAAGCACCTGTCAAGGGGTGGGATTTAATAGACAGCAAAGGAACAGTCAGTTCTTGAAGCTAAAGATCTCAGAGATAAGCTACTGTAGCACAAATCACTGAAAAAGTTCATGCAATCTAAGATTGACTGTCTTCTGATAAATTTTCTTATAAGTGCGATCTCAAAGATGTAAAATTACTGCTATGCACACATTGAAAATGCAACAAAAACAAAATGATCAGCCCCCTTGTGGTTAACATCTGTCTTTAAAGAAAGTTTCAGAATTAAGGTTATTTGTCTTATCTTACTTTTGCTGTTATTATCCCCCAAAAGATTTTAGGGACATTTTCCCTAAAATATAATTGTAATATCAGAACAAAGGAAAACATTGGTATTGATTGCTACTTTGTAATATTAAGTACTTGCAAATTTTCTACATACAAACATAGTTTAAGGGATGTAAGGGGCTGGCTTTGTGCTCGAAGTTATTTTTAGCTGAGTTCTGCACTTTGGTACGTTCAGTCTTTTTCAATGCTCCTCTAATGAGGATCAGAGGCTGCATACCTTTTGTCTAGCTCCATGTGACACATGTGGTTGCGTTCTGCTGTTTGCTTCACCAGATGGGTTTGACAGTGTACTTAGTCCAAGCAGTGCCTCTTCTGTCTTAGTTTTTTGGCTGTCTGCTCTGATCCTGTAGTTGCCCACATCTCTTCACTTGGACATTACTGAAAAGGTCAGTGTATTATGGATGACATTAAACTGGTATATGGCTTCAAAGATGTAGGAGGTCTTTTACAGGTTCACAATCCCTCTGACACTGACAGCTCTTGTACTCTAATTTGGGAAGAATAATGTTTATGGTACATACAAAAAAAGTATCAGAACTTGTTCCTTCGGCCAAAAGAAATAAAGAACCACTTAATAACTATTCTTTTAAAAAGTGTATTTTTTCTAAAAATAGACTAAATATGAACCCTATAATGCAATGGTTTGGTAGATTTGGTGCTGCTACATGCCAACTGAACACACTTGTGTTCCACAGCAGCTCCACATCTGGGGCTGAACAGAAGCAACTGTGTATAGGAATTTAAGAATTGTTTTCTCATTTATTGGTAAATGCCGTGTTGTAACTGGATCTGGCTGATGTTTGGTCCAAGGTATTTATTTTTCTTTTGTCAGTTTTTTTACTTTGATATGGTAGATAATTTTTTTTTACATTATTTTATATTATTATGTTTTACATGATATTTTATATTATTTTTATTGCTACTTTTATCTAAAGCCATTCACAACATAAAGTGAAGATATGAAACAATTCCTAAAAATAAAAAAATAGTTTAGATAAAAATCATTATCTACTCATTGTCATGTCCCACCAGCGGCCACTAGAGGCTGCCAAAGGTTACGTTTTGGTTAAGACTTCTATTATGAAGTGGGTGATGGGTTTATGAGTCACAGCTGGGTGTTATCAGAGTCAGACTGTTTGTGTTTTTTTTATTGGTTGTGGGATTTTGTGTTACTTGTATTTAAGGGGTTTGTGTTTAGGTTTAGGGTGTGGGTCAACCATCATTTTGAGTTTAGTTGTATGTTCCCTTATCTCGTTTTTTTGAGAGTTTAGAGTTTTGTTTCTGGCTCTCGTGCCTGTTTCTTTGTTTAAGTAAACAAGAGTGAAACATGGAAGTCTGCGTATGCACCTGCCCTCATTTGGGAGTAAGGGGAAGACGTGATAGACTGACCGACCTTGAGCACACCAGCTATGAGGGGCAGAGTCCCGGGTGTTCTTCTGGTCCTCCTGCTGTCATCCTGCCGAGACACTCGAACAGCAAGGAAGAAGCGAGCAGAGAAGCCCGCTTTGAGCACCCCGGCGAAGGCGCCGGCCATAAAGAATGTAATCCCTGGTGCTCTTCCAGTCCTCCTGCTGGTTTAGAGGACACTCGAGCAATGCACTGAGGAGCAGCAGGGCCAGTTAGACAAGCTCGCCATCGGCCAACAGCAGCTCCACGAGGCGACACAGCCCATCTCACCAGTCCATGAGGCCACACAGCCCGACTCGCCAATACCAGAGCCAACCAGTCACTCTCCTGAGTGACGAGGCAATGCACACCCGAGTCACGAAGCTGCATGCGCTAGCGTCGTAGCTGCTCTCCCAAGCACTTAAGCTAAGCTCCCAAGGCTACAGCCCGTAGCTGTGCACAGAAGGCTACACCCGATGGCTGCGCCCAGAAGGCTACTCCAGATGGTTGCGCCCAGAAGGCTACTCCCAATGGCTGCACCCAAAAGGCTACTCCCAATGGCTGCACCCAAAAGGCTACTCCCGATGGCTGCACCCAGAAGGCTACTCCCACTAGCAGAGCCTAGAAGGCTACTCCTGATAGCTGCGCCCAGAAGGCTAGGCCTGGTAGCAGGGCAGCTAGGCCTGAATAGCCAAGCAGCTAAGCCCAGCAGCTGGGCCTCTCACCGCAGCAGGGCCTCTCTCCCCAGGCCCCATTTTTTAGGGGTGTACTGGGATCTTGCGGGGCTCCAGAGGAGCTCCTTGGAGGGGACTCGGACCTGGGAGTCACAGAGTAGCTCCCCAGAGGGGGTTCGATCCTGGAGGGAGTTCAGTCCCGGAGGACACTGAAGGGCTAAACGGAGGGAGCTCAGTCCCGAGGGACACTGAGGGGCTCCACGGAGGGAGCTCGGTCCCAGAGGACAATTACCCCTTTTCCACTGCTCTGGTTCCCGTGAAAAAGGGAAGTCTGCGTATGTGCCTGCTCTCATTCGGGAGTAAGGGGAAGACATGACACTCATGCATTTGATACTGGAAAAAGTCATAACCATGCGGCAGAAGACAACATATTTGTGTTGTGAGTGCAGTTTATTGTTATGTTCCAAAACTCAATGTCCATACCTTGCATGTTCAGTAGCTTTCTCATTCACAAGACAATAGCCCTTCCCATCCATTTAAAATCAGTGTTCAGATGGATTTACTGTTGCCTCATACCACCAGGGTTGGGGGTTCGAATCCGGATCCTGTGCGGAGTTTGCATGTTCTCCTTGTGGTGGTGCGGGTTTCCTCTTGGGTCTCCGGTTTCTCCCACATCCAAAGACATGCGTGTCAGTTGAATTGGAGATTCTAAATTGGCTGTAGGTATGAGTGTGAGCTTGCAACCACTTTGGGTGAGTCCCTGCCTCGCACCCGGGATAGGTTTGTGGTGTGCCTCGCGCCCGAGAGGTACCCACAACCCTAGTAAGGATTAAGCTGTTACAGAAAATTAATGCATTTTATATTGATTTAATGAAAAAGTACAAAACATGAGTCAAATAAGGGTTTCTCTGGAGGATTACCATAGAACAACCAGATTTATTTTCTAAAGGATTTTTAAAATGTGTAATCGGAATATGAGTTACGTAAAACAACATTTTTTTGTTTTGAGAAACATCTTGTAAAGGTTCTATATCATAGTTTCTCCTTGAACTGTGAATCAAAACTAAGGCTGAATGTAAAAGGTCTGTGGTGTGAGGGTCGAGGGTTTAAGGACAGCTGACACTGATTGAGCTTATTCTCTTCTTTACAGAAGAAGATAGGAGCACTTGGTATCCTATCTTCAATCAGTGAAACTGGCACCCAACCATTTAAATCAGGAATTAAGGTGACGATACGTTAACAAAAATATATATGAGCAAATACTAATTTTAATAATGTCTATTAAAAAGTGCAGTAAGCAAACATCACATTGAATTGTTTTGATCATTTAAAAGGATGTATATATGGATGTATATCTCTTACAATATTATTTCTGCACTGTTTACCTCCAACAGTGCACAACACCTTTACTGGGGATATGGAAAACCAGGAAGGGACAAAACTAAGAAAATGCAAGAGCTTTTGGAATTGCAAGCAGGGAAGTGTAAGCCATTTTTATTTATATTTTTATTTATAATAATTTTATAATTAATTTTATTTATATAGCGCTTTTACAATCAGTTTTGTCACAAAGCAATTTTACAGAATCCAGGTCTGTAAGGTGAGGAATAGCTCCCTTAGGTTGGAAGAAACCTCAGGAGGAACCAAGACTCAAAAAGGAACCCATCGTCCTCTGGTCGACCTAGAGAGTGTGAAAGGTATTTGGCTACTTTTGAAAAGCACAGTTTTGAACCTTCCTAGTAAGTGCTTAACAAGAGTTTGAAAAGTTGACCTTCACGTAGTCATCTCATAATGAATGAACAGATAGAAATGGTCCAAAATTTATTTTTAAAAAGATCTATCAAGATAACAGGGTTTTAGCAAGGATATGTACAAAAATGTAGCACCAAGCACAGAAATGTACAATTAGATAGAATCGTTCAGCTCTAATCTAAGCCAAATACAGAGAATCTACAATGTCAGAATCCACAATGTTAAGCTTTCCTACAGCTACTGTGAGAGACTGTGAGCTTCCTAAAAATGTCAGCAATGTACAACCTTAAGGTTGATGAGTTTTGCAGGCCTACTTGCCTCATATGAGATTAACACAGAAGTATTTCCTCCTCTCACTCGTTATAAGTATGGAATTTCATCGATGTCTTTAACACCTTTTTCCTCTGTTCACCACTGTGGTCAAAACGTCCCATATGAAGGACTCAAAACTGGTCAGCACACGTGCCCCTGAAGTCAGTACATGGTAATGTGATCACGTTTCTCCCGGGTCCGGCTTCGCTGTTTTTTGCTCACCTTGGCTCCAGGGTTGCAACTCAGCCTGGAAAATGTATATCCCTGCAGGAGGCCACACTTGACATTTGCGCATCGAACATCAGCAGTACAAAGCTGTGCTATATTACATCTCCCGGTGGGAGAAAAGTCCGGAAAAGATTTAAGTCACGAGATACAGCTGTCAACGAGGGAGATCAGCATAAACACAGCCCAAGAGCACAGATCTGTTTCTTCATTTTCCTGACACAGCACTAGTGTGCACATCTATGTCTATAGTAGAAAAGTGGTAGGTATAGTAAAGGCCGCATAGCGGGTATAACACTGTGGCATGTGTTTTTACTGGCAGTATGCAATGGCCAAAGCATGTTGGAGTTATTTCTCAACTGAAGCTGCAACATGTGAATAACTGAGCAAAATAGAATTTTGTGTTTGTAAGTAGAAGTTTCTGTTGTGTGGACAGCCTTGAAAAAAAGGCATCGCCTCATCTTTCCCACTTTTACATATCTGTGTCATTTTTGACATGGACATACAGACACAGACATGACCACTTAGAATGTAAGTAATGTAAAAAGTACAGGGGCGACAAGTAGAGAAAAACATTAATTTTGAATTTAGAGTAAACATACAGAGCCAAAAATATAATAATTATATAAGGGAAAGTAAAAAAAAAACATCTACAACATGTAAATAAAAGTATAAAAAGCAATAAAATTTAACAAACAAGTGCATGGGCGTCGGAAGCATTTTTATTGTAGGGGGGACGCAGTGCTTTAAGCCTCAGCTGTAGTCTGGGAGGGTAAAATTGTGTGTGTGTGGGGGGGGGGGTGGGTGTTGGTGGCAAACAAATGATTTTGAGTGGGGGGGGATGTCCCCTCCTGCTATAATGGATCGGACGCACATGAGTAAATGTAACAAACAAAGGTAAAGCATTTGTTGAAATTTCTATTATTTTGTGGTCTCTGGTAAGGTGACTTATTGGCGGTACTGTGCAGTTTCATTTTACCCTAATATGAATTTGTTTGGATGTTTTAATAAAAACAGGAATTTCAAAACCAGATGAACTGATTGGCAAGATACATTTCCCCTGTCCTTTAAGATAAAAGATGTTCAATTTTAATCGTACTAAAATAAGCTACAAGTCTTCCAAAATAATGTAATAAAGTACAGTAACAAAGTACAGTAAATCAAACATTTTTCACCTGACAGTGCCTGTATAAACATTATCACTATAAAACTATGCACTTATATAATGACAGTATAGCAGAGTAGCATAGGAACACTTTACTTCCAAATTACCTTCTTAAGCTGCTGTTCACAGCCGCCACTGGTCATAACGTTCATCCATCACTGGCTGCTGGCTTCCTCCACTTCCCTTTTCAAGTATGTGACTAAATGGAATCCACAAGGGCAAAATTCACAGTGGCAGCCTTCTGTAAACAGGGCAACCATACAGCACTCCTTTCTGCTCTCGTTTACTGGAGCTGTCAGTCCTCACAGCCTTTCAGAACGCCACGCTGCTGGTTGTTTGCATGAACATCGAGTGACCAGAACAGTGAGTCAGTCTTCACTCTACAAGCTTGTCTGATGACTCAGCACAATGTAGATGGTCTTATATTCTATATAACTAATCAAGCTATTAATCGCTCTCCTAATCAAACCTCCCTTATTGAAACCAAGTGACACATAAGGCCACACCAGTCTAAACATCAAGGGTCTTGAATTATTGGACTGGAAACATTGAAACAGCAAAGTCATGACTATGACACGTATGATCATGGCTTCATTCATCTGGCTTAGAAATCCCACACGGTCTGCTTGATCTCAAACAGCACTTCACGCCCACGCTACAGAGTTAGCATCTGTTTGGGCTGTTATGAAGGAGATCAGATGCTGTCATTCAAAGCAGCACTCCGTAAAGGGTCAGTGATGAGCTATTTTCAACTTCATTTATTGAAAAAATATTTGTGACTGCAGCTAAGGGAGCAGGAAGGTGCGGTGCATTTAGATTTGCACACTTGTAGCCCACAACATCTTTGGTACCATGAATATATTCACACTCGTATAGTAGTTAACACTTAACTTTTGTAAGAATCTGTCTTTGACAGCCAGCCAACATTTTGTGATACGCACCATATAAAAGTATTACAAACAGGGGTGTTGCAGTTGGGTGAAAAGTGGGACTAAATTACCAGGGCCCCAAGTGGGGGGAGGGGCCCCTGAGGAGTGAAATTTTATTTTCCTTTAAATATAATTTTAAGATCACAATAAATGTTGTTAACTAATGTAAATGCTAATATTCTGGGTAAATGCATCAGTTGATTGATGTATTAAATTGTGTCCAAGGTAGTTGTGAGCACACCTTGAGCTTACAGGGCCCATGGCCACTGCTTGTGCATAGGGCCCAGAATTTGGTGCTATGCCCCTGATTACAAAGCAGTAATTACAAAGCAGTAATCATAACTCCATACGTCGTATCTCAGATCTTTACATTCTGCAGAACAACAGCAGGTGGCAGGTCTATCTCTGCTCTGCTCTTGGGGGTTTAGTCTGTTTTCACACACTAGAGAGTGACAGTGAGCTTAAGTTACCGTACATCCAAGGTCCACGCTGCAAAAAATGATATCTTTGCAAGAGAAATGACCTTAACTCTACTCTATGTATTCTATATTTATCAAATGAATTTACTGTAGGAATCTACTAAAATGATTCAACCAATTTCAAGTTGTTTTAAGTGATTGTTTTTAGTGAAACAATCTTAATCCATTAGCAGATGATCTGAACCAAGGCAAAGTCTTGATATGAACAAAAGCATAGAATTAATCATTCAATATATTGCAATAATATCATAATACCAATTATTGAAATATTAGGTATTCACTAAATGTCACTTGCCAGCATATCATTTTTGCAGTGCACCATATCAGGCCAGTTCTCTCTGATGTTTTTTTTTCATCCATCTTCACTTCATTCCCCTCATCTCATTCCTTGTATTCATAGATGATTAAGAAGTACATTTTCTTCTTTCCTTGTTTCTGACTGTTTTAGTCATTTCTTCAATTTTTCTCCATCCTGTCTCCCCCTCTCCTTTCTCTGCCCCATCATTTCTCCCCTGCTGCCTTGTCTATAGTCTCTCTAGTGCCTGAAACGAAATATCACTGTTTAAGTAGCCTTCCTGTTCCTCTGTTTCTTGCCCAAATCTTTTGTTTGAATGTGTTTGCCACATTGAGTGTGTATCGTGTTTCTAGTTTTCCTGCTTTTATTTTGTTACTTTCAATAAAACTAAACTCAAAAACTAAGCACATACATTTCGGTCTTCATGTGTTTTTAAACATGTGTTGTTTTCCATGTGAGAAATAAGTGCACATACTATGGAAAACATACTTTGTTGCAGAATTACTGTAGCCAGTGCAAATATATTATATCATATATTATATTATTATTTCTATATTTTATGTTTTTGTTCCAATGTGATTGGTACATTTATATTTCTCTTCCTTTGATTTGTTGTATAACTTGAACAAATTAGAGAACCATAGTCATACCTGTTGTATTTACATAATAAGTGTCAGTTACATCTAAATAAAAGGCAAGATTTTGTACATTCAGTCAACATGAACATTTTGAAAATGGTTCTTCAGGCCCTACAGCAAATTCTATAGAGCATATAGCTTACATGAGAAAAAACAATGAATGCCAAACATGCTGTACCACTTCTTATCTTTAGAACAAGACACATGTAAGACATCCCTTTTATAACATGTAATAAAAATGTTCTTTGGAATAAGTTCAATAAATCTGAGTCATCCTGTTTAAATGGGTATAAGTCCCAGGTTCCATTCCCTGATGATGAATGCTTCTTCCATTAAATCTCGTGTGATTAATGAATAGCAGAGCAAGAAGCTGGTGGAGAAATTCTGCATGCACATGCCTAACAAGTGAATGAGTGTTCTGGGTGCTTCCAAACTTTCTTATTTGGCCTTTTCTCTGGGACATATTGTCCAAAGTCATATTTTGGAAACACTGACTACTCTCAATATGTCAAACAGGACAATTCCTCAGTGATTTCTAAATATCAACATACCTTACTCATACAAAACAACACCATAACTTTAACTTGTTAATGATGTATATCCTTGTTCATAAGCACCTGCACTTTTTGAAGCAGGGACAATATTTTCATCCAATTCCCTGTGCTGAGAAAAGAATAGATCATTCACTGATCCAAAACACATGGACTTGCAAAAGTTGGGTGCTTGCTTTACTAAATATGAGAAAGTTTTTAAAATGATTATTAGTGGTAAAGTTAATGACTGTATCTGTGACACTTTCACCACCTGTATTATGTGCAGGTGGGTTGCCAGGTCTACTTAAGCTTAAAATTATTTTTGAAGTAGTAAATTATAAAATGTATAATTTTACACTACATTCAAAAATAGTCTAATGACAACTATTTAGTGAGTTAAACTTTACACATGTAATCAAAAGAAGTTGCCAGATCTACTTAGGCTTAAAAACGATTTTGTATGGTGCAGGCTGTTATGATTTAGTAATGTATAAAATGTAATGTACACACTGCATTCAAAAACTGTCTAGTTATAAGCATTTTGTACATTAAACTTTACATATTTAATCAAAATGGGTTGCCAGATTCACTTAGGCTTAAAACCTACTTTGTATGCTGCAGCCTGTTTTGATTTAGTAATGTATAAAATGTAATATTCTCCTTGCATTAAAAAATATTCTAGTTATCAGTATTTAGTGAGTTCAACTTGACACATGGGTTGCCAGATCTACGTTGGCTTAGAAGGTATTTTGTGTGGTGCAGCCTGTTTTGCAAAGTTTAACATGTAGCAATGTAAAAAACTGCTTAAAATGAGCCTACTGCTGAACTTAAGCAGAGCTGGTGCAACTGGAAGCAGGTCCTCAGGATGCCCAGAGGCTTCAGCAGACAGTCTTTAACATGCTCTGCAGGAAATCCTTCTCAGAATCAGGGTAAGGGGGTGGTCCTGACTAAATTTGTAAAATTACTGAAGATCACATTGGTAACTGCAGAGGAATCCACCTAAAGCCAATGACTCCCTTGAGATTCATCCAGCACACACTGTACCTCGACCTTACCGTAAACACACACACACACACACGTACACACTAGATGACATCCCAAAATTTAGACACCGCACAGGGTGGTCCTCAGGCATACTGCCAAAAGTAAAAAAAAAAAAGAGTGAGGGAGATTCTGGAAGCTCTAAAAGCAGATCTCCCTCGTCCATTTTTTGTGGCGGAAAAGATGAAAGCAAGCCAAAAATAGGAATTCCACACATTCTTCTGAGTTCCAGTAAAAAGGCTGTTTTAGCGTCTGACTCGCTGCAAGATGTTTCCTTTGCTAGCCTTTGCTATCCTTTGCTTATTTTATTGAAACCATCAGAGTGTTGGATTTGATTCCACTAGTTCACATGTCACTCTGGCTCTCGCTTTCTTTTCTTTTCATGTATGTGATAAAAATGCATCTCCAAATATGCACAGATACAAACATGTGGCTTCCTTCAGTCATCAGCAGGTCTGATCACAATCACTGATGATTGCTGCATGAACACTTTGGAGCTATTTATATCTGACCGTCTTCCTGCTGCAATGCCTGGACGAACCACAAACTTAATGAATACCTTATCATTACATGCCTCTTGAACTTCCTGCAGGAGTTGTAGTCAGTTTGACAACTAATAAGAACTTATTTATTGACCAGTTTCTCTTTATAATTTACCACTTCTTCTTTTTATACATTTTTAACTTACGTATGTCGCATGCGTTGTTTTTAAAACACAGTCAGCAGGATGCCAAATCTGCTAGATGTCGTTGACTTATCACAGGAATTTATTCTCTTCATGATCCAAGTGCCTCTGTTAAATTCAAGCTTTCATAAATTCCATAACATGATTCCTCTCCACTTTCTCATAGATGAGACTGAGTTCCCCTTTTGATTTCTTCCTTGTGTCCTTAGGGGTTTACTGTCACCTTTGACTTGCTCATCTTTGATCTGAAAACAGTGTTTCTAAAAAACGTCTTTGAGAAAATGGTTGATATACAAACATTATGCAGCTGATTTAGGGTGGAGGGTAGGATACTTGCCTCTGGACCAAGAGATCATGGGTTCAAATCCTACCTTCAGACTACCACTGGGTTCCTGAGCAAGACCCTCAACCCCAATTTGCTCCAGGGAGACTGTCCCCTGTAGTTAGGGAATGGAAGTCGCTTTGATAAATGCTGTAAATGTCATTATATGATTACAGCATTATGGCGTAGAATATAAGGCTTAGTCTGCTTGTTTCTGGGTGCTTTTCCACAGCTATTCCTTTTTTTATTGGGTACTGTGATATATCTATACTGATTAAGGTGGCTCTGTCATGAGCATTTATTAGAAAAGCCTTTGAATGAGGAATAATGCCCTGTGTTTGTGCCCATAATGTGCCCATCATCATTTTCCCCCTTGTCTCATGGGGAAGCATGGGATTATTCTTTTGTCTTTCTATGTTCTCTTTGTATATTGTATTGGTGTATATTTTGTCTTTTTCATTCATGTTTATTTAAGAATATACTTGGCGATATGTAGGGGCAAAAAAAATGATACAATTAAATACCGCTAACTTTTGGAATCTCCTAGTGTGTTATTTTTTTATGGGCCTCCTTTTCTCCACCTTCTGGGATGGTTCTTTACAAAGAAGGAACAAGGGATTTTGTTTCAGCTCTTTTAAAACATTATGTTTAATCAGCAATACATTTTGTATAGATGCCAGACACCAGTTTACTCTGGGAAAAGGCTCCAGCACCCATGAAAACTATTTAGTGTGAAAGCTAATCAAAGTCTTCTTTCAAGGTAGATCAGTGTGAATTAAGGCAGAACTTAATTAAAACACTGGAAAGTCTTGAAAGGGCCCAGGCAGAGAAAGGGGAAACATGATCAAACTAAAGGTCACAGAGAGCGTTTAAAAATGATATTTTCCAGATTGAGCGCAGAGGTTCGGGGAGGCCAGATGTATTTATGGCAACTCTAGCACAACTGATAAAAAGTGTATATGGAAACTAGAGCACATTTTAATTGGTTGAGAGCTTCACACTTCCGATCAGCGGCACACGCTCATATGTTCACATGCTTGGAGACGGTTCAGGCAAAGCAATTGCCTGGAAATTACACCCTGTGTTCAGTGTTTTATGGTGACCCCTGACACCCTGAGCATGAATCACTGAATGCGGAGGCCCCTCCATTCCTTGCTTAGAGCCAAACATCATCGTTATGATTATGTACCAGGAAATGAGGCAATGTTTTCCAGGACAAATACAAAAGGTGCAGAATTTTAACAAAAAAAATGTAAACAGTAATCACCCTATCTATTTATATACATATAGACTAGGCTGGGCATGAACTCATATCTGTTATATTTGGATGCATCATAATAAGATTTTACAACACTCACCTTAGTGTTTAAATCACTCTCAACAGCAGAAACATATTTGCCCAGTTCTGTTGTGTAATCAGCATTAACTGTTTAAAGAATGCTACCAGTTTCTGAATGTGTTTTTCATTAAGTAAATAACTCCTGTAAAGAAAGAGTTTTGCCTTTGTCAGTGTGAGGTACGTCATTATTTCGATTTTAGCTGAATAAGGCTGCTAATGCGTCAGTCAAGAATTTACACCTTTTTACCCAGTGTCCCCCAGTTTCCCCCAGGCTCAACATGCTTGGAAGAGGGGGTGACTGTTAATCACGCTTGCTGGAAATCGGGCTCACAATCAGCCAACAATTGTAAAAATCCTTATATAACCCTCTTTTACATCAAATCAGCCTTCAAATGGTAACAGTGAAAGCAGAAATAAAGCTTTGTTACTTTATATTGACTTTCCAGAGCTACTCTAGGGTATGAAAATATTCTAGGAACATCCATGGCTTTAGAAGGCTGGTTGCTAGTAGATTTTTCATCATGAGATCGACCTTCTATTAGTAGTTCCTGAAGATCTAGCTCTCACTTTTGCAGTTGAATGTGACTTTTCACATTGCATGCCTGTTACTAAGCAATTTTTAGAAATTGAATTTCTCATCTTTATTTCAATCAGCCCACAAACAATAATAACAGAGTGAAATGACCTCTGTCTATGATTGATCTTAATATTGTATTTTAGAGACATTAGAGACATTACAGCTGTTTTTCTGTTTCCTTATGTTTCTTAAGTTTCCTAGAAACACATTTTGCTCAAACTGTGTGGACAAGTATAAATCTGTCAGGATGGACATAAATTTTGGTTTAACAGGTTTGTGCTCTTTGCTTGTTCCACTTTATTTTCAGTCCTAAGAGCCGGAGGACAGGATTTGACCGTTGATCATGAATGGGTCTATTTAGTTAGTGCTAGGAGTTCAAAATGAATTCATTTCACAGTTACTTTGTGGTGTCTTTAGTGCCCTCCTGAGTGCCCAAATCAACAACAATGTTACGTGCCGTGGCGCGTTGTTCATTTTTCCCCTCTCTCTTTCACGTCTTTTTTGGCCCCTATTGCTCTCTGTAGCTTTGGGGCGGGCCCTACAAGATGATTGACTGGTCATCTGTTTACCCTCCCATTAGTGGATCACTTCCTAAGAGCCCGTCTAACGTCTAGCCTTAAAAGATCTCTATGAAGCTTAAAAGAGCTTAAATTAGACTGAATCCATACAACGTACCTGTTAGGTTGAAAGATGTCTAGCATATATGGGATATCACCAGCTACCTGAAAACGATGTTGCTACTCTAATAAGGCATTCACTCAAAGAAGATATCATATATTATTTTAACATCTTATATTCTTTATAACAGTTGGTAAAGAATCTAAAGCTTTTTTGTAGACCCTGCTACTACAGATTTTATGGATAAAAATGGTATTTTCTCATGTGTGTTAAAACAGGTACTCTTTGAATTTTTAAAATGCCATCAGTTGCTCTTGAATACCGTTTTTTGTTTGTAGACGTCCTCAGGAATGGCTGTAATGACTTGTGAGTCAGCCTTCAGGTTTCTTAATAATGCACTCTGTTAAGCTGTACAAAAATTGAGGAAATGGCTGGAATTTTAATAAAGAACCATTAGCTCTCAAGAGCATGCATCAGATTAGCATGGGTGTGCAAGTGCCAAATTAAATCAACACGTTTGGAAAACGGAGATATTGCGAAACAGCACGCACCTACCGAAATACACAACGGGACTATTCTACCTCTGCGAGTTTAAGATGAGTTTGTTTTCACTGAGGGCTTGTGACAGTTGAGTATATTTATTCTGTCTCCAGTCATTTCCATTTGTACAAGCTCTGTTTATCCAGGGCAAGTTCAGCTTCACTTGCTCTGAGGTCTGGGCATTCTCTTGATGCCCCCTGTGGCTCAAGCAGCAGTCAGGAAAAACAGAGAGGCAGAGGCTTTAATAGATTTTCAAGACAGAGGAGAGCATAAACAGAAGTCAGCAATTTCCTTTAAGCACTCTCCAAGCTGTCTGAGGAGCCTTGCTGCCCGAGCTGAGCTCGTACTCTCTGCACTTCAGAACATTCCTATGCAATGTTCTCAACATAATCAATGAGAACTTTGAAAAGCCCCTTCATCTGTGTGGGAGTGGGCACACAAAAAGATACAGACAAATGGAAACATTTTTCGGACGTGATTTACTTTGTAAAATATGCCAGTATTTCATGTATCAGTGCCTCAGCAGGATTAATCAAAGGTGGTATTATCGATTTTGAACTTGTTACATTTGTCAAAATTTGTTTGAACACATGGAATATCAATGTTCTACCTACTGTGCCACCTTGAGAAACGCTAAATGGACAAGTATTGGGACACACCTGTTTTTCAGAGTTTAGGCTAAGGCCCAGTGAAGGGCAATCTTGATGCTTCTGCCTACCAAGACATTTTGGATTAAATGATTGAATTCAGCTGTCTACTTACTTCCACTGAAAAGCTTCAACATTTCGGGCAACACCATGCTTCCAACTTTGTGGACACAGTTTGGGGAAGACCCTTTTCTATTCCAGCCTGACTGTGCCTCAGTGCACAAAGCAAGCTCCATAAAGACATGACTGGAGGAGTTCACTGTGGAAGAACTTGACTGACCCACACAGAGCCCTGACCTCAACCCATCCAACACCTTTGGGATGAACTGGAATAGAGATTGCGAGCCAGGACTTCTCATCCAACATCAGTGTCTGACCTCATAAATCCTCTACAGAATGAATGGGCACAAATTCCTACGGAAAGCCTTCCAAGAGCGGAAGCTGTTAGAGCTGCAAAAAGGGAACTAACTACATATTAAAGTATTTGAATACAAGACATTAAAGTTCCTGTTGGCGTAAAAGTCAGGAGTCCCAATACTTTTGCCCATATGGTGGAAAAGACAGATTAAGGCACGTTATTTTAAGAAACTCCTGGGGGTCCTCGAGTTACACCACAGATCCGTTCCTTCGACAGGGATGTAATTCGAATTTTGGTGTAAGTCGAAACACACCATAGCCACTTATCTATCCTAACACAGTTGTTAAATCATTAAAACACAACTAAGCCACAGAAAAAGGAAAAGGAAAACTCCCTCACTCATACACCGAATTACTGCGTATTCTTTTGCCGTGCGCAACTAAACTAGTTCACCATCGTAGTCCGTAAGTACAAGGCTAATGTAAGCGGAGTGGGAATGGGAGCGTTGTAAGTTGAAACATCGTATGTCGAGACCATTGTAACTCGAGGACGCCTTGTACTTAAAACCTGTTTTCAACTAAAAAAGCTGCTGTTAAGCCAGCCGCCTTTTGTCAAAACATGGATGAACTGGCCAAAAATTCATGAGGAGAAACTAATTCATGAGGTGGTAGTGGCCTAGTGGGTAAAACACTTGCCTGTGGACCTGATGACCACAAAGTTCAAACACAGGTTCAAACCCCTGCTTTCTACCACTGTGTCCTCGAGCAAGACACTTAACCCTCGGCTGCTCTAGGGGGACTGTCCCTGTAACTTATGATTGTAAGTCGCTCTGGATAAGGGCATCTGCCAAAAGCCACTTAACTTAATATATTCCAGTATACCAGTATAGGTGGAAAACCACAGATGTTTTCGCAGTAAGGAGATTTGCTAAAAGCCATGAAGTTTCAGGGAGTTTTTTTCAGGTAGTAGGTGAAGACGTTTCTCATTTGTAGCTATCAGCTGATAGGCTAGTGGTTGCATTTTTATTTGATGTGAATGTTTCCCATGTAGACTCCTTGAAGGCTTTGTGATGCAGTTCAGTGCCAGCTGCAGGTTGTTAGGCAAGACGTGGTTCTGCTTTTTTACACTGGTACAGAATGCTGTTGTGGCGACATCCCGAATAGGTTTTTCACATTAGGTTACTGAGATACTGGGTGAAGTAAAGACTGAATCCAACTTAAGACCTTTGACAGAATCTGCTGATGTAGCTCTCCAAAGACAAACACGTGGAAAGGGCTAGTAAGGTTATTTCTCGAACAGTCAGGTGGCCAGCCGTCTCGGAGCACTTATAAATCATTTCCACTTTGTATGAAGCATGGGTGCAAATGAAAATATAGGGAATCGTTAGCTGTGATAATCCTCACATAAAAGTAAATTAGAGGCTGTAACTGTGAACACACATTTCTGACCCCTTTAAAAACAAGTCCCCAGGAAACCAGGAGTTCTGCTAGCCCATTTGAATTTGTATTGAAATGATCTGCAGCTATTGTGTTTGCTCTAAGTAGGTCAGCCAGTTACTATAAATCATGAGCTGATTTGTTGGCTTCCCTGTGTTGGACTCTAAGGCCTGCATGAGTAATCTCATATTAAGAGTTTTCACCTAAGATCAGCTTCAACTTTTGCTCACATCGTTGCACTTACGTCTACATGTCTAATGTTATTACTTTCTTTTACTGTAGCATATAAATGTTAATTACATTTGCATTCTGAATCAACATCTTCTGAGTCTACTTTGATTTGATTGAATCCTGTTTGTTTCAATGAAAAGAAATCACAAAAAAGGCAAATCCACACTTTCCACACTTTTACAAGTTCTTGGAGTGTTTTCCTGAGCTACAAGTACAGAATAACTAATACCAGCTACCATATTTTTGGTATCACTAGCAACTAAGTGCAAGTTCTCTGGATTCATTTTAATATTCTATGCATAAACCAGGCCTAAACCAGCAAACTCAGTTTTTATGTTTCCCCATATCTCTTATACCTGGTCAGCTTTACTGGCTTAAAGATTGAGAGGCTGTTCTGTGTCGGGGTCTTTTTCTGAAGTTCCGAAAAACGATGGAATGTGCTTCCTGTGTATGATTGATGGAGCTAGTGTTCAGCCATCCCTGTCCATGAGCCTTTTGTAAGCTCTGCAGGGACACTGCGTGACCAATGCTATTCTAGAAATTCTCCTCCATTTGTTTTCCGGTCAGTGTGCCCCACAAACCTTGATGTGGCATAACCCTGATATTGATGATCACCTCACCAGTCATGCATCACCCTGCCCTGTCAGTGGCTAGTACTTCTGTTTAGTCATTTCAAACAAACCGAGAGACTTCCCCACTGCTAAGCATGCTGCGACTATAGACAGTGGATTCGAAAATCCATATGAGGTTGACTAATGTACAGGGCCTGACACTGACTGATGCCTCGGAAAGATCACAAAGCTCCACATAGCGCAGCAGTAAATCGTTTTTCACACACATGCAAAGACGTTTACCTGGAAATTCGCACCTACTGTCCAGTGTGATCTGCGAGAGTAATGCTTCAGCTCACTGCTATTTGTTTACCTATGGTTTGAGATGTGTGGCATGGTCCTTTTAGGAATTGATCACACCCTCTGTCAGAAAAGAGACATAATTTTATCCCCTTAAGTCAAATCATGCACTTTAAATTGCTTTTGAAGGTAGAAATTTGAAAAGGCTGTACTTCATACTTTTCATAACTTTTTTGTAGAAACAGTCAAGAGTACATAGTCAATATAAAATTATAAAATAGTTACTGTTTGTAACTGTCTGCAATGCAGTGAAGCACAGTTTCCATCCTGCTGTCACATGTGTAAAGATCAATAGCAAACATACTGTGACGATAAAACACGTCATTTTTTAGAAATCCAGGAGCGGTCACTGAAATACTTGCCAACAATTCACTATACTAAAAATCTTACTCTTTTGGTTTCTTGTTATTATTTCTTATGCTATTGGTTATTTCTGTGTCTGTTTTAAATTGTAATCAAT
>JBBPCY010000001.1:40323633-40364055 GCA_037974405.1 Brachyalestes nurse
TAGATAGATAGATAGATAGATAGATAGATAGATAGATAGATAGATAGATAGATAGATAGATAGATAGATAGATGGATCGATAGATAGATAGATAGATTTGTTTCAAAATAATTGTAAGATAAAACTACAATGTCAGAATCAGAATCAGAAAGCTTTATTAATCCCTGAGGAAACTGCTTATGTTTTGACTGCACAGACACACAGAGATAAGAACAATATTGACTATAGTATAAAATTAAAATATAAAAAAACAGTTAATGAATGCAGTAGCTTCTGTTCGCTAGATAGCAGTGACTGTTAGTGTCTGAGCCAACAATACAAGATACATCGTGCATTTGCTATGATTTCTCTAAACAATTTGTGTAGAAGTGCTAAGCTAAAGACTAATCTTAATCCTAACCATAGTCTTGACTATCACAGCATTAGATGAAACTGTGACTGTGTTATTTTTAGAAAGGGTGTGTTTGTGTACAAAGCTAACCTCAACCCTAACCTAAGCTAAAATCAGTGAAACCATGGCACTTTTATAAATGGAACATTTGTATAAAAATGCTAAGACAAAGGTTAACCATAATTCTAACTTTAACCATAACCCTAACTTCAGTCAGCACAGAAATTGGTGCAAACTCCAATTTTGGAGCATTTATGTAAAAAACCCCAGTCTTAACCATCACTGGACTTGATGAAACTCCAGGATTGTAATATTTCTAGAAATGGGGCATTTGTGTACAAATGCTAAACTAAAGCTAACCTCAAACCTAACCTTAACTTTCATAAACTACTTCACAATTTTATAAACTAAAAGCTAACACTTACCCTACACCTGACCCTAAACGTCATAGAAATTGGTAAAACACCACGACTGTGTTATTTTTAACATCACAGAAAACACACGTAGCAAGTCTAGTGGCCCAGTTTACCTCAGGATGTGTGTGTACACACACGTACTGACACACTTGCAGAGTCCCACGCCTGTACTGAATAAGAGGTTGTTTTGGTTTTATATTTTTTATATTATTTAAATTAATAATATTTCTATATTATACATCACAGGCGGTACTGGGTAATAACAGAATAGAACGAGAGGTGAATAAATAACTGGAAGGGTTGAAATTGGGTTATTGCTCCTTTCTGAAGCAGTACTCTATGATATTCTACTACTAGAATAATCCATCTATTTCTATGGCTATTAACAGTGGAAGGCAGTGGAATAATCCAATATTTTTTTGGAAACTCTGTAGAGGGCTTCAGCTAATCATTAGCATGCAGTAGTGACAGGCCTTGTGTGGTTTATTGATTCATCGAGTGACCCAGCAAACCACAAACACTCGATAATACGCTACCACTAGTCTCCTTTATCTGCTAATAATGGTAGAAGCGAATGGAATTGATCCTATATTTCCCCCGATTGGAAACTCCGTGGAGGGTTTTAGCTAATCATTAGCGTGCTATAGTGACAGCCTATTTGTGATTTAGCCCCAGTAGCGCTTCCCCAGTGGGACCCTATAGAGTGTTTAGTCTATGGATTTTTATTTATTTAAAAATCCATATTGACAATAATCTTGTATGTAAGCATACACAAAGCTGGTGGAGAAACACCTCCGTGGCTATAAAGGTTTTAAACCCACCAGCTCGGTTGTGTCTCAAAATGAACTACGCAGTGTTTTATATTTACTCGAAAATTTCAGACATTCAGCCTTTCTGGAAGATGTGACGTTAAATGCTTGCTTGATTTTGATAGTGTAGCAGTATGCTAACTGCTAAACAACTGACAAATGTATGCTAACAGATAGGCTGGAAGATTGGGGGAATTTTTTGGTACTAAATACGTTTTATTTCTTATTAACTTTTAACCAATGGCAACAGTAACCTACAGCTTAAGTGGTTGTATCATAGTGTCGTCATTTGACCTCATTTCAGTGTGAGCTAGCTTGTAACGTTTCTGGCATTTTCACTGCTCAACAGCCTTGTAATTCATAGGCTAAGGGAGAGGGACTGGGGGATGTACCTTAACGCCATTAACACAACTTTAACTGTTTGGAGACAAAAAGAAATGAATACTCATGGCCATCTAATGCTTCTCTGGCTGCTTGTGAAAGTATTAAAAAATGTACAAAAGTATTGCACATATATGGGACTTAAAATTGTGTTAAAGACCATGGCAGATGTATCCTTTAGGCTAGGGTAAATTAGCGTGATTAATTTAGCTTTTGTCTAACCTTTGCTTCATCTTGCGCCATGTTTGTTAGTGCCACTGCCCTCTCTACATCACAACTCGGGTATCACAGAAAAATTTGACTTTTCTTCTATGAGGGTCTGGACAACAAGGGCCTGGAGCTTGGAGAAAGAAATCAGAGCTCTTGAAACATTTCGACTTGTGGGTATGAATTATGAATTATGAGGGTTAAAAAAGGTGGAACCATCCCAGTTCCCACTTGTTCATGAAATAAGCATCAGCACAAATGGTCTAGTGCGTTACTGGATCATTTCTAAACATGTCTCTGAAGGGGTCATGCCCAGATTCAAGCAGATTTCTCAATGGGGGGAAAATGGAGAGTGTTTTGGAAAATCTTGGCTGTCACCAAAGCCAATACATTTTGCCGTACAGACATTTTTCCTCTGAATGTCACTGGGTTTGAAAATTCTACCAGCAGGCTGACACTACTGCCATAGACGTTATAAAAGAGAAGACCTTTCACTGGTTCAAAATGGCGTCTGTTCACAGGGATCTGAGTCATCTTAAATGGTCATCTTCCCAGATTATCCCATGTATAATCTAATCTTTACTCCAATCTGTGCCCAGTCCAGTCGAGGCGGCCACGAGTGTAAACTGTAAATACGATTGCTGGTCACTGATTCTTTGGTAGAAAACAAAATGTTGATGCCATGCATGAAAAAGACTTATTGACCAGTGAGCTGAGCTGAATGGAACAAATTGAAACAGAATGTTACAGTGGCTTAATTGAGAGCTAGATGGAGAAATCTTTACAAACCGTTGTGAGCATCATCTAAAAATGTGTGGTGAGATCTTGAGAATGACGAAAAAAATGAGTGAAAAATGTCACTCAAGGTGTGCAGGAACCATGCTGTAACTAAACCGTACTGCGACAGCACGGAAACTGTGGCATGCTTTATTTTCCGGTGAATCTCAGCCCTGTAATGAAGTCACAATGGTTACTTGTTTGAGTTTTTTTCTCTGTACTGTTTAGCCATGCAATAAAACCTAACCCAGCTGACTTGTTAGCGATGTCCTGGCACACCTTCACGTTTCACACATCCTTAAAAACACCAACTGAAATTTGTTTTCAGGCCTCGTGGGTACGATACTTGCCTCTGGACCAAGAGGTCATGGGTTCGAATCCTACCTTCAGCAAACCACCACTGGGTTCCTGAGCAAGACCCTCAACCCCAAGTTGCTCCAGGGAGACTGTCTCCTGTAGTTAGAGAATGGAAGTCGCTTTGGATAAAAGTGTCTGCTAAATGCAGTAAATGTAAAGTGTTATCACCAATCGCTCAGTACCCTGGTAGACAGCTCCTTAAAAAAGAGAGGGTTCGAAGTGTTTAAACTCACTGGAGTGTGGCTCCTGTTAGGCCAATAAACTGAATCCCTTTAAAGACCTTTTGATGAGGCTGGAACTTTTACACTGGCACTTCATAATGATGTCATGAGAATGATGGATGTTGGCCTGATGTGTCGTTCTGGGTGGTTAATAGACTCTCACTGCTGGAGAGGATGCAGCCGAGAGATTGTGCTCTAGTTTCTTTGCACTGTAGTTTACGATTTCCTGCAACCCTTGGACTTCGAAAAGCCTCAGTAAAATCAAGCAGCTGCTGCATCACCATGTAATCGTAACAGACATACGAGCAAGAGGCCAAGGACAAGGCCCTGTCTGGCATGGGCAAAAGTTCAAACCTAAGAGAGATGCAGCGAATGTGATAACCCTGATGATTATTGATACACTGAAGAAAAGAACACTTTAACTTGACTTGATTCAAATGCATACATACTAGCAGCATGGCTGAAATATATTACATAACCATAGTAACTGTTAAAAAATAGGTACAGTGTTTTTGTTCCAAAATATATTTTTGGAATTTTAGTGCTAAATTATTAAGAAAAATATTATTTACTAATTTTTTAATATAAATAATAATGTAAATTCAGCAACATTTCCATATAAAACATAACTGTATTCATTTTTTCATACTGTCAAGAGTAACACAAAGCAACCGTATATTGGCTGTTGCCCTGTGAGCGAATGCTGCAGTCCAGCATTCGCTCATCATAACAGTTTCCAAAGTGGAGCTATCTTGAGTGTTTTTATAACTGTATATTTTTTTTACTGTAAATTACTGCAAAGAAAATGACAGCAAATATCAAAGAAAACTCACGTGCATGAATTACAGTGCAGTCTATACAGGGGTAACATCGGTATTTTACATTCTAGCACTGCAGGAGTTCAGTGTACACTGTACTGTACGGATGCGGGTTTGCCTTTACATTTTCTTTAAGGGTAATGTATAAAGCTGAGTTTAAAATAAAATGAAAATGTTTGGGAGGATATTTGGGGGCATATTTAGGGTTTACACTAGAAACAATGGCATTTTTAGGCATTTTTACCATCACAAATTCGTGGTTATTTTTGTTTACAATTTGCGGGTGCTCTTGGAACGTAACCCCACGGGTCTACTGTAAACCTGAAAGAGATAATCATACACATACTATTTTTCAGAATTAGCATCAGGTTGAAATGCGGTATGCATTTGAATCAAGTCAGTTCAATGCATCCCTTTTTTCAGTGCACAACGGCTGCATTCATAAAAAAAAGCCAAACTGCCCAATACCAGTTTTTGGGATTTTTTTCAAATTGACAATATGTGGACAAATCATGAATCTCTTGAACAACAAACCAAATAAACTAATGAACAATCCAAGCCTAAAGATTTGCTCTGAACGCCCTTTGTCTGTTCATTATTAAAGACAAATTGAAAAAAGAGACAAAAAGTGTTTACTGGCACTATAAGTTCAGTGCTACTGTCACGTAAACACTGAAATATGCACACTTCAAAAAAGGCCCCAGTTCCAGCGTGTTTTCATTAAAGTTGCAAGGCCATGAATCAGATTTGTATGCAGTCTAGGACCACATATAAGGATGACAGCAGGAGTTTGAAAAGATGGGATTTCTGTGTCCACAGAACTCTGAAAACAACAGATTTATATCACAAAAACTGCCACATGAATTGGATTTGTGCTGGTAGTTTTACATCCACATAAGAGAGCAGGTAACTGGTGCTCTGCTAAAATGATATCTGTGTAAGTAAGAGCATTTTAAATGTAGTCAGCGTGTTTGTGTAAAAATGTTTTGAGATTAATTAAAAGTTTCATGATTATTCAGTTTATTTCTAGAGATTTTTAATTCTGTAAACCATTTTATGTAGAGAAGTTGTCTTATTCATCTGTTGCTTATTTCAGGCCTCTTAATATGAGCAAAATTTTTGCAATTGTTTCTAGATTTTGAACATCTGAATTCAAAACTATTTGCTAGCTGTATAAAACGTTTTTTGTTCTCCTATGTTATTTATATTGAGAAGTTCTCATTTGCCAAGAGGTAAAGGATGAAGCCAAAAACAGTAATAGAAGTCTGCATTCTGATGCCTTTTCTGAGAAGAAAATTATGAATTAAATGTTTTTACAGAATGAATGAGTTCACACCGCCATATTAAATAACATCCAACATTATCTTTTTACAGTAATAGAAGCACGGTAGCTCACAGATATATGTTATGCTGTGTTTTATTATAGTTAATGTGGACGAGAGAGAACCTCATCAAATTCTCAGAATGGATCTCTGGTAAGGTCCTCAGTTTAAGAGCTGAATCAACCCTGTCTGACTGTAGAGTGGACTACAATGCAAACAGCAAGTAATACACAGTTTAGGCAACTGAACACAAAAGGGAGTGTATTATCATGGTCACAGATGTCTCAGATTATCACAGACGTTATTGTTTATTGTAACGACACACAACCTCAGTTCTATTTCTTTTATAAAACAATTTTGCGAAATAAAGAAAAAGTTAAGCAAATAAGCCCTGAAATTTGGTGAGACTGTGCTTTATGCATTATTACAGAGCCATAAGACTGTGGCAATGTCCAGTCACAGCTCAACAGGTTTTTACTAGATCCACCCGAATATGATTTTGTTTCAGTCAGTCTATACAGCATTTCACAGCCCATCTTTTTTGTTTGGTATTCTTTTCATTTCAGCCCAAATCCAGTTTGTTTGAGATGATATGCTAAGTTACAGTTGCTGAGCAGAATGGTAGCTGCAGGGTAAAGCAATTATTATTTGCAATCATAGTGATGTTCAGTGGAATGATCCAATAACCAATCAGAATGTGCTGCTGGAACCTACTGCTGTTAAAAGGTTATGAAGGTGGCATGTCCGTGACACTGAAAGCGGTAAACAGCATCACATGTGTTCACATATGCACATTTATTTGATTTTTATCCACTCACAATTTGATGTTTCGGCTTTATTTTGTATTCTGTGTTGGGTTTTGACTCTTTCCTCAAGTCAAACAGTGGTACATAACAGGAAATGTGTGTAACAGGCCACAAAACAGAGAACACACAGGGGAGAGGTTTTGTTCTGTTGTCAAAAGCAGTGAAAGTTGGAGTCGATTATGGAGCAATGTGGGGCAGTGGAACATTCTAATGGAAAAAGGAAGACGAAGCAACTAAATTCAAGAGCAGAGGTGTCCAAGAGATACAGAGCAGCATCAGAGTCACAGCTATCCGTTCTGGATGAGCTTCTGCACTTACGTGATGCAGCATTCAAATCCTATTGGGCGCTCTGGTATGCTCCTCTCCTTCCACTGACCATAAATGGAGATGCAATATGAGACAGCGGAAAAACACGAAAGCACTGGCCGCTCCGTCGCATTACGCCTCCCTTCATGTATCATACAGTTCTTCTGAGGGTTCCATAGCCATAACCATTTTTTAAAGCTTCGTTCCAGAAAGAACATTGTGATGGTGATTACCGTAGAGCAGGGGTCATCTTACTCACAGAGGCCCAAAGAGGCTGCAGTTTTTCATTCCAAGCCAAAAAGGAGCTCAGTTCATCCAACTGTTTGAGAACAACTGATTAAACAAGTGGAATCAGGGGGGCTTCTGCTTCATTTGAATAAAATTCTGTGGCCATACCAGCCCTTAATGATGAAGATTTGTGACCCCTGCTTCAATAAAAATACAAAATCAGTATAATGTTTTATGTACTACAGGCAGTTGGAATTAAATAGACTTTAATACATTTTAAGACATGTGCAGATGATTATTTTTTTTGCATTTTAAGATCTATGTAAATGACCTGCACTGCCTGATTAGTGCCTCATTCAAAAAAGCACTCTAGGGTAAAATATTTCGTGTAGCTTCGTGTGAATGGACAGGACTGTAACTATAAGTGGAGTAATGTTTGACAAAAAATAATTCAGTATAAAAATTCCAACAATCAATTCCATAAATGGCCTAAATGGACTGAGGAGTGAAAGGTCCATTGACTTTCCCATCAAGAAAAATGTCCATCACTTGGGGTCTTTCCTTTTTATAAATATAAATATCAGAAGATAATTATCAATAGTGTTGTCCTTTTAAAATAGTCACAGCCTTTTAAAATAGTCACAGCCCTTTTAAAAATGAAATACTACAGATGTATATATTGTGAAGATCTTTCACTGGTTATACTACATGAGATGAAGATAAATTATGAATAACGCGATAGAAAGTCATTGCTAAAATTTAAAATTTGTTTAGCATATAGCCTATAAGGCTAAGGGATAGAAAAGATTCCCTTCTCAAAATCCAAAAAACAACTAAACCACTTACTAAGAGCATGATAGGATTTAAGAGGTAAATCAGCAGAATTAAACACTATTTCTTTATTAATGGATGACATAATATGTTAGACCCTGGAAGTCACTGAGTACTGCCTGTGGCTAAGGGGTATTTGTGTGTCACGTCATAAATATCCCTCAACAGTTTTCCTCCGTTTTACTTCCCTATCCAGAGTACGTAAGGCATTAATGCGCCGCACTGCGTGGTTGAAATGGAACATTCCACAGGTCCAAATGGAGCCCGTTCTCCTGATTACTTCACCCCAAAAATGAGTGTCGTCTGGTCTTCCCTTTCTATTTATGGAGTCTTTTTGTGGAAAAATCACCGGAATAGACTTGTGTAGACAAACCGGTGCGGAACTCAGGATGTTCGGCTGACGCACAGCGTAATATTTGACATTCAGCGACAGCAGATGTTTTGATTGGGCTGTATCAACATCAGGTGGAGCCTGAAGTAGAAGTGAGCCCAGCATAACCCGACATTGACATCAGTTACGGGATGAGGAAAGTATCGATGCATCCCATACATCTCTTTGTCTCTCAAGAACGAAGCTGAACATCTTCTCTGCATGCTCCGTAAAGCGTGGTGTGTGCTTTTCCACCACAGCGCCATGGAGCTCTCGCCACTTGGTTTTAATTACTCAACTTTGTTTAAAATTACACTCGCCTGACGTGGGCCTACTTGGCTAGAGTGTCATCCCTGTCACAGAGTAATAAACTCTGGGCTGTTGGAAGGGCTGCAGCTGTGGAGAGTTACTCAGTCAACTTTTGATTCAGTACTAAAGCTTTCGCGAACATGTGTGACGTATTTTGACAGTTTAAAGTTTGGTTTCAGATGCCCCTGGATCAAGATAACAGTGTTCTTACTTGGGCACTCTCGCCAGCTTTTTAATGCTCTTCTTGGTTCTGCTTCGAGGCTACGTCAGTTCCAATAGCTGCCAGTAATTCCCGTATCTCCTGTCTTGGCTTGTCTGACGGCCTGGCCTCTACCATGTCCAATGGTCATCTTTTTGCATTTTTAAATTGTATTTTCCTCACATTTTCTTCCAACTTAGTCACAGCATTACGGTAAGTCACCGCCCGGCAGTACGGCGAAGCCAAAGTCACAGCAAGGACAAAGGTCAGCAGATGTCACCTCTGCCACATTAAAATTATGCTGCACTCTTAGCAGATTAGTTTTACATAGTAATAAAAAGGTTTTAGACTCCCTATTATGGTGAAACCCTATTTATTGCAATATAGAACCATTAAAAAAGGAAAGGTTCTTAAAATAACAATGTATAACAGTTTCTTCATCATAAAGAAGAACTATTTATTAGTGCAAAGGCCCATTTAAACATGCTCATTGTTTTTTGTGTTTTTATGGTTTTATACATAACAATTTACATTTCTAAAGAAACCTTAAATAACCCCTTTAAACTTGTGTAGTATATTTTTCTAACTACAGCAGCAGCTCCAGTCTCTCCCCCTGCATAGCAGCTACACAAATTCCAGTGTCTCTTTTCCTATATGTGTCCTAAAATCTCATGCCTTGTATAAGTTTCCGAATCTCAAGTGGGTGCATGGTGAAGATTTTTAGATTTCCTCTTGATCCTCTTGTTTATGCTGAACATTCCCCCAAATGTAAGCTGTGTCTGGTCTTTTCTGGCACTATGTGCGTAAGCATTCATATAAGGAACTTTTTTTTCCATGAGATGAGATGTACCACCATTTAGGGCCAAAGGAACTACCACATTCCGGAAAGGGGCCAGATAAAAAAAAACATTCAGGTTTAATGTGTCAAGAGATAAGGGAAATCATCAAATTATGCCTTGATGTCAGCATGGAAAAATACCAGTACCTCTTGTCAGGTTTAAATGGAAGCGTCACAGGAAGGCACTCTTTGTAGAGACTTGAAAAATGCTGCTCAGGGTGTGCTAGATATGGAGCCTCGTCAGTCAGTGAATGTAGAATTAATGCATGCTAGCTGACACATCTGTAGCTGGGTTCCATGCCCCGGGGCATGATGATGAGGCTTTCCATCTGGCAGGAGGCAGATACAGACCATTTTCATCATGCTGAGACCAGGTTGACTTGTGAATTCTATGAATTGAAGTGTACATTCTGCTGAAGCCTGTTCAAGAGGAGTCCTGCCAGTCATAGTTTACTCATTGTTGTGGTGACTCATTGCCATGCATTTAACAAGGTAAGGCATACAACTAACTCAAGTTAGGACTGAAGTTGCAATAAAACAGTTGTAAAGCAGATCAAAGAATAAAAGTATAGCCGTATTTTGGGCAAAATAACATGTTCAAATACATAAGTATATTTACCACAAATGTAATAATACTGTATAAAAAGTGTAATGTGTCCATTTGTCATATGTGAACTCACCACAGTAGAGCAGACAGTGTGAACTGCACAAAATTGTCCTCTGCATTTAACCCATTCACCAAGTGAAGCAGCGGGCAGCCAGGAACACAGCGCCAGGGAGCAGTGTGTGGCGACAGTGCCTTGCCCAAGGGTACCTCAGTGGTGACACTCACGGCCCTTGTATTCAAACCTACGGCGTGACAACTCTCTATCCACCAGGCTACAAGCCGATATGTGAAAACTTGCTTTTACACAAACAAAATTGTTCCTTTATTATTTGCTTGCTTGGTGGAGATCACTAGGAGTAGCGCAGTCTTGGACTTTTCAAAATGAAACTCCATACAACATGTTTTGCACAGAAAAATACAGTAGTCTCACCGTAGCTTTATATTACTAGTGGGTGTCCTGTTTTCTTGATTAAATCTAACAAATGGCACACAAGGGGCCATTTTGGTGAGCATAAGTAACGCCAGAGCCCTGTGGAACAGTCTGGACATTACAGATCTTGTGGGGTATTCCTGGTATGCAGTGGAGCAAAATCCACAAAAAAGGTACTGTAGCACAGATAATGCTGACTATGATGGCCCTGGCTGATCTCTGTCCACCTCCAAACGTGCCTACAACAGCCCTGTGAGCATCAGACCCGGACCTTAGAGTAGTGGAAGAAGGGGGCCTGATGTAATGAATTGTAGAGGTGGCACCAGCTTACACTATAGGAAGAAGGTGAGCTGGTGGAGGCTGCCACTCATGTGGATGTTGCTTTGACCTACTTAAAACATAATTGCAGACCAAGTGCATTCACAAAATAATAATATTATGATAGAGCTTTACAGGTTTCAGGTCATTTGTAAGAAGCTGTATAAATGAGGAAATGTTAGATAAATGTTAGATAAACAGAGCTATGGATGATTTCATAATGTCGTGGATTCATATACAAGTCTCAGTCACAAACCATACATAGACATTACAATATATATGTATTACTATACCGTACGTTGTTCATCGTTTAACAACTTCTTGGTGTTCCCAAAAACATGTAATAAACATTTAACAACATCTTCTGGTGTCTAGCTTATAGTATTCCATAATATAGTACTAATCTACACTGTATTCATTATTAACTGCACTGTATTAAACTACACTGTAAGTTATTATTTAATAAAACATCAGCAATTATTAGCATAACAAGGGTTTCTGAATGCTAGTGTGTATCTGAAGCATACTGTTGTTTGGCCAAACCCTTTAAAACAGTAGGATCTTTAAAATGGTGCCTTTATGGGAAAGGGCAAAGACATTCATGTAAATTAATTAACAATGTTTTTTTATTGAAATTTTGAGGCACTTCCATTGGTTCTTTTCTGTGTTTAAATCAAGTAGAAAAACAAAAATCAGGGAAAAAATGCAGATATATGGCATTTGGACAGTGATGTCATGCATCATTTAAAAACACCAACTGCCCTTTACATTATGTGAAAATTACATCATGAATGGACAAATAGAACGTTTCCATATGTGCCTGGAAAAAATGATCAAGTTAAGGCCAGTTTTTCCCTTCTCCCGAAAAGTTTTGGAGATTTCATTCAAAGGGAAGGAGGTTTCCCCTGACACCATGATATCCTGTTCGCAAATCAACCAGGGTCATGCATTTTAAAACAAAGAGTGGCTTATCAGAAAGGAAAGATTTTATAACACCTGTCGGCTCAAAAGAATGGCTCAACGTTCGTTTTTGTCATGAGAAACTATCACTTTTAATGTTCCATTTGTAATCTGTTTCAGTTTACGACCTATTGTTGTCTGGCAAATGACAAAGACACGGGTAGTAAATCAAAAACAGCAATTAAATGCTGAGTGGTGCTAGCACTCTGACACTGTGAGCTCTTTGATAGAAGTCGGGAGCAGTGCTGGGGTTGCGTCGCCACTTTGCTGTTGTCCAAATGTTGAATTATCAGTCTTCCTCTGACCTAGTTGTGTCATATTTTAAATTAATCTACAAGCATCCAATAATGTCCTGAGAGGAATATAGCAAACATCATTCAACTATGAATATAGTTCCTGTTTTACAGACACTGCGGGACGCATTACCAAGTATCTACTTGCTGCTGTGACTTGGCATACACAGAACAGCCTGGGCCAGCACATTTTGTTGAAAAAATATATTTTTCAAAGCTGTCCTCAGGGATACCCAGCCAGGTTTATGTCCTCTTACAGCTTCTAACATGCCTGAACCGGGTTATGGCACAGGTATATTGGAAAGAGCCTAAGAACTGGACTGTTTTATACAGTAGGCTGCAATGCCACCCAGAAGATCACCTTCTATAGTTCAGTAAGGCAAAGCCAAGTATTTCCATGCTTGACTTGGGCTCTGAGGTTCTATTCCACCTCAGTTCAAGAAAAGAGCCAAAATATTAACCGATTCCCCACTTGTCTACACTATTTCCAGATGACATTCAACTAACGAAATCAGTCCTCGTCATTAACTGACAGAATTGAACTCAAGCCTGGATCCCTGTTTGGTTGAATGTCTAGCATCTGGAAAGAGAGCAGCACTGCCTTGTGACAGCACCTCAGATGATATTGAACAGAAAGACGTCCCTGTCCTGCACATGGCGCTGTATCTAAAAGCTGATGGAAAGAGTGAGCAGCTGACTTGTTCTCTTTAGCCCAAGAGGAAGGATGGAGGGTGGGCAAGGAAGCTGCTCCTCTCCTAATCTGGCAAGCTCCTGTGTCCTCCCATGCCCTCCTTTTGCCACCCACACACTGAAGTCACAGGCACGTCTCAACATACCTGCATTTACACTCTCGCTTTAAATTCCAGGAGCAATGACGACACTGCCTGGGAACTGAACAACCAATAAACACATGTACAGGTTGTCAAGAAAGAAAACATGGGTTCATTTTACTACAGTGAGGATGGTACAATAATGTGAGAGGGTTGCTGTTCCTCAGCTTTCTCCAGTCCACTGACATTATTACAATATAGACCTCTTGTTGCCGTGGGATAAGGATTTTCTGCTCAATAAAACTGTTTAAATGAGTGCAAACTCATGACTAAGACGTGGCCTTGTTATAGAGAAAACCTCTGACTTGTTACAGAGAAGAACAACTGTCAAATGTTGTGTGACCATTTGGATTATGTGGTTCCTAAACTGTGATGATGTACCCCAGTGGTATCAGTTAATAGCAAATAGAGACAGGGAATTAACAAAGTTCAACAGAATGATAAAGGACAGTGACATCTGGGTTGATATTAAACTGGTAACATATGTATCGATGTCACACAAAGGTCTTAAACTATGGATTACATCCTAAAAACAGCAGGATGGTCACCGTATGCATAGGGCGAAATCAAGTGGTGTCTCACTCGTTAGTTCTCAACACTCAACCCAATAAAATAAACGGACCCTATAAAGTTTAATGTAGGAGCTTCGATCTTATCAGACACCAATACAAAGTCTGCGAATGTTGAGTGGTACACTTTATGGACAAAAGTTTTGTGACACCATTACACCAACAGGGACTTTAATGACATGGCTTTTAAATACGTAGATTTTAATATGGAATTAGTCCCTGCTTTGCAGCTATTACAGCTTCCACTCTTCATGGAAGCCTTTCCACAAGGTTTTGGAGTGTTTCTGTGGGAATTTGTGCCTATTAATTCTGTATGAGGTCAGACACTGATGTTGGATGAGAAGGGCTGGCTCGCAATCTCCGTCCCAGTTCATCTCAAAGGTGTTGAGGTCAGGACTCTGTGGCCCAGTCCAGTTCTTCCACACCAAACTCACCCAGCCATGTCTTTATGGAGCTTGATTTGTGCACTGGGGCACAGTCTTGCTGGATTATAAAAGGTTCTTCCTCAAAATGTGTCCACAAAGTTGTCCAATATGTGTTGGTATGCTGAAGTATTAAGATCGCCCTTCACTGGAAGTAATGGCCTTAGCCTAAGCCCTGAAAAACAGGTGTGTCCCAATACTTTTGTCCATTTAATGTACGTGATTAGTTCGTCACTGCCATGGTGAGGATGAAGGTTTTGGTGAGAAAGGGGAGTAGAACGGCTCCCAGTGGACAAACGTGGAACAGCAACGCTCCGTGGTGTTAGCCAGATCCCTGAGAACCCAACACAACAGCAGAAAGCAGCACAGAAAAACCTCTTCACGCTATCTTTTACTCTTTTACCCCGTTTGCTAAGAGGCAGCGATATACTTGTTGGTGTAAATATTATTTTTGTATTTAAAATCTTCTCAAAATAGGATTAATATATATCTTTATATCCATATAGATATATAGATATTATATTAAATTTTGGATATAGGTATAATGTTCTAAAAAATTTAATCCGCACTATTTTTATCGATTATTCTTTACAAATCTGCTTTTCTTTTTCACTTTGGCTCGTCAGTAGAATATTTATCTGCTGATGGAAATTCTGCACTGGAATGCGCAATGGAATTTTATTATTTATTTATTTTTTTTCTCTGATATTCCTCTCACTGTGAGGTAAGAATCAAAGCCCTGCCCTTTTCCTCCCCTTCCGAGCTCCTGATTGGTGGAGGCACCACCTCTGGAATGTCCAGCAGTGGTTAAATTGTGCCCTGCTCCACAGGTCCGAGAAAGAACGAGCTGAACCGGGATCAGAGGTTTCAGAGAATACTAATAATCACACCTTCTAAGAAGCTCGCTGGAATTGAGGCTGACAGACGCTCAGAGATTCAGAAACGAAAGGATTTTAAACTGTACTTTTTTACCGTTATTTTTGGGATTTCGTCTGGTTTGGGTGAGTCTTTAAATTGCAGTTTTTATTTTATGAATGGAAAGTGCGTTCATGGTTATGAAGAATATGATCCGTTCTCTGGACCCCTCATTTTAAGTGTGCTCTTTCTTCTGTTTGAAAAAGGGCTGAGTTCTGACCATGATGTTCACCACGATCTTTCTGCTGCTCATGTTCTGGACGTCAGAAGGCAGCCGAGTGGCAGGTGAGAATAATATTTTTCTTCAGGTAACTTCAGTAAGGACGTGATGAGGACTGGTCTTATTTCAGTTACATGGGTTTGAGTAACAGTTTGATGGCTTTTACTTAATTTCAAATGTATTTGACTTTGAACTAACTCCATATTGATCTTATTAAAACCATATATATCAAAAATATTAATAATAATTGCTCCATAATATAATGACTCTTATAAATATAAGTACTGGAGGTATAAGGACTCACAGTTAAGTAGCAGGTCTTTAGGAGCTGATTTTATTCCTCTTCAAGATAATTCCTTGGATAGGTGCATTTATTTTCACTTGAGCCAGAAAGTCAGTGAGGAAATAATGCTTTTACCACATACGTCTATCCAGTAAGGCTTCTCTTTAGTCTCTCTTACATCAAGGTATTCTCCTTCACTTGACAGAGAACCGAGATGACAACAGTGTGTATGACCTTTTTGAGCTTGCACGTGTCCATAAGAAGCACCATGGGGTGAGTTTGGTGAAGGGTCCAGATCCCTACAGCCCTGCTTACAAAATTCTCAACCCCAACCTGATCCCCGCCGTCCCAGAGCACTCCCTCAGAGATCTCATTTATTCCATCCAAGAAGAAAAGGGATTCCTCTTCTTGGTTAACCTTAAGCAAGCCAAGAAGACCAGAGGCAGCCTATTAACGGTGGAGAAGAAAGACGGCTCTGGTCCCATTTTTGAGATTATCTCCAATGGAGATGCCCATACCTTGGATTTGGTTTACTCAACGGCTAACAAGCAACATGTGGTCTCCATCGAAGACGCTCATTTGGCGAGCGGCAGCTGGAAGAACATCACCCTGTTCCTGCAGGAGGACCGTGCGCAATTATATGTTGGCTGCGAAGAGATAAATACAAGTGAGCTGGATGTGCCTATCTACCAGATTCTGACCCAGGAGGTTGCTGACATCGCTACTCTCCGGATTGGAAAAGGAGCTGTGAAAGACCGGTTCATGGTAAGTTTTTATGAACGTGTATATTACTCAAATTGCAGATTTTTTAAATATTGAGATACCCTTTCTGACAGCACTCTTAATATCTAAGTAAACCAATGTCCTGTACAAAGAACTGTCCTGAACTTCTCCTTGTGCACAAATTGTCCCTACAGGGAGTTCTCCAGAATGTGCGCTTTGTCTTCAGAACCACTTTGGATGCAATCCTACGCAACATGGGATGTGAGAGCTGTAAGTGATTATGCTAATTCCACAGTCCCGCATAGTTCTTGAAGTGAATCATTTTTGGCCAATGCCACACCAAGTCGCACAAACAATAGCATTTGTTCTCTCCACAGCCACCTTCATCACAGACGTCATGACCCTGGACAACCCTGTGAATGGCTCCAGTCCAGCGATCCGCACGGATTACACTGGACACAAGACCAAAGGTAAGCGTTCACGTTTGGCCTTTTGTTAGAGTCTGGGCTCTGGACCCTTTAAAGTCATTGGCCTGTAAAGTCTCAGACAGAATGTTTTGTCCCTGTCCCTGTGAATCAGATCTCCAAGACATCTGTGGCTTCTCATGTGAGGATCTGGCCAGCATGTTTAAGGAGCTCAAGGGGCTTGGTGTGGTGGTTAAGCAGCTGTCAAACGAGCTCCGCCAAGTGGTGAGTATCAAAACCAGCTGTGCTCAGCTTGTGCTCTCTCTCTCTCACTCTCTCTCTCTCGTTCTCTCTCTCTCTCTTTCTCTCTCTCTCTCTCATGCTCTTGTCTTTCGTTGTCTTTCCCTCTCTGTCTCTCTGTTCAACTGCCGAACCACTTGTTACTTAGTCACTTCTTACTCTCTGCCAAACCTCAAATTAGCCTCATGTGAATAGCAGCAAGCCTTCTTTATTTCATTTTCCATCCGTCTGATTCATATCCAGTGGAATCCCTCCTGATGCAGACAGTGCCTCCCTTGGTGCAGTAGCTCAGCTAAAACACCCTCTCTTCCCTGTTTTCACATTTCTAGACAGAAGATAACAAATTAATAAGGAACAAGATTTCGATCCACAGCGGGGTGTGCCTGCACAACGGCGCTGTCTACAAAGACAAGGATGAGTGGACGGTGGACAGCTGCACCCACTGCACCTGCCAGGTAAACCCGCAGCTTATGCTGAGTAAAATTAAAGGGACACAGCTAACAGTGGATGAGGAAATGTGTGTTGGCCTTTTAATTGCATTCATCCATCTCACGCAGTAAGCTGCCAGCAGGTTTCGGTAAGCCCAGCCAGTAGTGATGGAGTGAAAGCAGGGGTCATAATGGAGTGCGAGTGGAGTGTTTTGCTTGCGTGAACTCTGCAGAAGCAGCTCTGTGACCACAGAGCACCTGGCCATTAGCCAGAATCCTGTCTGAGATTAGGAGAGAGTGAAAGCCAGCAGAGCAGCAGGAGCCATCTGACGCTTTAGTTCACAGCTAAAAGCTGGAAAACTTTTAAGCAAAAAAATGTTTGTTTTTCAAATTTTGAAGTGTTGCACTCTTCTTGAGTTCCATGACTTCACCATAAACTTCACCAGCTAAGTGGTTGGGGGAAAAAAAAAAACTAACAGCAGTAGGCTTAACTTCATGTTGACAGTGGAGTTGCTTGATTTGCTAGAAGATGATAACTTCAGCCCAATCATGCCAATTATAGACATTTGTGATGGCCCTACCCATCTTAACTTACCACAAACAACAGGCTGGGGCTACAACACCACAGAATTCCCCATTCGAAGCCAAAGGTTACTCCTCTACTGCAAAACACAGAAATGAGGTCTGCAGGAGAGGCTTGCATTTACTTACTGTAAAGTTTCAGAATTCAGTGATGGGAGCCAAGACTCTTGAACTGAGCACAACTTTCTTTTCCACAGAACTCTGCCACCATTTGTCGGGAAATCTCCTGCCCTCTCATGCCTTGTGCCAACGCCACTGTGCCTGATGGCGAATGCTGTCCACGCTGTGGAACTCGTACGTTCAATATATTTTAACATTGGCAAAGCATTGTCACACCTGCACATAGTACCATTGCAGCTGCAAAGATTTGTCATTAGGATTTGACAGCAGTGACCAGTTCCAACTAAAGCTCTCTCTTTTTCTCTCTCTCTCCTTTCTATAGCGAGTGACTACGCTGAGGACGGCTGGTCACCCTGGTCTGAGTGGACACACTGCTCGGTGACCTGTGGCCGTGGCATCCAGCAGCGGGGACGCTCCTGCGACCGCATCAACAGCAACTGCGAGGGCACCTCAGTGCAAACAAGAGACTGCTACCTGCAGGAATGCGACAAGCGCTGTTAGTTCTAACCTAATTACCATCTGCAGATATTTACCATTGATCAGTCACAGATGATTGAAAGTAAATGTGAACATAAACTTGTTTAAAAAAAGGAGAATCGATGCATGTTTTGACCAAGGTTGCAATTTTGTCCCACAGTCAAGCAAGATGGAGGCTGGAGCCACTGGTCTCCCTGGTCTTCATGCTCTGTGACCTGTGGGGAGGGCGTCATCACCCGAATCCGCCTCTGCAACTCACCTACTCCACAGATGGGTGGCAAGGACTGCCAAGGAGAGGGCCGACAGACAGAACCATGCAAGATGTCCCCATGCCCTGGTAAAGACTTTGGAAGTTGATGCTGTATATGAAACCTGATATAAAACAAGTGACTGTGACACAAGAGTATCTCAATCAAAGTATTATCTACAAAGTTAACCAACAGTAAACAATGGTGAATTGCTTGTGATGACTTATCATTACAATCTTCTTCAATTATTTAGTTAATGGAGGCTGGGGGCCCTGGTCACCATGGGACACTTGCTCTGTCACTTGTGGTGGAGGACTGCAGAACCGTAATCGTCTCTGCAACAGTCCTGTGCCCAAATACGGTGGAAAAGAATGTGTGGGTGATTCTAAAGCAACACGTTTATGCAACTCCCAGGACTGTCCCATTGGTAAGCAGTGATACAGTTTTACAGTAACTCTTTAATCTTCAAGTACTACAGTTAAACACTTCATTGTACAACAGTGACATGAGAATATAATTGTACATGTTATTTATACTGTAAAGGAAATAGCCACAGATTTATTTTCACCTGGTAGTAGTTATGTATATCCATTCTTAGACCACATGTTAAACAAATATCTCTTTTTTCAATAGATGGCTGTCTTTCCAACCCTTGCTTTGCTGGCAGTAAGTGCACTAGCTTCCCTGATGGCTCCTGGAAGTGTGGGGAGTGCCCAGTTGGGTATACTGGAGATGGCATTCACTGCGAGGACATTGATGAGGTATTTGCCCTGTGAAAAAGATGGCCTGATACAGTAGATAATAATACAGTCTACTCTTTGTCTAAAAACTCTTTTGTTTCTTCAGTGCAAAGAGGTTCCTGATGCCTGTTTCACGCTTAATGGAGTCCATCGCTGTGAGAACACACATCCAGGCTATAACTGCCTGCCCTGCCCCCCTCGCTACTCTGGACCTCAGCCTTTCGGCAGGGGACTTGAACAAGCTCTGGCCAACAAACAGGTGAGTGAGGTTTTGATCACCTAAGCCAATGGTCACCAAGTCTTCTGCTGGAGATCTACCTTCCTCTGAGTAAATCACCTCATTCTGCTAATCAAGGGCTTCGGGTTATCTGCAATAATCAGGTGGGGTCAAATAGCGTTGGAGCTACATTCTGCCAGAAGGTGTCTTTAGGAGCAGGCTTGGTGACCTGAGTTTTTCACAATGCTGGAATAAAAATGAACCTGACTAAACTTGTGAAGGACTTATAATCAGCTAATTAAGCTGAATCCGGTTTGCTGGAGAAAGTAAAATACTGCCAGTTCTTTTGCCCTCTAGGACTCTAGGCACTGACCTTAACAAAAAAACCCCCATAGAAACAGAGTCTGTTATGAAGAGCAAACCAAAATCATAGCTTTTCTCTTCCAGGTCTGTGCACCAAGGAACCCATGTGAGGACGGGAGCCATGACTGTAATAAAAACGCCAACTGTATTTACCTGGGCGTTTTCTCAGACATCATGTACCGCTGTGAGTGCAAACCTGGCTATGCTGGAAATGGCTACATCTGTGGAGAGGACACTGACCTGGATGGATGGCCCAACACTGACCTCCATTGCGTGGAGAATGCCACCTACCACTGCAAGAAGGTATCTAACTTTCTCTTGTACCTTATGATTAAAAACCACCTTGCCATATAATTGAGGTTGCAACCCCTTAATCCATGCACCTCATGTTTCAGGACAATTGCCCTGATCTTCCCAACTCCGGCCAAGAGGACTACGACAAAGACGGAACTGGAGACGCTTGTGATTATGATGATGACAACGATGGAATCCCTGATGATAGGGTGAGACGAAAACACATTCTTCCTATTTGACAAACTTGTGTATGCAGAGTGCAGCATTACAAGGAAAGGAGAATAAGCAAAAGATTTAAAGAGTGGAATTGTAAGCAAGCCTGCCAAAATACTATAAATAACAGTTTTGCTATGGGCACACTGTCAGTGGTCTAAGACCTTTTGGTTTTACATCCATAATTTAAAGTTCTATGTTGGGGGGAAAATTCTTACTGGGCAAGTAAACAGTAGTGGCCCCAGAGCCAAATCTTACATACCAGCTCAGTTGAATCCTGAAGCCTGGAGTCTGTGGTGTGCAGCTCCAGCCATTGATTCAGTACTTACTTTGAAGTCTACTTTTAACTTTGTATCCAGAGCGCAGAAAATAGCCCCAGATGTTTGACTGGTTCCTTTAGTACATCTACTTACAATCTGGCTGCAGTAATGTTTGAGCAAAGGTTTCCAGTAGTAAGGGATTTTTTTGTGTGTGTTAAACAGGACAACTGCCCATTCATCTTCAACCCAAGACAGTTTGACCAAGATCGTGATGAAGTTGGTGACCGCTGTGATAACTGCCCATACGACAGCAATCCTGACCAGATTGACACGGACAACAATGGAGAAGGCGATGCTTGTGCCATTGATATTGATGGTGATGGTAAGAGACAAACCTGCAAAAGAAAATGCATCACAACATGCAGCCTTACTGGCTATTTAACGAGAACAACTGGTTACCTGGTTAACGTCCATTGCTCTATTACTCAGGTATTCTGAATGAGAAGGACAACTGTCCATATGTGTACAATGTTGACCAGAGAGACACTGACCGCGATGGGGTTGGAGACCACTGTGATAACTGCCCCCTGGAGCACAACCCTGATCAGGTAAGTCTCACCCACTCCTGACGCAATTTCCTCTGTTTATTCTGGTATAATTTGGCCTTTTTAATCATCTAAGAGTGTAGAGAGTATTTCTCAGCATGGCCTTGTTTTAGAAATGATGAACGCTGCTGTTGGTACTTTTGAGTTGTACATGTCATTTAGCGAAGTGTATTTTGGTGGGTTTTCTTGGAAAGTCCTGAGAGTTTTACTAACAATGAAATCTTTGAGTCCCACTTCTGAACCCTTTTTGAAACTGGTGGAAATTTTATTTGCGGTACATTAAATCATGAGTCATAAATGCAAGCCCTAGAGATGCTGGAGAACAGACTGAAAAATGACATTTCAGTGAAAAGAGTGAATCGGGACAAAAGCTAGTTAGCATCCTTTTATGAGAATAGCCTTAACAATAGCTTCATTCATGCCTCTCTTCCTACAGATTGACTCCGATTCAGATAATGTGGGCGACAAGTGCGACAGCAATCAAGACATTGACGAGGACGGACATCAGAATAATCTGGACAACTGCCCATACATTCCCAATGCCAACCAGGCTGATCATGACAAGGATGGCAAGGGAGATGCATGTGACCATGATGATGACAATGATGGTGTGCCTGATGACAAGGACAACTGCAGACTGGCCTTCAACCCAGACCAGATAGACTCTGATGGTAAGCACAATCTAGTAGCGGCAAAATATAGGTGGATTTTTTTTTTCCATAATTTGTGCCTCAATATTTTCATGTTCCCCATCTTAACCTACATTTTTCACTTTCTTCTAGGTGATGGACGTGGTGACGCATGCAAAGATGACTTTGATCAGGACAATGTGCCTGACATTGAAGACGTTTGTCCTGAGAACTTTGCTATCAGTGAGACCGACTTCCGTAGGTTCCAGATGGTTCCTCTAGACCCCACAGGAACCTCACAAATTGACCCCAACTGGGTGGTCCGCCATCAGGGAAAAGAGCTTCTTCAGACAGTCAACTGCGACCCTGGCATTGCTGTTGGTAAGTAGCTTAACACAAGCTAAGAGCACATCTCGTCAGATCAAACTCGATAAAATCAGAAGTCAATCATCATCAACAACTGTCATCTGTTTCAGGTTATGATGAGTTCAATGCTGTGGACTTCAGTGGGACCTTCTTCATCAACACTGACCGAGATGATGATTATGCCGGTTTCGTGTTTGGCTACCAATCCAGTTCCCGCTTCTATGTGGTGATGTGGAAACAGATCACACAAACCTACTGGTCACATACACCCACCAGAGCTCAGGGCTATTCCGGACTGTCCATCAAAGTGGTTAATTCCACCACGGGGCCAGGAGAGCATCTGAGGAATGCTTTGTGGCATACTGGAGACACACCAGGACAGGTAAGCAGCACTTTCTTCTTAGAAAGATGATGCTCCTTCGAAACAGAGGGTGCGTTCAGATCTGTGAGGATCGTGATATTCATTTGGACCACGTTGAATTCCAGGTGCGCACTTTGTGGCATGACCCCAAGAACATTGGCTGGAAGGATTACACCGCCTACAGATGGCACTTGATCCACAGGCCTAAAACCGGACACATCAGGTTAGTGTGGGTGGAGATGGGTGCATCTGGAACAAAAAACACCTTTTAGGAACCAAAGAAGCGGAAAACATGCAGCTAACACACTCTCTCTTCCTCCCTTTCAGAGTTATCATGTATGAGGGCAAGAAAGTCATGGCAGATTCTGGAAGTATAAATGACAAGACTTACGCTGGCGGAAGACTCGGTCTCTTCGTCTTCTCTCAAGAGATGGTTTACTTCTCAGACCTCAAATATGAATGCAGAGGTAAAATATTTTCAGTTGTACAATTTATGATAAATTCACATTTATTAGTCCCACGGGTGGAAAATGTGCAATGTTACATCAGCAAAGACAAGAAAGTAGAAAAGGTATAGCCAATATAGTAAAAACTATACAACTTGACAGCATAATATAAAAGAAAACATTCAGAATTCTTGACAGCCTTGAAACATGGGTATCCTTAAGACACAACCATTTGAGTGATAGGTCTCCTAATCGTCATTTCGTCTGTTCTTTCAGATGTATAATGGGACCAGATGGGATTTCCCTGAGGAATGTGCCTATCATCTGTTGTCGTCAACCTATTTAAACGTTTCATGTAAGTTCTGAGAAGAAGCCTGTACAACTCTTTCCTGTGGTGGGACCAAGGGACATAAGGGAGAAGCTACAAGGTCTGGTCATGTGACCTTGCGGCTAACAGTAGCTGTTATCTGGATGAGGACAATAGAAACCCTGCAAGAAAAGCAGCTAGCACACGGACATCCGTGCACGGAATGAGAACGAAACCTTAAGACTTCTGAATTTCTAAAATGATCAGGTTCTCCCTCCTGTTTTGGAGGACAAAAAGGAAGAGTTATTGTGTGTAATTGCAAAGTTAAACCTCAGATCTGCTGTGGACTATAATCACGAAAGGAAGAAACCTCTCATAAAATGAAGAAAAGCGGTTCCACTTCTTTCTAATGGGTCTGAGGTCCCACGGACGAACTGTTGAGGGAGAATGCACAAGATGGTAGAAACAGAAACGGACTGTGTTTTTTTAAAAGAATGAGTGTTTTCTGTGTGTATGTTTGTCACGAACACCCCAGACTTAGCTTGCTTTTTAAAATGACGTTGAACCTGTTAGCTCCATGCCCATAAAAGTGGATTTCAGCTGATGACAGCATGTGCATTGGAAAGCCTTTTTTTTTCCTGGAGAAAATTCTCCAAGCTGTTCTCAGGGTTAAAAGAACCTTTTGTCATCAGTTTTCAAATCAGAACAGTAGGTACCAGATACATTTGTACAAAGATGCAGATAAATGTTTCAATTGTTACATTGTATGTATTTAAATTCTTGGCACAACATGGACATACCTTGAATTAATTCTCATCCTTTCTCATCTCAGTGAAACTAGTCACATAGTAATTATTAAGAAAAAAAAACTGGATTTTTTGGGGTAAAATTGCCTTAATTATGCTGAAATCCATCATTTTTATTCCAATGAGAACAAAGTTATGGTTGTCTTTTCTTAGTTTTTTTTAGCACAGAGTGCATGACTAGTGTGGATGACTACACTCTGTATTCTAAAGGAAAACAAATATACAAATATTACCTCATTGTTGTAAATCGAAACCAACTAAAGGACAAATACATCTTAGCTGCAGAATATAAACTCATTGGCTTCTTTGTTATGTAGTTAGCAAGTGTAGTACAATCATATCTTCCAAATGTATATAATACAAACTATTTTTGGAGCATCAAATACTCCAACAGGGCATAAATGGTCTTTTTGTTTAAGTTATGTTGTGCTTAGTAAATGAATGATGCCTTTTTAAAGAATAAGTTATTATTAAAGTTGTTTTTAATCTATTTTAGTAAGTAATTTCATGTGTGTAGATATATGCTATTTAAATAATTTATCAGGAATTGTGACCTGACATTGGAAGTGTTTTTTTGTCTGTATAAACTGTTGCACACTGACTTGAGGATGTTTTTATTGTTGTTTATTGTTTGTTGCTTGTTTTGTCCACTCCCCCTCTTTTTTGTACAGTTACAGCTACCTTATATTTTAATATTGCAACTTTTACCCAAAAAGCTGTTTTTTTTTTTTATTCCTACCAATTATTTTAAAAAGAACGACAGAACAATAAACAGTTGAAAACTGAAATGAATCTTTCTTTGACTGCTTCTTCGCTAAGCATTCGGTCACTGATATGTAAACAAAGATTTCTTTTCAGTGGTGGTAAAAGGAATCAAATGTCTATAATGCAAATACATTCATTTTATCTACTTATCAAAATACTTGGTCAACCCATTGAGTTTTTATACACTGTTGTAATGGGAAACACAGTTTTCTCCAGGGATTACTTTTGCCCTGCATGCACCTCTTTGTCAAGAATTGATTTTTTAAAACTATTCTTAAGGCCAAAAATAATGTCTTAGACCTCAGACAGCAAGTTTCTACCTGTTTTTTTTTTTTTTGGGGGGGGGGGATTATTTCCTGTGGTATTGCTTTTAGAGACATTGAACACTTCAGACATCTGGTTCCTATCACCCATGGTGTGAACAATTCTAACCAATGGACAAGTGTGTAAACAATTTAGATCTCTATGGTTCTGTCTTCAAAGCCTGACCCGCACATATAATTCAAAAATAATGAAAAGCAACATAGTCTGAAAAGTTTGAAATGAGATGTTAGATGTTGAGCATCCCATATACCACCATCCCATCTACCAGCACTGTAAAGAAATCTCTCCCCATCCCTTCCTTACTTTTGTCTGAACTTCTGACTTTTCTTTGACAGGTGTTGTCTAGGTGTACCTAGCCTGCAGTAACTTGGTTGAACAGTGGACGCTGGTTTAAGTTTAGCTTTACAGGTTTCAGAAACAGATACACTGATGTACATCGCTCTGGATAAGAGCGTCAGCTAAATGCCGTAAATGTAAGTGAATGTACACAATACGCAAAACTCCTCAAATGAGTGTGAACAGAAACATAGCTAGTTATAAATAAACTGGCTTGTAAGCTGTAGAGGAAAAACCTCAAGCGAGAGTGGATGGCAAGAATTCAGCACTCTGGGGCAAATATGCTTGGAATGTTTTCCCCATAAATCAAGTTGTAATAAACTGCTTTTTTATCTCAGTCACACTTTTCCAGCTTTAAGGTATTTAATTACTCTTTATGAAACATGTTGTAATGATGGTATAAACAAACATAATATTATCAAAGCACGGTCACCATTTAAAACATTTAAACACTCAGTCATTCTATCTGATGCCCTTATAAGATTACATCCTAATTACATCTTAACCTCGCCTGATATTCAGTCCTGGGTAGGTTCTTCACTCTCATGAGTAGAGGTGGGGGTTCCACATTCTTCCTGCAGCAATTCTAAGAGAGCAGAACTGCACAAGTGGGGTGTGCTGGCCAGCAGAGATATGGCATTGCCTTCCAGAGCACAACAGGGTCCAGGGGAAGAATCTTTAGTACCTGAGCCAGAACATCTGCTCAGTTCCACCTCACATTCCACAAGCAGGCTCCTCAACTGCTCTTCAGGTAAACCCTGCGTGTGAAAACAGGAGAATTGGCAAAACGTTTAAGTAACAAATTATCCGATGGTGTAGTTTGACTTTCAAACTTGAATAAACATTAACTGCATTTGCATTTGATGTTTAAGTTTCAAAGCCTGCATGCGTTGATTTAGACTGAATGGAACTGTGTGGCATAAAATAAAGTTCATATGAAAGCATGGCAGTAGCAGAGGTGAACAATTCAGGTCCAAAAAGTAAAAGTCATCCCTAGCACTTGAACTATTCAGAGAAGCCAGAGAGGTTAAAGCACATTTATCAGACGCTCTTATCCAAAGCGACTTCCATTCCCTAAATACAGGGGGCAGTCTCCCTTGGGGTTAAGGGTCTTGCTCAGGGGCCTTGCCCAGTGGTGGTCTGCTGAAGGCAGGATTCAAACCCATGACCTCTTGGTCCAGAGGCAAGTATCCTACCCACTGAGCTACCTCCACTACCAGCACTCCAACTAGCTCATGCTGAAAAATATTTATTAAGTGTTTTATATCACATAAATCCTTTCCACAAAAGACAAACACAAACACACCAATCAGACATAACATTAAAACCACCTGTCTAATGTTGTGTAGGTCCCCCTTGTGCTACCAAAACAGCCCTAACTTTTTGGGGTATGGAATCCGCAAGACCTCTGAAGGGGTGCTGTGGTATCTGGCACCAAGACATTAGCAGCAGATCCTTTAAGTCCCGTATGGACGGGACAAGTTTGCCTAGAGCATCACACTGCCTCCAGTGGATCCTTTTGCCATGACACCCACGGCTGTACAAATGATGTAAACGAAAATGTGATACATCAGACCATCTTCTTCCATTGCTCCATGGTCCATTTGTGATGCTCACATGCTCATTGTAATAACTTTGGGTGGTGGCCATGGTCAGGATAAGCACTCTGCCAGGTCTTTTCAGGATATTTTTCTATGCCTCTTGTAAGCACCTCCAAAGTTGAGTTGACTTTCTGTTCCTCAGGATCCAAGTAATCCCAATTACACATTTGCACTCATCAGTGCATTTAGCCTTTCTCCACATTTCAGATACCCAGCTCTGATAGCCAGTGGAATGTTCTTCTGTTTTTCTTAATAAAGGCGTTAACTCTGGTTTTTGAATCACAAGTTTTTGTTTTCTACTTCTTAATGCAGTGCAGTCCTCTCAGACATATCTGCATATCAGAAAGAAATGTAAAAGGCAGCTAATGTGTGTTTGGACTGCTACTTGTGTGAATTTAAAATAAAGGGAGACAGTGTTACTGAGAGCTTTGGGAATATCATTTTTGAAGGAAGAAGTTGTAACTGATTGGGTTTAAGATTGGTAGAATGGAAGAGTTTAAGTGGCAGGATAAGGTGGACAGAAGTATAGACCGGACAAATTATTAACTAAATTTGATATTATACATTTTGTGCTGGGCGGTTTAGTGCAATTTCCTGTTAAATGTGTTTCCTGATTTTTGTCTGACACTGAAAAAATGAATTAGGCAGAAAATTAAATAAACAAAAGAGTGGCTGACTTTCGCACAGTACAGAAGGTCATAACTCACCCATTAGGACTGGTTTAGCAGGCCAAGCATTTTGTCACAATACATCCAGAGTGTAATAAGCGCTTATTAATCCTTGTGCTAACACTCAACATAGACTCCTCTAAGCACACGGCTGGGGATCTGAAAATAAAGCTAAATGGTGCCTAAGGCTATAAAAAGATACCATTTCACACCATAGCTTGCAATTTTCACTCTCCAGAATGTCACTTAAAAACGGCAATTAAGGAGAGCTATGAAAGTCAAAGCAAGGTTTGGAGAAGCAAGACAACTCTCTAAGCAATTTTAGGTAGAATTGTTTGAATGCAGGCAGAGCTAAGCCTTCACATGCGAGCAGGAAAGCTTTGGTCGGTATGGAGGAGTCATCAGAGGGAAATCTTACTTGTGATCTCATCACAAGCATCTATGTCTGAAATTTGTGAAACAACATCTAGTCAGAACTATTTCACATCACATCAAATATACAGTAACTCTGGAGAAGAACATTTCCAAAAGAAATGTGTTTTTAAAAATAGCTTACTGCAGATGTGCTTACTTTGTTTCACATATTTGCATTTTGGGAGCCCAAAGTTTTGCAAACATAACTGTAAATGCATCATTATACACAATTCCAGCAAGTCACATGTGGATTAATATTTCATTGTCATTTTTGTAAAGTAAAGCATGGGGGCTTCACTAAAATGTTCAGTGTATGTCCAAACGTTTGTGAACACCTGACCATCACACCTACAAGTGCTTATGGTACATCTCATTCCAAAACCATGAACATTACTAAGGCGCCCTCCCACCTTTTTTGCAGCCATAACACCCTCCACTCTTCTGGGAAGGTTTTTCCAAAATATTTGGAGAGTGTGTCTTTGGAAAGTTGTCCCCATTTACTCAAAAGAGCATTTATGAGGTCAGGCATTGAGGTTGAACAAGAAGGCCTAGTTCACAGTTGATGTTCCTTTTCATCCCAAAGATGGTCAGAGGCCACTGGAGTTCCTCCACACCAAAGAAAAAAAATGTCTATATTGACTTTGTATGACATTACCCTTCACTGGAACAAAGGGGCCTGAAAAAAAGCCTTTGGCTATGATCCAGTCTCTACCAAACAGTACTCTCTGCACTACACGTTCTGCTTTTAGCGCTCCCGGCATCTACCACACCTATTTTTGTCCATCACACTGCCTGATGGAGAAGCAAGATTCATAACTCAGGAGTTTCCACTGCTCCAGAGTCCTTTACACCACTTACACTTGGAACTGTGCATGGTGATCACTGGCTTGTGTGCAGCTGCTCAAACATGGAAACTCATTTTTAAATCACTGTTTAAAGTTATTGAGCTCAGGATGACCCACTGTACTGCCAGTGTTTGTCTGTTGAGATTACATGGCTATGTGCCTGTGATTTTATACACCTGTAAGCAATTAGCATGATTGATACATCTCAACTCAGCAATAAGGAAGGAGATCCACACTTGTTTGGCACATGTGACACTCGTCTAAATGCAGACATAGGAAAGATTATCTTGGTAGTGCAAGAGCTTTTGACACGGTTGATCATAAAATACTGCAGGACAGATCTGAAAAGTGGGTTGAGCTCTCAGGAATGGTCCTCTGATGGTTCAAGGCGTAAATAGAAGGCAGGAAATATTTTGTCTCTATAAACACTTAAAAAGCCATATAGAGCCTTGCAAGGATCCATTCTCCAAAAGTATAAGGTGGGTTATCATAGCTATGCAGACGACACTCGGATCTATCTAGATCGTTGTCCAAACAACTTCAGACTCATCGTGTTTATGCATTTACATTTACAGCATTTATCAGACACTTTTATCCAAAGCGACTTCCATTCCCTAACTACAGGGGGCAGTCTCCCTGGAGCAACTTGGGGTTCAATTTCTTGCTCAGATCTCTTGGTCCAGAGGCAAGTATCCTTACTACTAGGCCACCAGCACCTGAAAAAGTCACAAAATTTCCTTGATGTCAAACTGCAAACTTGATGTGAATGACTTCTGTGTATGATAATCTGCTATACAAATAAACTTGCCTTGCCGTGCTATATAGTGTAGCTTTACATAATAAAGTTAGAAAACCTCTTTTAAAGGAGCATGTAGAGTAGCTTTAAAGTCACAGGCAAAACCACGTCTAATATTTCAAAACAGCATCTTCCCCCAATCAAATAATTTTCTTTAAGCGAGGAAGTTTGGTACAAATGCTTTAGCATCATATGGTCTATTTACCTACTGACTGTAAGACCAGATTTTGCTCCGGCATTTCCTAATGATGAATCAAGCTGTCATCAAAGTCCCCCAAGCTACTAGAGCTGGACATGTCCCAGGGAAGGCCTTGTTTTTGCCTAAACAAACACAGCCAATGGTCTAGGACAGTTCCACTTGGAGAACAGATTGTTTTTCTATCTGGGAGTACGAGAAATCATTGCTTGTTTTTCTAACTGCAGCTCTGATGAGTCTTCACCTAATCCTCTGGGATGGTGGGAGTGCAGAGCTAGTTCATCAAACAATGCTGGTAAGAGTATCCTGAGAACCATGAGCCTAAAAACTACTGTACAGCCATGTTTCCACTGTTGGAAATGAACAAGGAATAACACATTTTTACCTCCAGATAAAACATGTTTTTGCGCTGTTAGATCCAGCAAGGTTTTAGCTTGATTGTAAATGCAGAGGTTTTATCCAGCACACCCTCTGTATCTTCATCAAATCTACATTATACCAGGTCATTAAAACAGTCCAGCCAAATAGACTCTTTGCTCTCTTGGTAGGTATAAATTGAAATGTTCCATCACATCACATGCCCCTCTGACACAGATCCATTCCAGATAATCTGAATATTGACAGAACCGATGTTGCTCTAGAGATAAGAGTGCAGAAAGGTGCAGTGTAGTTCATCAGTCTCCTCTTCCTGCTGCAAAGATTGAAGGTCACCAGCATTCCTTGGTTTCGTGTGAGCCCCCTCGGGCTCTACTCATTGCCCCTAATGAACCCTCGGCATCTCTGTCTATGACAATGCCTCTGATCTACATCAGGTTTTCTCTAGACCTTGGCTGTGGTGTATCACTTGCCGTCTCTGGCTCAGGTTGTCAGGGTTAATGACTATATACCTCAGGGCATCATGAGGAAGGCGGCACTCCTCATTTCACCTCTCTTGTAAGCATCAGAACTGCCCAGGTTCCTCCTCTGATCTGTAAGTAAAGGGCTATTCTTTCAGAGACACATTCCAGCTCCTTATCTTTCGCTTAAGCTCTTTGGCACTTCTCTAACTGTCAGGACAGACTCCATAGACTTGACGTATGTCCTCAGACTTGACCTTCAACCTCTAAGCTTGAATAATAGAAGCTTTAATCTAAGGAAGACAAGTCAACTCAAAGGATGACTTTTAGAAGGTAACATCCAATCAGCATTGAAGCAAAAAGGTATTTTCTCCTTGTGGCACATCAGCTCATTGCTAGTATAAGGAGCAGCCTATACAGTTGGGCCGTAGCAATACTATGAGTCAATATTTATTTAAAAAATGTTGCGATATATTTTTTCATCTCTAAATTCCCAGGCTCCTATGGTTTAGTATTTAATTGGCAGTGCAAACTATCTGAGTCATTCTTTGGTTTTAGAGTGTGAAATAAGTGTTTGGACCCACCAGCAGGTCCTGGTCAATTAATGGATTCAAATATACCAGACAGGTTACATGAGGGTAAACATAGTCTCTCTTTTGAGTCTTGTTTGACTGTTCCCACACCTTTCATTCTGTAAATCTTTGTACAGAGTCCATCTGAAATGACTACTTTGCTCTCTAGTCTGACCACGCTATAAAATAAATAACTGGTCACTGCAGTACAAAGTGCAGCATAACAGGTGAGCCAAGAGAAAATATCGTGTTGATGGTAAAACAAATTCCATCCGGTGGGAACTGAGAATGCTTGTCCTCTAAATTACAGTATGTAACACACTACACTCATGCATATTAACCCAGGTGGGGATTAAATCAATCCCAACCTTCTGAAGACACAAAGTAGGTCAGCGGTTGGGATCGGACGCTGGCTTTTTTTTTTTTGCTGGAGCCTGGCCTGAGGTAAACATGCCTTTGGAATGGAGAGCTATGTGTTTGAACACGCTGGAACTCTCCGTGAGTAGTACAAGAATCACAGAGACATGCTAAATACTAGTAAAAGGTGCAAAGGCTATAGATCACATCCTAAAAACTATTTTTAAAAAGTAAAAAAAAAGTTAAAAAGGCAGTCTATACAATTGAAGTTGCTGATGTTTGTATCAATTGCTATTACTGTGGTGTCACATACTAAAACACAACAAATAACAGCCAGAAGAGACAGAATGCTTGAACTAGGCTGTCTAGGTTCAAAGTTTGCATGTTATCCCTATTACACTCTATTTTCAAAATTCTATTACCATTTAAAAAGTGCAAACTTATATGAAGAATGAATTAATAGAATGAACCAACGGAATGAAACTTCAGAACACTTTTTATTTCTCCTGTAAAGTTTTCAGTTATACTGTACATGGAAATACATGCTTTTGTCACTGTTGCAACAGAATACAAAAGAAACTCCTTCAAAGGAACTCTTTTCATAATATTAAAGGTCACAGATTAAAGGAAAAAAATAACAAGCCAACTGTACAGCCTGAATGCACAATTCTAGAGATTATACAATTCTCCAGAACTGTACTGGAGGAAAGGAGCACCATCTTTCCAAAAAATTATGCGTAACTTGGTGTTTATGATGATGTTGCTGTCTGTCTAACAGATGGGTTGATATGAGAGAACTGTGAAAACCTTATCATGTGATTTATATTATTTTTATTCTTGAATTCCAATTTATTAACCTCTTGTGCTACTGGGTTGCTAAGCACTGCGCCCAAACATAAACCCAGCAGGAGGACGAGGGGCTGTGGCGGATGAGGCTCGGACGTCAGAAAAGTAAAAAAAAAACGAGGAAGATATCTGCAGTTTCAGCAAAAAATGATTAGTTTGGTTCTCAAAAATAATCTGTGATGGACTGAAACCGCGACTGCACATAAACAACCTAGCACGAGGACGATGTGTTATTATTTTTTTTCTGTGGCAATATATAATTTTTCATGCATTTTATTGCTAAATTATGAAGAAAAATATAATTTACTAATTTTGAAAAAGAAATATTAATGTAAATTCAGCTACATTTCCATATAAAATATAACTATCATTTTTTTGGTACAGAGAAAACGAAGAAAGCGAAAATGCTTGTACTCAGAGGCGGGAGACTTGAAAGTAGCCAGTCTGAGAACACTATTTATTTCTCCTTGCTGCTGATTGGCTGCTGCCCTGTGATGCATCTCATGTGGAGCTATCTTGAGTGTTTCGCTGAGTGTTCTCATGTTGTGATAGAACGTAAATACCAATGTTACCCTTGTGGACCCTCCACTGTAATTCATGCATATGAGTTTTCTTTGGCATAAGCGGGTAAATACAGTAATAAATTAATTTAATTTACAGTAATAAAAATACAGGGCTTTAAGAAAAACAAAACGAAAAACACTTGAGACGCTCCACGGGGGAAATTCTGGACTGCCGCTGCATCAAAGGGCAGGGAGGAGAAATAAATAACATTCTCGGATTGGCTACTTTCAAACATCCCGTCTCTGAGTACAGCGGTATTTCACCATCCCAAGACGCATTTTCTCTCCATTTTTTTAATATTTATGTTACAAAATTAGTAAATTACATTTTTTTAATTATTTAGCACAGAAATGTATGAAAATGTATATATTGCCACGAAAAAAGCTGCAAGGTCTGGGCCTCGTCCGCCACGCTCCCTTGTTCTCGTGCAGGGTTGTTTATGTTTGGGCGCGGCGCTTCGCAACCCAGCACAAGGCTAGGGGGCTTAGCGGACGAGGCCCGGATGTCACAAAAGTAGAAAAAAATGCTGAGGATGTCTGCAGTTTCCACGTTAGTGCTGGAGTTTCATTGAACAATTATAAGTTCGGTTCTCAGGAAAAATCCACGTTGGACTGCTGATCTCTTGAAACACTAGACAGGTGAGCAGTCTTTGTGACTCCTGCCAATCTTCCTTCAAGGCCCATTAAATCTTTGTGTCTTGCAGTCATCCAAAATCATGCTCAGCTGGGTCTGCTCAGCATTCGGATACCCCACAGAACATAAAATGTTTACAGCTTATCTGTATTCTACAGTACACCCATCTGGAAGCATGTTCACTCTTTGTTTCTCTTCTCATTTTTCCTTCAGCAACTCACCTGTCTATACATTGGATATTAACTGGAATCCAAAAAAGAATTTTCAAGAAGAAAACTGTCGAAATGATGATACACGATATGGACAAAAGTATTGGGACACATCTGGTTTTCAGGGTTTGGACTTAAATGTAACCTTAATGCTTCAGCATACCAAGACATTTTGAACACCGTCATGGTTCCAACTTTGTGGACACAGTTTGGGGAAGAACCTTTTCTATTCCAGCCTGACTGTGTCCCAGTGCACAAAGCAGCTCCATAAAGACATGGCTGGATGAGTTTAGTGTGAAAGAACTTGACTGGTCCACACAGAGCCCTGACCTCAACCCCATCCAACACCTTTGGGATGAACTGGAATGGAGATAGTGACCCATACCTTCTCATCAATGCCTGACCTCATGAATGCTCTACAGAACAAATGGGCACAAATTCCCACAAAAACTCAAATCTTGTGGAAAGCCTTCAAAGAAGAGTAGAAGCTGTTCTAGCTGCAAACAGGGGGACCAACTCCATATTAAAGTCTATGTATTTGAACACAATGTCATTAAAGTCCCTGTTGGTTTAACGGTCAGGAGTCACAATATTTTTTGTCCATTTAGTGTAGTTGGTAATGAATGTGTCACTATTCAGCAGCTTCTCCGCACCCCAGAAGAAAAACAAACACAGCAGCCCATGGATTTTCAGTGCTTATTCTTTTACAACACAGCAGCAGCATCACAATGAGTCTATCAGTGTTCCAGACACATCTCCATGCTTGCCCTGAGGCCATGCCACATGTTACAAAAGTTTCAATCGAACACTCATGCTTCAGACTACTGCTGCATTCTAATATAAAGGACTATAAAAGGCATTTGGTTTTTTAGGTAGTCGAGCTACTACTGTTGTTTTATTTTATTATTCAAAAATAATTACATAACCCCCAACACAAACACACACCTGACCTGAACGTCTTCCTTCTCCTAACACAATGCATACACACACACACACTGAACTGTTCTGCCTTAAACAAATTACACCCAACTGCCACTGTAAATACCCCTCTATTATATACTGCATATTCTTTGTCCTGCTTCTGTTTACACAATTATGTATAGCTCTCTACCTTTTTTCTGCATTTTTGCTCACTTAACAACTTGCTGCTAGAATACAGCATGTGTTATAATACTATATTCATTCAAAATGGCTGAAATGGCAGTAAACCTACTTGACTTGGCTTGATATGCAGAAGTCGAGTTCCAGATATTTCACAGGACGATTTTTGGGTAGCAGGGTTGTGACTAATATCAGTGGGACATAAAAAGTACCCCAATCACTTCTAATAGAATTAATCTGATAGTTTTGATGAAGTTCAAGAACAAGTAACCATAATAAATTTTGTCATGCACCTTTACTTTACGGAGAGATTCTTTAAAAAGGTTCTTCAAATCAGCTTTCTTTAAAAATGTATTTGAAAAGACGCCCTCAACTGAAAGTTTTTCAGGGAACTGAAAGTGGTTCTACCATTGCATTTACCCAAAGAAGCCTTTTTGGAACCTTTAAGTGTGTCATTATTGTCACCAGGGTGGATAACTACATATTCTGTGATGTTCTGGAGTAATGCATATATGACTTAAAGAAATAATATTTTCTGTTTAAGGTCATAAATGTTTTTTTTTTTAAACACCAGACCTGTTTAGTTTTTCTTTCCCTTTAAGTGATCCTTCTCTTCCAACCACTGATGCCTCTTCTTGGTGCAGCTTTTTCTTGTTTGAAATACGCTGTCACAACTTTGGCCTCTGTCTGCATTTGCAACTCCAAGATATTGAATTGTTTCTAGAACAAGAAATTTGAAAACCAAAGCACGCTACATCTTTTGCAGCTGTCTCACATTGCTGTTTAAATGATGCTTTTGAAAGATTTGGTTTTATAGTGGAAACAAGCTGGTAATAGTAGTCAGTACAAAAAAAACAAATCACATCTGTACATTGCTTCGTAAATTAGGTTTATTCATTTCAAAATATGAGCCCTTTTTCATTTTTGATGTGAAAAAGAATGGAATGATCAGGCTGTGGAATTTGCATTAGAGGAGAAACAGATGTGGACAGAGAACAGAACACCTCGATGGATGATCAGCTTGCGAAGTAGACAATGATTAACCAATTAATCATTCTTGGCAATCCTGCTTTTTAATGATGCATTTTATGTTAATTGAAACATGTATAAGTTTGTTTTACTAGTTCCTACAGTCTCTATTTCTTTACTCCTTTTATATCTACTGTACCCTTCCTCATTTGGTCAAAACCAAGCTGCTTGTACCTCTATTCCTTTTTTTTCCTCTCCACTTTTCATACTAACACTAACATTATTCCTAATACAGGGCCAGTGTTAACAGTGAACACGAACAACAGCAGCAGCAATGGAGGAGCTTCAAGTCATGTTTACCTTTTGGGGGGGTGTCACACTGAACATGTTTTTGCAGACTGAGGTGGCTTTTTTCTATTGCCAAAGGGAAAAATATGTTGTTTGCATTGCTTTTGTGTGCCAGGCACTTTGCGAAATAAGTTCTGTGGGGATCTATACAAAAAACAGTTAATTTAGCCCTGTTTGTGCTGTTTAAAAGTAGAACAAATCCTAAAAGGGTGAGTGACAGAGCCAGAAGGAGCCAGATGCAGCCAGAAGCAGTGTACAGAAAAAAAAAAACTTCTTCTCATGCTTAAGGCCAAACACGTACTTCATGTAAGTACATAGGTTTCTAAATTATTACAAAAATCAATTTCAGAATCGGAATCAGAAAACTTTATTGATCCCAGAGGCAATGGCTTAATATATGGACAAAAGTAATGGGACATTCTTCTTAATTATTTAATTCAGCTGCCTATTACTTCCACTGAAAAGCTTCAACATTTTGGGCAACGCCATGCTTCCAACTTGGAGGACACAGTTTGTGGAAAAACCTTTTTCTATTCCAGCAAGACCCAGTGCACAAAGCAGCTCCATAAATATGTGGCTGGATGAGTTCGGTGTGGAAGAACTTGACTGGCCCACACAGAGTCCTGACCTCAACCCCATCCAACACCTTTGGAATGAACTGGAACAGAGATTGTGAGTCAGTTCATCCAAATTCAGTGTCTGAATTTGGATGACAACTGCTCTACAGAATGAATGGGCACAAATTCCCACAGAAACTCCAAAATCTTGTTGAAAGCCTTCCAAGAAGAGTAAAAGCTATTACAGCTGCAAAGGGTTGCACAAACTAAATTTTAACTCCAGTCTAGGAATTTGAATGCAATGTCACTACAGTCCCTGTAGTTGTAAAGGTCAGGTGTCCCAACACTTTTGTCCATATAGTGTACATTTACTGAAGACCAGGGTTGTGACTGAAGTTTCCCAACACTGGGGACTGAGCCCTTGCTTTGCACTGTATCTTGACAGCACTGCAGTTCTCCTTAATGTAAATCTAGATGGCCAGTGTTTTCAAACTATCTAGCTATAATTTGGAAATGTCGTGATAACTTGCACCCACGAAATCCAAGAATCGTCGGCTATGTCGACACCAATAAGGTTTAGCAAAAGCAGAATTACAGATTACCACCCTACTGAGACAATTAAAGTTAGCAAGCAATTCTAGTTAAAAGCTGAACCATCCAAATCTTTATTTCAGTCATGTTATCTATGCTATCTAGTACCTTCATTACGTAGACAAAGTAAGTAAGCAGATACCAACAACAAAGTTGTAGCCTCAAATCTATTCTAAGTAGAGTGTGCAGGATAGCCTCATATGTTGTTTATGTATCCACGTATAAGTATTCACAGCTATAGCCCAGTGGTCGAGGCCCCTATGGTTTTAATGTCCATTTTACTCTTTGTCATACATAAAGTTGAGCTGGTCATGCATGAAAGGACACATTACAATGAGCTGAATTTAATAAAGCTTTATTATTTTTTTGTTTTCAAACCACATCTAGTTTTTTCTAGGTTTCAAATCAATATATTTGTAGATTGTGGACCTTATTCCTATTTTTGGTTTTCAAAATGAGAGGGACAAAGCACTGCTATTGCTGCACTCTACCATTCTGAGAGGCTTCAAAGACCTGCAGAATTACAGCACGTCCCCTTAAACAATTTAAAATGGGTTCCTTGGATGGTCAGTTCATAAAAAGGTATAAAGTGCAGTTAATAGCATTTTAGTGTGACCTTCTGTTTAATAATGTGCTTTCTTATGGTTTGCAGCCACTCCTTCACTTTCCAGTGGACTGGTGTCTCGGCCTGGTTGCCGTGGCATCGGTGCCCTGTTGCCTTGGTGACCTTTGCACTTGGCATTTCTATGATTCATACATGTGGAGTGATGGGCTGCCTGAGGGTTGGAGGAGCCTTTACACACACACACACATACACACACACGCACGCACACACTCATACGGGAGGAGGCAAAGGCAAAGATAGACAGACACACAAGCAGAGAGAAATAGAGATAGATCCAGTGAGAGAGTGAGAGAGAGTGAAGGAGAGAGAAGTAGACGGGGAGATGAGTAGTGATGATTCGCCTCTACTTTGTGTTCTAAAACACAAGTGAAGATATTATGAGAAAAAAATACCATCAGAAATAAGACCGTCAGTGTTTATCTAGTCATTCTTTATATGAGAATCCCTATTGTTTTTAGTGCAGTGCCCAGTTATATTTGTAGATTTAAGGCCCTGGCGATAAACCCCAGCATGAGGACTGCAGCATTCGGAGCTGGTCTGGTGCCAGCATATGCCAGTAGTGGTTCGTTATAAATAATATATAAATAGTATATATGGAATTGAAGCAGTTTAAAGTGAATGGTGGTTGTTGGTTGTACATGATGACAGAGCTGGATGGAGGGATCCACTGAGTGTTGTCCTGAAAAAAATCAAAGCCTAGGCAGCAAATAAGAGGAGAGAAACTGAGATGGAGAGAGAGAGAGAGACCATCCCTGGAGCAAACAGAGGAAGGAGAGGGCAGAGATGAAGGCATTTTGAGCTGATGAAAGTCTGAGAGTGTGTGTGTGTGTGTGTGTGTGTGTGTGATGGAGAGAGAGACTTCAAAGTAGAGTAAAGATGGGATTTTCCAGTATATTCCTCGCTACACTTCTTTTTTTCTCTTTTTTCTAAAGTTCTGATGTTTCTGCTGGCCACTGGCATAAATATTTCTGCTTGAGTGTGTGTGTGTGTGTGTGTGTGAGTGAGTTTTAATGGAGCAGATGATGCCTGCAGCAGTGTGTAGATCAGAGTGATTCACACTTATCAGTTATTGCACACACTTGGTGTCAGTCTCACTCTCTGTGAAATCCCTCTTCAATAACACAGGCTTTATTATTACACTACACTCAAATGTTACAGCAAAAAACCCAATCCTACCCTCCCATTCATATCTGACCTGCCTTTGTTGTTCTCCCATATGCACCAGTCACGCACAGTTTATACTGGGGGGGGGGCTTTTTGGTTTTTTGGTTTTTGGTTTTGATTTCATTCAAGATTCAATACTAATTGCCTAGTTTTGTATTAGTCAGTATAGCCTATTGTTTGAAATGTAGCTTTAAAGGAGTAGTTCAGCTAAAAAACACTAATTTTTTACTTAGTCAATCACCAAAGACATTTTAGAGTAAAAATATTTTACCTTGAACTGCAGCTACAAGACTAACTTTTCTAAGAAACTCCAGAACTCAATAATAACCAAAATAGTCCAAATTATTTCCGCAAGAAAATACATCACCAGAATATCCATTCCTATTCAAACTGAATGAATCCTCTTCATTAAGGTGGCACAAACTTGTGATTGTGGTTGAAGATATGGTATGACATACTATGGAATATAAAAATGAATGGCCTCTAAACACTGGTACAATGGGTCCTCGCCCCAGATCTGTTCTTTCGACAGTGATGAAACCGAATTTTGGTATAAGTAGCAACACACCCTAGTCTAAGTCTCTTAGTAACACAGCTGTAAAATCATAAAAACACAACTAAGCCACAGAAAAAGGAAAAGGAAATCTCCCTCACTGCGTTACTATGTATTCTTCTGCCGTGTGCAGCCAAACTAGTTCACCCACATAGTCCGTGAGTACGAGGCTAGCGGTGTAAGCTGAGTGGGAGTTGTAAACTCGAGACAGGGCTGTAAACTCGAGATGT
>JBBPCY010000001.1:40364155-40378266 GCA_037974405.1 Brachyalestes nurse
CGAGGACCCCCTGTATTCACAAAGCAGGCATAAATAAGAAGACTGAGTCCGAAATGACATCCACAACACCCCTGACCCTCCACACCCATGACTGTGTGGCTACACACAACTCCAATGCATTGTCAAATTTGCTGACGACACAGTAGTGCTGAGACACGGAGGAGCTGGAGAATCTGACATTGTGGCATCAAGAGAACTGCCTCCCACTGGATGTCAGCAAAACCAAGAAGCTTGTGGTGGACTTCAGAGGGGACAGCAGTGGTCCTACACCCCCCTCAGCATCAACAGGACAGCCATGGAGAGGGTGAGCTGCTTAAAATATCTGATCGTCAACACCTGACATGGGCTGGACACATTGAAGCCCATTCCAGAAAGGAAAGGCAGCATCTCTACCATCTGAGACAGCTGAGGACATTTCTGGTCTCTCCAGTGATCCTGAGAACTTCTCTGGTGCTGTATAAAGTGCTCTGACTTTACCTCCAAGTTTTCTCCATACAGGACATTAAGGGACTAGAGAGAATGATCTGGGCATCAAATCAGCTCTACCCTCTCTGCAGGACATTTATACCAGGAGATGCAGGACCAGAGTAACCAGGACCCCAGTAACTGTCTGAAATCAGATAGATGCTTTAGGAGTCTTATGGCCAGAACAGAGAGGCTCATGCCATAGGATTCCTTAACCGAGACATGCCATTACAATTTTTAACCATTAATTCAGTACACATGGTACTGGAGTAACAATGTATCTAACAAATAAAGAATCTCGATTCTTGAATTTTTACTAAAAAGCATCCAGAACTTAAATGGTCAAGGAGAAGATGCTACCAACAACATGCCCTAGAAGCTTTTTCTCAAAAAAAAAAAAAGCTAAATAAAATCAAGAAAGAATTGTCCAGTTATATTAACAGCCCCACAATCTTCCAAGAACTAGCTTCGGGTTTACTAACAGACAGCACGGTGAATGAGCATATTGTACAGTTCAAGTTGTGTTGTTTGAAAGCCTCTATTGTTGTGGTGCTAAACCTTGTACTGCCAGTTGCAGGAATCCCTCCGAGGTGCAGTGAGGAAAAAGAACTTCCTTTCAGCCGGATGGTACTGAGATAACTTCCTCCTTCACTGTGTGAAGGCCAGAGCACACTGACCCAGCATCCTCCAGCAAAGTCACATGCTGGTGTTTTATGTATCATACCTGTGTGCGTTTTTTGAGTCCCCAGATTGTCCTTACCCCTCCATGTTTGTTAATCCTTAGATCATGGGCAGCACAGATTCATGCCGGAAACGTAACGAATAGTAAATTGTCATTTTACAGCAACGGTTTGAGCTTTGTTTGGTGCTCCTGTTTCACATAAAACCAAAATCAGTGTAACATAAAAAAAACTTGTAATAATAATAATCGCTGCTGAAGTTTTAAAAATAGCATCACTTGCAAATGCCCATAAAGAACAAAAATGCCCAAATGTTGTTTATTTTAGAAACAAATGAAAAAAAAACACAAGATTTTGAACCTGGAAGACTGATGTCTCCCTCACTCCCTCGCCGCGTTACTATGTATTCTTCCACCGTGTGCAGCCAAACTAGTTCACCCACATAGTCCGTAAGTACGAGGCTAACGGTGTAAGCTGAGTGGGATTGGGAGTCAGGGCTGTAAACTCGAAACGTCGAGGACCCCCTGTATTCACAAAGCAGGCATAAATAAGAAGACTGAGTCCGAAATGACATCCACAACACCCCTGACCGTCCACACCCATGATTGTGTGGCTACACACAACTCCAATGCATTGTCAAATTTAGAACAAAAATGCCCAAATGTTGTTTATTTTAGAAACAAATGAAAAAAAAACACAAGATTTTGAACCTGGAAGAACTTTCAGGATAGTCTCCGCCCACAAGTGTGAAGGGAAATCCTGCAGAGGGAGGGGGTCCGGAGAGCGGCCGAGTGGCAGCGTGCCGAGACAAAGAGCAGCAAATGGTGAGCGTGCAGGAAAACAAACACCGATTTTGGTTTGTTTGACACCATTTTTATTTGTTGAAATTGGATTGTATTGATACACTCTGAGTTCTAGGAGTTTTAATTGGCTGGTCATTTTCTTTACTGGAATGTAACAAAGCTAAATGTCAAATGTTAGATGAACAGTCGTTGGTGGAGGATGACGGTGTTTGGTGAAAGACACTGGTGTTGATGGAGAATTGTGATGTTTTGTGTTTACTGGGGAATAGCTTTGTTTATATAGTGGTGAGTTGTTGGGGAATTATAGTGCTTGATAAAGAATGATGGTATTTGGGGGACGTGTTGGTAGTGAATGCTGGTCTTCGGTAGAGAATGTTGGTGCTTAATGGAGGATGATGATGTTTGAAGATTAATGGTCTATGCAGGGTCCGTTTGGTCCTATAGGGCTTCCTGACTGCAGCACACGGAATATTGTATTGACACGGTTAATCCATTCTCTGATGTGTTGCTGGATGAAGAGCAGGAAAAAATCGATATTTTAGTGGTGTGGCTTTCCTGTTTTTACAAAGCCATGGATACAGACCTCCCTCGCAGCTTAGGCAGCCACGAGTAGCTCTGCCTCTCAGTCCAGCTCCGCCTGTTAATGTTAAGAGGGGTTGAAATAGTTATGAGGGTCATAAAAGTTGATTGGTCCCCTTAGAGGACTTACAAGCCTGTGTAAAGTTTGTCCACCACACAATCGATAGCTTTAGTGTTTCCTCCACAATTCTAACTGCCGTTCTTTATTTCTCCTCTTTTCTCAGAGATCATATGCACAGATCTTTAAAGCAGTCCTAAAGTGGAAGATCCTCGTGAGGGTAAATCCGTTTTGGTTGGTTAGATTTAAAAATGCCTCTGCGCCAAAATGACTTTATCATTGTAGTTTTATTTGTCTATGGGGCCGCAGGATGAGTCGGCCAGAGGTTAGTGATTTCCTCTGCTGTCGCTGTCTGTGTTTTTAAATGGAGCTCACTAACCATCAATTGCACGCCTATAATTACAAAGAGGCTTTAAAGAGACTCTGTTTATGGGAAGGTGTAAGTGTGGAAGAATGTGTGTCAGGTTTAAAGCCTTTGCTCCATCAGCGCTGACAAAAGACACCCCAGGGTTTTTCAAAGATCACATCGCATGCTGGCCCATGCCTCTCCTGGGTTACCATATCCAGCGGAATAGGGCTTGTAAAATTTTGCGGTGTGGGTAGGTGGGGCAGCAATTAGGTGTACGCACAAAAGGCAGCTTGCTCCAGAGGAGGAAAAGTGTTAATGGGTTTATGTTAGGGGCTAATGACCGCTGGTCCAGAGCAGCGCATGAAGCACAATTTTGTGGGGCTATTCAGACACTCACACAGTTGGGCTCGACAAGTCACACCCCATGGTGCTCAGCACGCCTCACTAAAGAGCCTGTAATAATGACAGCAATTACAGCAATCCACTTAAACAAATGCCAAGCCAGGCAAACCTCATCATACTCACATCTGATTGGTCCTAATGAGATAAAGACACCAATTAATCCAGTGCTAATTGCCATGGCTCGTTTACAGAAAGCATTCGGATGCTGGCGCATTAACGAGAGCCAGCTCAAACTGCAGGCTGGAGGTGCATTTACTCGCCTACCAATTCCTTTATTACTCAGATCCATAACGGCAGGACTGATGTTTACTCATTCTTCTATTTCCAGTGCACTGCATATATTAAACAGGCGTTTTCACACGAGTGGACCCTGTCACTCATTTGTAAATACATATTAATAGTACATTTTACAGTTTTACTTGGAAAAGTAAACTTCGTTTTAGTTTCCTTTTAGTTTTTAGTTTGTCAAACTCAAACTGAACCCCTGTTCATTTTTCTTTATTTGTAGTTCAAGCAGTGAGGTTATAATGATCACTTCCTGAGTCTTTTTTATGGTCTACCTCCAAATAAAATTCTTACAAGGTTTTTATAATATAGAACATAACATGTTTAAACCCCTAGAGGAGTTAGCATGTTTTATGACAGAAGTGCAGATCTGAACCTGCGAATGCAGAAGAAATGTATTTAATTCCATTTTGCAAAAGAGAATTCTGTAAAAGTGGGACACCTGCTAAAATGGGACAAATAAGTGTAATGCTGATTTGCTTTTTCAGTGACCAAAGGCGATTTCAGCATTAGTTTTCAATGGCCTGACATCATGGCTATGGACATTCATAATCTAAAATCGATTGTAAGTGCTGACGACTCTTGAGTGACCTCACTTGTGTTGACATACACATCGGCTGCAGCATGTACAAGCTAAAATAGCTGGTCAGTTATTTCACAAAGCTCCAAAAACTGAAAGGGAAAGTGAGAAACAGATTATAGTAAATCCATGTTATCATGTTTATAACTTTAAAATTGTTGAAGGCGGTGGTTTTGACCTAAATTTACTGGCCAGTAAATACGGAGCCCTGACATTGATTAGACATTTTATGATGATTTACATAGGTATAGTTTTTGTTATCATAAATTGTGTAACTTGTTATTATTAATGGTGTAAATGTTTGAGTGGTGGAGCCTAATCTTGCAGTCATAGAGACAAAAGTTGGAAAAAAAACACTCTGGACCCCAGTCTATCACAGGACACACATACAGACAAACACAGTCATGCATACACACATTTACAACCTCTTGCTGGGAGGCAACAGCGCTACCTACTAAAAAAAGAGAGCTCCATGGCTATTCATAAAACATTTGAGGCTGAGGATGCTGCACCAAAAACTCCCCCACTGCTTGCAGTATCTGCTTACCATTGTTTTAACAATGAATAATTATTCAATGCTGCTGATTTACTTCAATTATTAGGTAAACAACAACAGAATAGTTATTTTAAATGTTTTCATACATTTATGTTTTTTCCAGATGGCGGAGAGTGCTGTAAAGTCTGCCTTTTACAACAGTCCCAGATCACCACTGCCTAGTCCTTCTACATTTACTTGCACATTGCAGAATGGCAGGCTCAGCATAGTGAATAGAGGTTGGCATCTGAAGACTCTGATAGCAATTCGACACTAGCTTTTCCCCTCTCTTAAACAACTACACTCTTAATGCTAATACTAATAACAATTAACAATGCTAATACTATTAATAGATTGTAGGGCATATGGAGCCACTGTGTAGGGTGTATGGAGCCACTGTGTAGGGTGTATGGAGCCACTGTGTAGGGTGTATAGAGCCACTGTGTATAGTGTATGGAGCCACTGTGTAGAGTGTGTGGAGCCACTGTGTAGAGTGTATGGAGCCACTGTGTAGAGTGTGTGGAGCCACTGTATAGGGTGTATGGAGCCACTGTGTAGGGTGTATGGAGCCACTGTGTAGGGTGTATGGAGCCACTGTGTAGAGTGCATAGAGCCACTATGTAGAGCAGGGCTATTCAACTACAATAGCAAGTGGGCTGGATATGAAAGTCACTGGGGGTTCGGGGGCCACAGAATTTCATGCTGTCCAGACTGTCATTGGGGGGGGGACCGCGCCGGACCAAATTAACCCGGTATGCCCGATGACCAGTCCAGCACTGTGTCAGTGCCGCTTTAACCTAGCCGTTTTAACGACGTCCGGTTCTAAACGAGAAAGAACTCTGACCATTAAAGTCGTTAGAGTAGATACATCACCGAGCTAAAACTACAAAAAACTACCCTCGCTGTGTGTGTGACCGGATTTTCTTTCGTTACTGCCAGCTCTGCTCTGCTTTTTCTTTTAACAGACTCATTTTCTGACAAATCGTGCCTCTTTCGACTGTGATTGGCTAATAATATGGCGACATCTGTGCTCGGATTGGCTAATTTTATACAACACAGCAGATAACCAATCCTGGCGAACATATCGGGGGACTACCAGCCAATCATGATCCAAAACCCATCATTTTATTATATCACATGATTCACACAGATTTACGGGCAATCTTGTGGGCCATAAAAATTTCAAAAGGCCCGCCAGTTGAATAGGCCTGATGTAGAGTGTATGGAGCCACTGTGTAGGGTGTATGGAGCCACTGTGTAGGGTGTATGGAATCACTGTGTTGGGTGTATGGAGTCACTGTGTTGGGTGTATGGAGTCACTGTGTAGAGTGTATGGAGCCACAGTGTAGGGTGTATGGAGCCACAGTGTAGGGTGTATGGAGCCACAGTGTAGGGTGTATGGAGTCACTGTGTAGGGTGTATGGAGTCACTGTGTTGGGTGTGTGGAGTCACTGTGTATAGTGTATGGAGCCACTGTGTAGAGTGTATGGAGCCACTTGAGACACAGCCTTGCTGCTCATCTGTGTTACTTTTGTCCTGACCGGGTCTAAGCACGTTTTTCAAATGTCCAGTCCCAGTATTGGACCAATATCGAAGTTTTGAATCAGTGCACCCCAATGGTGAATAGAACAAGGTTTCAGCCATTCACCTTACATTTGTTTGTTCTTTATTATGATCCCTCTTTTCTGTGCCATGCTGCAGAATCACTGGTACTTCGTAGCATTAGCGTCTGTCCTTAAGTCTTCACTGCATTATCAGCTCTGTGCTTGCGCACTAATTTCACCTCCTCATGTTTTGCTTCTTTTTCATCTTCATGTTGACATGCCTTAATGGTCTGTTCGTCCAGTTGCCTGTGCCATTACGGGAGCCATTTTCATCTCCAGTGAGGTGACGGCGGCTGTGAGGCTTGCTGACAGGCCACCTCTAAATCACCAGCTCACCTAATCGCTCTACACTTCCCCAAATGGCTCATCGGCCCTCTATTTGCCTAAGTGCATTAAGTCTGGGGGATCCAGGCTAGCAAAACAAGCTTCACCTGCAGGATTCACGTCCGTACCTCAACCTTTAGCCATGCTGGTGCTCTATAAAGCCATTTGAGAAAAAGCACTTTACTGTGATTATGGGATGAAGTCATTGAAACAGCACCCAGGCAGGTGCCATGTTTGTAGCTGTATTTTTCAACCTGATTTCTGTCTACTGTATCTGTGGAACTGGCTTCTAAAATAGGTGTGTTTTGAGTTGATGGGTTTCTAGTCTTTTCTGAGATTGTCTGTGCTAATCAACCATATGCAGACAGAGATTACATTGAAAAAGTGTTAAGCATCAATTTACGGGGAGTATCTGAAATTGCTAATGTCTCCCTTGCTTCATCTTCGTGGTGATAACTGATGCTTCATGGCGAGACGAGATAACAATAGAGTGCAATGAAAGGGTAGAATAAAAGGTGAAACATGCTGGACATCACACACACACACACACACACACACACACACACACACACACACGTACACAACCAAGCTCAAACAGAGCAGCGTCGGCTGGCAGATTGTCAGTGACCCGACGGTGTGTGAATAAAAGAGAGGTCATTGTGGCGGTTTGGTTTTGAATTTTCTGCCCATTTCTTTGTACTGCTGTGAGCACTGCTCTTATTAATGACTCAAGAAATGCCCTGGAGAGATAGACAACTACTGAGCCTGCCCTAACCATCCCCCACTGCACACACACATACACACGAGGGAGCGAAAATGCAATGTTACTGATTATAATTCATTATAATAATCACAAAGTATGTGCTGATGTAATATAAATCTTAAAAAAGAAATTTGTATTATCTGTTTTAGTAAGGTATGTTTGAAATCAGCTAAGATCGGAAATGGGCAATATTTGGCTGATGCGTGTTTTAATGATTTAAACGATGTGAGGTGGGGAAGTGCACTCACACTGCATTTGAATGCTGCTCCTCTATCTGTACCAAAATGTTGTAGCGTAATCATGCACAGTATTACTGTAAAGAGAGAGCCACCTCTTACTATTGATGGAGCTCTTTATCTGAACGCATCTTGGGTGAATCTCTTGTCTATAGTCCACTATGAAAAGAGCCTCTGTGGTCAGATTGTATTCAGTGTAATTAAAATTATTCTTAATCATGTCATTATAATCAAATAGAAGCATAGTTTTGTTTTAAATGTTTCCTAGGCAGTGGTTATTAAAGAGACTGAAAGTCAGACATTCATAGAAGCAACACACACACAATGCTTCAAATGTACTGAGTGTGTGTGTGTGTGTGTGTGTGTGTGTGTGTGTGTGTTTTGAATGAGGCTCCCTCAGCTAGACTGCAGACAGGCAGCTCTATTGATTTTGTGCCATTTGCAGAGGCCAGTGTCAAAACAAGCGGCAAAACATCAGAGAAAGTTTCAATTAGGCCTTTGTGACTCAGACAAAGCCGCAGTGTCGAGTGCTGAAGAATTTAACACTTCTAGTGCTAAATGTTTAATATGACAAGATCTATATACTATATACACACTGCACTACGCTACAATATACTAGTTAAAATGACAAGATATGTATTCTGTTTTCCGCACTGCACAGTACAAGGTGCTTTCCGGGGTAGTGAGGGGCACTGGTGATGACAAGGTGCCCTCTGGAGCAGCAGGGGGCGCTGTGCAATCAAGCGCCCACTCGGCGGTGACCTCTGTGACATTGGCTGGCGCTGTTAGGTGACTCCATTGTAGACATGGGAACTGGCACTGGGGGCCATTACTGAGGCGTCCTCTTGGGCACAAAGTGGCTTTATAAGACCTTTATCGTGTCCCCCTAACACAGAGTCACCTGTTTGGTGCCATTGACTGCGGCTGGCATTTCTCCTGTCACTATAGAAGCTCGGCTAGAGAGTTTTCGAGCAGAGGTGGACTACACCTCTGTGCCCTCTCAGTACCCTCGGCCTCACTCTGCTGCTCACGCCTCTCAGCTGCCTCCTGGCAGGACGCTTGTTCCAACCTCCAACCGCCAGCTGGGTGCTCCTCGTACTCTTACTCACCTCCGGCTCTGCAACTCTCAGCCAACCTGAAGACTAGCCTTCTCCCCTCGTCTGAGCCACGGTTGTATAGCATCCCAACAGTCGGCCTTACTTGTTCTCTACATTGATTTTGATTGTTGGTTCTGTTACATGTAGAGATGTAGACAAGGGAGTGGATGTAATCTCAGAGTTTATTAACAGGAAAGAAGAAGCAGGGCCGAACAGAGATCCACATAGCAAATTACAGTAGCTGAACATGGAGACTAAACACTGAGAGCAACAACGAGTCAAAAAACACTGGAGCAAAAACACAGAACATAGTAACACCAGGGCATTAACACAAAGAACAAACACAATAACAAAAACACAGCCAAAATACACAAGGGCATTAACACAAAGAACCAACAAACGAAAACACAAGGTTATACAAACTAACTAGACAATGGGAAGCACCTGGGCAGGGAGGAGACAGGAACAAGACTCAGGTAAACAGGGCTGAGGTGGGGCTAAGACCAAAACAACACACACTCACATGGAATACACACACATAAACAAGGGCACAACAACATACCCATGAAAACAGGAGGATAAAACAGGACATTACAAAGAAACTGGAAAAGACATGGGAGACTTTACTATCTGTATCTTTTATAAACTGTATATTTTATTTCTGTCCAGCTATATCTTTTCTTATTCAGCTAACAATGTTCCATTTTTGAATTCATGGAGCTTATGAATTCAAAAGAATGATTGAATGAGCTGTTGAAATTTTGACCCGGTTATACTTAGAAATATCATGACGTGAAATATTCCATTTTAAACCTTAATTCCAGTTTATTATTAACCTACAGAAAAGGTATGCAAATAAATATTTGACTAAGAAACTGAAGTTTTAGGATTTCACTCAGGATTATGTACTTACATTAGATCACGCACATATTATTCAGTAACTATTGACACTATTAAACACACTCCGACACGTGCAGTCTTGGTGTGTGTTCTCTTAACAATACCCAGACCATGTGATTTCTCTTCTTCAGTATAATTCTCTGCCTTGTTGTCAGCAGTGGTTTAATAGGAGCGAGCAGCGAGTCGCTGTAATCGATGCAGTGTGTGTTTCCCCCAGCAGTATGTGTGTGTAAAGCACGAGTTTCTGATCCATAGTCGTACCTGTTCGCAGTGTGTGTTAGTGGTGGGCTTGTCATTAAATTCTGTCATATTCCTGTCAAAACAACAGCGCTGATTTCTCTCTCTTAGGTGTAATCAGGGAAAATTTCCCTCAGTGCTAGGGAAAAATTAAACACAGATTTGAAATCAGCATGAAAAACACAACAAAACCCACATAAACTTATCTCTGATGATTTTGACCTGTTGACTTGTGTAATCAATGATTTTAAAAATACAACCATCATGTCACGACAAGCAGGGTTCGTATCCTAAATGAGTTTTGAAGGCACACTAGATTCTCTCTCCCAGGAGAAAGGCACACAGTTGTATTTTTTCATAACTATTTTAAGTAGAAAAAAATGGTGAAAAAAACTGTAGTCGATATAAAGTGTATGGAGTCAATGCAAATAAAAATATGGTTAAGGGATGTGGTGCTTTCATACTCCCTGCCTAAAAGTACTGAACACCCTTGAGGTCAAGTGTTTGTAAAGTAAAGTGTCACCACACCACAGCACACAGTGTGAACAATTTGAAATTCTGTCTCAGGATTGAATCCATTATGAAGCAGCACCCGTGGAGCAGAGTGTGGAGACGGTATCTTACTCAAGGGCATCTCAGTGGTGCCACTGGCAGTCCTGGGATTTAAACCAGTGAATCGGGAGTGCTTTGGAGTAGTTGAACTATATAATAGTTGAACTGGACTAATGCATTGATTATATTCATGTGCTGTACCAGCCCTAACCTATTCTCTAGATTAAACCTTATTAGTGCCACTTTTGCCTTTTCTCTTTATGTCAAAACAGGAAATTATTTATTATACAATGGAGTTGCACAGTTCACACACATTATATTTGATTTATTATGTGTGTTTTATTTAATTAAAGAATCAATTCTAAACAAAGCATGGGCCTACAGACTATAGAGTAGTATAGTGCCACATGACAACACAAATTGATCATTTTTTATATCATCAATACATTTAGACATTAAAAGTAAAATCATTTGTTATCTTCAAATCATGGTTTTGATTACACACCACATGCATATCAAGTGCATGGTATATTCCATTTATTTCAACATTTTTTTAAATATTAGCTAACTTATTAAACAAAGCCAGTTTCATGTTATTATACACCCTCTGATAATGTGATTTCATGTTTAAAAAAAAACACATGAAATATGCGCTGTGGTAGGAGAAATGTAAATTTGCCGTTAAAATGCTGATTTTGCCTACATTTCCGGAGGTGCCCTCCTGACAGCACCAAAGGTTGGCAGTCTTTTTTTTTTTCTTGGCAGCTTTCTGCCCATGTGACTTCATTCCAGCAGCCGTTTCTGCCAGCCGTCGCCGCAGCCGTTGGCTAATGGGCTCAGTCAGCGCAGTATTGGCAGGTGACTGCACACGTATTGATCCCAGCTCTAAGGCTCTGCCTCTCAAAGCCAAATTAATCAAGCCATATTTCGAGCAGACAGACCTTATCTAGGGTCTTCGATTGAGCAGTTTAATAATAATGATATTTGTTCACGGGCTGTTTATTAGAGTCAGAGGTATGTAAAATAGCCTGATTTGTGCACCAGGCGAAGTGGGAAGGCATTGGGGTATCGCTTCTCTGCAGTTTAGGATGCTGACTCTGATTCTGATTCACCTTAATCTTTCAAGTTCAATTCAATTCAAGTATTATAAATAGCTGACAGTAAGCATCCAAGTCAAATCATGAGCCAAAGAATGAACATTCATTACAATTCTTGTATTTTCAGTTCACAGACAATCTGAAATTCCATTTTTACAGCTCAAACAATGATGCAACAATATATTGTATCAGTGCTATATATACCAGTGTACTATATATATATATATATATATGTGTGTGTGTGTGTGTGTGTGCGTGTGCGTGTGTGTATAATATACCACAGATTAACTAGAAACAGCTGCATAGACAGCTACAAAAATGGAATGTGAATTGAAAACACAAGAACTGTAATGAATGTTCATTCTTTGGCTTATGATTATGAAATAAAATGTTCTATGAAATATGCATGATATATATGTATTACTACTATGTATAAATATATATTACTATAGTAATTCTAATTGTAATTAAACAAAATGGTGGTGCAAGGTGGGATAGGCTACGGTTAAAAAAAGAGTTAAAGTGAGTCAGTGATCTGTGATGAGTGTGGATGTAAATAATTCTGTTTGATATTAATTCTGTTCATTAGCGAACCTGAAGGAAGAGTAGAGCGTATAAAGATATCTACATTTTAAAAATATGCATGGAACTGAGGAGCTCTCTGCTGTCCCTACGCTGGCAGTAAGATTTGTGCTATAGCGGTATGGTCTAGCCATTCTGTCTCTGATGGCTCAGTGAGGCCATTGTGTGCTGTAATGTGAAGAGTCTGCATGTTCTTTGCTTGGCTACTGTGCTCTGATTGTCTATTGAAAGCTTCAGCAGCCATTCTCTTCTAGGCTCACAAAATTAGATTTGGAGGCAGAATATAGTTGGCTGCAAGTATTTTTGGGAGGCGTTTGGTACCGCTGATCTTGGTCTGTTCATTTGGCCAGTTACCAATGTTTTTCTACATAATTGCCAAGGTCTAGCAGCAACAGAAAACATGAGTGTGATAAAATGATAATAAAACTCATACATTTTACTCACGCTATTTAAAAGTATACGCAGTGCTATATGAGAAGATTAAAATGGATAATTTACAAGTTAAAGGAAAAATGTGATGTTTAAAGTGAAATAATCCACCAGTATCTCGAAAACTAAGACTGCTGATGTAGTAGTAAGACAGTAACTGATATACAGCTCTGGAAAAACATAACAGACCACTGCAATTTATTTTTAAATCAATATCAGAGTATGACAGCCATTCCATGCCAGTGTCTATTAAATTCCTACACAAGCACCTCATTCTGCTTTATGAGGGACTGAATAGTGGTCACCTGAATCACATCTTGTAATCAACACTCTCCTCTCACAATGAGACCAGTTGGATGGCAAAACACTACAAGAAGTCTGTCAAAAGTCATTATTGCCATTTTGTTTAAGAGTGAACAAGAGATTTGTTTTCTTTGAATTATTAAAGTTCTGTAAACGCTGCATCATTTCTCTTATTTTGATGTTCTGTCATTTCCTTTAAAATTATGGTTTAAAAAACACATTTTTATTTAGGAATATTGTCAGCAGTTCTTAAACAATAAAGCAAAGCTGTTCAGTTCAATACTTGCACCTATAAAAGATAAAACCTGAGAAACTTTTTTTCCAGAGCTGTATATGTGTGTGTGTGTGTGTGTGTGTGTTGGGAGTGAATTTATGTTGGTCTGGAGAATGTGTTTGGTTGGAGGCCAGTGCTGTAGCACTGTGGGGAGTGAAGCGAATGTCGCCTGTGTGACTAAAACCTAATGACACGCCGGGGTGGTGATATGTTCTCCTGCTGGATTTGTGGCCCTGCTTGGCCAGATCACTGTCTGAAGCATTGTACATCACCTGAAGAGGAATGCGTGAGTGCATGTGTAGGTGCACAGACAGATTAATGCAATTAATTTACTCGATTCAAATGTGTACATTACATCATTTCCACATTACTCTGATATATTACATTGACACAATTGCTCTCAACAGAAAGCAAACAGAAGGAAAAGATGCTCACGAAATTCTCTCTACACACAAGTTTTAGGTTGAAGTACCTTCATAAAAGTTTACAGCAACCAGCCCTCTATGTCATTTTTCCTTATAAGAAACATGAGTCAAGTCAAGTGGTCAAGAAGGAGTTTATTATTATTTCAACCGAGTATACAGTACACAGTGAAAAAAAACATAATTCCTCATGATGCAACATAAAGAACAAAACAGAAGCAACACATCACTAAATGACTGCAGGCAGAACAGGACTACACAGAGCGCAAAACAAGAGAGAGTGCAAGAAAAACACAACCAACAAAAGCAGGCTTGAGAGAATACTGGCTTGAAAGAATACACAATTATGACAGATACTGTTTTCTAGCAGTAGAGACATTAAGGGTGCGAAAACTGCAAAGATTGATGTAGGAGTAGCAATAAATAACAGCCAAAAATAGCCATCGATAGGAGCAACAGGAAAAAATTGTGCAGTATATAATAAATAATGGGTATTTACTAGGGGTGTAAGGGTACACAGATGTCACGGTTCGGTACGTACCTCGGTTTTGGGGT
>JBBPCY010000001.1:40378366-40400529 GCA_037974405.1 Brachyalestes nurse
GACAGAGAGAGAGAGACAGAGACAGAGACAGAAGGGGAGAGAGAGAGAGAGAGAGAGACAGAGACAGAGAGAGAGAGACAGAGACAGAGACAGAGACAGAAGGGGAGAGAGAGAGAGAGAGAGAGACAGAGACAGAGAGAGAGACAGTAATGACTCGGTTTAATGGTCTGAAGCAGTAGTGAGTATCTGTGTATCCGTGTTTACAGTATTTAATGCCGGTTGAAGGTGCGGTGGCGGCGGGTTGAGGAGTCGTGTTGGAGTCTGCCGCTCCGCCGGAGGGAAAGCGAGGGCCGCCAGACCAGACGAGGGAAACCGATCCCAGCTGTCATGAACAAATGCTGACTCAGATCTTGGGCGCTGACTCAGAGAGGCGAGCGGGGAGTCAGAGCGGCCGCCAGCTGAAGGCCCTCCCGGTCAGACCGGCCCAGAACGGCGCCCAAATTACAGAGCACTTCTCTCCGACCGCCACTGCGCCAAACCAGTGACGCACATAGGAAAGTTTAAGAGGATGATTAGAAAATAACTTCCATCCTGAGCTCCAGAGCAGATTTCACGGAGGTTCTCAGGTTATACTTTTCATAGAACTGTGGAAAAGTAGGACACAGCCTTATATCATTCTTTTAAGTGTAGAGATCCCTGTCAGACTTATTTCACACACATGACAATCAGTAAGGCTGGCCGATATGAGAATACTGTTATTATAACATATTTTCTATTTCATGGATATTGTTAATATTTAACAATAATCCACAGTGCTGTGGCTGAACTGATGAGCACTTTTAGCCCCAGACTCACCGGCATAAAGCGCTCCACTGAACACCACAGTATAACTCCTCCCATCAGACTCTATAACTCCTCCCCCTGTCACACACACACCCATCAGACTCTATAACTCCTCCCCCTGTCTCACACACCCATCAGACTCTATAACTCCTCCCCCTGTCACACACCCACCCATCAGACTCTATAACTCCTCCCCCTGTCACACACACCCATCAGACTCTATAACTCCTCCCTCGTCACACACCCACCCATCAGACTCTATAACTCCTCCCTCGTCACACACCCACCCATCAGACTCTATAACTTTTCAGAAACACAGATGGAGTGGGTGTGCTGGAAGGGTCTTGCCTCTTCTGTGCTTCATACTCTACATGGCGATCGGGATGTTTTGATTTTATATGATAAATTAATCCTGACGTTGAGAAGGTCTCTCTAGAAATTTCGGCCTTGCGCGCTTTACAAATATCGGAATGCGCCCACACAACAGACATGCTGACTTTAATCCAATCTGGCACATGCAGGCTGCGTAATCACTGTTTCGCGTTGAAATGCATTTTTTTGCCAGTTTCGGACGAAAGTTTTTTTGGCCGAATATTTGGTGCATCCCTAATATATGCTCAGCATTTGTGTATATAGCATAGTAGATTGCATATAGACTATCTTCTGCAAAGTTTTTTTTGGAGGAGGAACGTTGTTTACTTTCACTGTGTGCATGTGGTTGAAATGACAATAAACCTACTTGATTTGATATGGGGCTCGCATTCGAACACGCATTCACTGAACTCTATGAATATAAAAACATCAGATTCTGACACACCTGCTACCCACCTCTGACTCTTACCTTGCAGATTTGAATCGAGAGATGTCTCCCCTTGGAAACACAAAACACTGGATGTTCGAGTTAAATGGAGCTGTGGTGTGAAGCTCAGGTTCTTCTGAAGGTGTCTCTGTTCCGTTCTCTCTGGAAAATGCAGCGCTGACGAAGTCTCTGCACCCTTTGGAGTGAAAGCCTGATATCACATCAGGACTGGAGGCCAAGTTGTTCACCAAAGCGCCATACTTTTTCTCTGACAGCATACCGATACGGACGGAAGGCCACAGGTCACCTAACTGCAGGCTGTGCGTTGCATCGAAGTGCTGCATGGCGAGGTCAGTGGAGGAGTACTTAGGTCTGCTGCTGGCCTGATGGGACAGAACAAGAAATTACCAGATTCACTCGTTTTCTTATTAACTCTTATTCTCTTATTCTTGTTAAACTCTGGAAAGTTGCTGAGGGAACAACTATAAATGAAAATATGTGAAATACAGAAATCCTTTTGCTTTTCGCGGGGGTTACGTTCCAAGAGCACCCGTGTGTAGTGGAAAACAGAGCTGTTGTGTTTTAGTAAAAAAAAAACCTAAAAATGCCTATTTTTATAGTCTAAACCCTAAATATGACCCCAAACATGCTCCCAGAACACTTTAATTTCATTTTAAACTCAGTTTAATGCATTACCCTTAAAGAAAATGTAAAGGTAAACCCGTATTCGCCTCTTTTCGAGTTAAAAGGACATTTCTCTATAATATAATTTACTCTTAGGATTCTTGATTTAATTTATCCATTAACTTTTATTTCTAGATAACTTCTGTAAAGTGACATTGAGAGTCATGAAAGGCACTTATAAATAAAATGTATTATTATTTATTATAAACCCGTCTTTTAATTTAAATTCCCCACCGAGATATGCAACTCGGAAGGTTGCGTGACACCTGGTTTTCGGAGAATAAAACCTGATCTACTCGGGTTAAAAATACAAATGAGGGCTTGTTGGAAAGGTCTCCTGGAGATCTACCGAACCGTGGAGTTTGAAGTGTCTGAGTGCTTTCCCCGCCGAGATATGCAACTTGGAAGGTTGCGGGACAAAAGTATTAGGACACTGCGGCGAGGTGAATGAGTCCCCTTGTGTGAAAACATCAAGAAAAAATATATTTACTGCTAAAAAAAGTGAAAAAGGGCAAAAGATATTTGCAATTTCCACGTTATTGTGGGGATTACACACAATAACGTTAAAACAATGAGTTCGGTTCTCAAAAAAAAAAAAAAAATCTGCATGTGACTGAATCCGCGAGTCCTGATCCGTGTAAAACTGGGGGATTACTGTATTTTAGTTTCAGCTTCAGGTACCCTGTCATCAGAATCTCTCAGGGAATATTAAACTATATCCGGGTATCCCTGCTTCTCCAAGAGAAAACACTAGTAGTGAGCATCTGTCCTATCAGCCCTCCAATCAGCCTGAACTGGAAGGACTTACTAGTCCGTGTGTGTCTCCCTGGATAAACCTTTAGTTCTAAGATTGGTCTAATCAAGGAATTCAGTTGTTTTATGAGCATTGTTTTATTATATTTCTTGGCATTTTTGGCAGATGTTTAATATAATATTGTCCAGTATTATAAAAACTTTATGTTTCTCCTTTTATTTTATTCAGACTTTTTATTCAAAACACCTAATTTGGCCAAAACAAGAGACCTGATTGCACTTCAGTAATGCACTACTGACACCTACAAACAAAGTTTAGGTGTACTGTGACCGAGCCCAGTCTGAAAACATGTGTATTTTGTCTTGCACTTCACTCAGTGAGTGTATACCTTAAATTCACATTGTGTTTACAGTGGAAGTGTTTGGGCTGAGTAAGTGAGGGTTTCCTTGTGTCTGAGTGTAGCCTCTTTGAACTCACAGTGGTCTGCTGGCTGTGTCCCAAGAGCTGCAGCTGCTGCTGGATCTCTCGCAGGCGCTCCTCCTGCCCTCTGTTCTCCTTCATGTCCCGCAGGACCATCTCTCCTGGCGGCGGCTCTCCAGTCCGCTCTCCATCCGAACCGTGCAGCCAGCACTGACACACAGCACAAGACAAGCATTTAGAACAATTACAGACAGTTTGTATGTGCAGTAAAATGTGCAATTTTCCTTTAACCCTTAGATATCACACTTATTAACTCTCACTCATAGCTTAAAGAAACGTGGCCTCTTACAGTCTCGCGTGAACACACTATAGCACAGCACACAGTGTGAACAATGTGAAATTCTTTCTCTGCATTTAACCCATTCACCAAGTCAAACAGGGGGCTGCCACCAACAAGGAGCAGTGTGAGGGGAGGGTGCCTTGCTCAAAGGTACCTCAGTGATGATACTAGCAGTTGGGAGTTGAACCCACAACCTTCAGACTGTAGGGGCAACACATTAACCACTAGGCCACTAGCTGCCCCAATTCATGAACTGTTCTTCAGTGTAAAGGGAATTTGGCAGACGCTCTTATCCAGAGGACTTACAGTCATTAGCTACAGAGACAGTCAACCTGGAGCAACTGAGGGTTAAGTGTCTTGCTCAAGGACACAATGGTAGAAAGTGGGGGGTTTTGAACCTGGTCATCAGATTCACAGGCAAGTGTTTTACCCACTAGGCCACTACCACCCTTAATGATATAGTTTTTGTCATTTCTTATCATTGTAATGAACAGATTTGATCCCACAGGTACAGAATTTGTAAATGTAATTCTTTGCAAGACTTGTCAGAATTCCTTTGTAATTTACTTGCAAAAAAGATATTACACTGGATGCTACACGTTTTCTTCCTTCATCTGCAAAGTCACTGTTTTGGAGATACAGTCAGGTACAAAGATACAGTAAATATAAAAAATAAAAAAAATAAAAATTAAGTAAAATGTAAGTAAAATGTTTCAACACCCCCCCCCCACCCCCAACTTGCCACCACTCTAAACAAAGTCCCTGTTGCTAAGGTAACCCATTTTTGGCACCGTTCATTTTCATATAATGATTTTCAGTATAGACTCACAAGGCTGAAATCAGGTATGGGTTTTTGCAATAATATCAGCAGATTCAGAGGATAAAAGAAAACAAATCTAGCCTGACATTTCTGCCAATATAAGCAAGCAAGAAGCTCTGCATCGTGCCCTTTGAAAGATGACCTTCTATTAACCTGTAAGTGAGGTGCCGTGAGTAAAAACAAGCTAAACTTAAAAAAGCATGTTTTTGTTCATGTCATGATACTTTTGATCTGAAGACTCTAATCAGTGGCCCATTACATCGGCCACTAAAGGCTTGTTTTCTTTGCTGATAAAAGACTATTTGACCTCTTTGCACTGAACCTTTTTCAGTTCAGAGTGCCTTCCCTCTATTAAAAACAGAAAAAAAGAAAGTAATTTATGGAAAGAAGAGCCAGACAGCTTACAGCATTCTGTACTTTCCTCAATCCTTTCTCTTTCTGATCCACCAAGTATTACAGATAGAAGGTGTGAAGGTCTCAGGTTGTGCTGCACTGAAGAACTAATCTTAAGCTTAAAGTCTGCTCAGATTGACCCTCACTGGTATGGAGACATTCACATGTGTAAAGAACCCTCCTAAATAATTTAAAACCAAGGTGTAATAACAGTAACACAATAAATTATAAACAATTACTGCTTTTTGAGCAAATGGTTGTGTTTTGCTGTGCCTAGAGCTAAGCAGTGTTAAACTAAAGTGCAGATTAAGAAAAGTAACATCCCGTGCAGAATATGTGCTTGCAGTTAACCGGTGAGGTCACTTTGTTTATTTAGTTTGCTGTAATGCCGCGTTTCTCACTCAACACCCACTCTAAAAGAGGCACTGTGGCATTTCATTGTCTCATAAAGCAGGGTTAGTGTGCCTAATTTGAAACCTTAACTTCAAATTTACAGGGTTCCTATGCAGAAGCACTGTAAAGAGTAATGCACACTTGCATCATAAAGATTTTAGAGAAGCAATTACAAACTGCAGAGATGTTGTTTTCTCATACTCCCATAGAAGCCAGACAACAGTGAAGCTACAGGAGCACGAAATGCCTTATATATTTGGTCACCGCTTGTCAAATTACATTTTTTTTGCGTATTTTTCTCATTGCAAATGTGTACATTACCTGTAACGAGAACAAAAATTGTTTGTGCAATTTAACAAAAAAATGTAACAAAAGATAAGATAAGATAAACCTTTATTAGTCCCACAAGTGGGAAATTTGTTTTGCTACTGCAGAAAATGGACAGTGCAAAGTTAAAAATGATGAAACAACAGAATAAAACAGATAAAATAAAATAAAACATAAAAAATTCGTTTTGCTTCGGCGGAAAGTGGACAGTGCAAAGTTAAAAATGATGAAACAACAGAATAAAATAGATAAAATAGGATAAAAAATAAAATGCCATAACAGTGTAGTATGAAATGTACACTATACAATCCTGGGGTATAGAATATGGACATCTGAAAAAGTACACATTGTATTTTTTCCAGTGTGTTAAGAAATAACTGCGTTTATCTAAGTGAGTCCTCTGTAGAGGATGTGGGCTTGTTTTCACTTCGACAATCGACAAGACTTGTCATTTTACCACGGCTACTTGAGCTGTAGAAATTTGCATAAGACTTCAGAAGTAAGTTTGTTTGCCTTTACAATCCCTTACAAAACTCTAATGATGGCTGTAGTGTTGTTTTAGCATACACATATGGTTCAAATAACCCTTTCACCTTCAGCCAGATGGGCTGTTTTTAAGTCCATCCAGAATGATATCACCATTCAAATTCTTTGCAGAATTAATAGACCAAATAATTACACATTTTCATGACCTACAGAGGTCATCCAAAAGTGCAATACTGTTGAGTATGTCATATCGAGCGAAATTGCAGTAGACTATGAGAAATGTATGTCCTTGACCTTAATCAATTCCAAGTCTTGCTTCATAACGCTGCACCGCCTGGATCAACTTCTGCCTTTCATAACCGCTTTTAATTCTATCTGACCCAGATTTCTGAGGACACTGCCACAGTTGAATCTCAAGAAAATGTCAGATTGAGATGCTTCATGGTTCCTGCGCTAATGTTTCAAACGACTACAACAGCAAACCTGGGCGGGCCAGAACAGAGGGTCTGGAACAAATGATTCCAATTTTTCAGTGCATACTCTGTCTGATCTGATTAGGATTTTTTTTCACAGACAACAACCTGCAGAGTTCACATATCCAGTGAAATGTTCATAAAATTACTGGAGTGTTTGATACCATGCGGAAGCAAGAAACAATGTGTTTTGATTCTTTAGCTTAATCGTAAAGACCTTTTGGAGATGTCTTCAACAAAAATGTTCGAAAAAAGGTGTCACAAATGCTTTCTTAAACATAAAAGAAGCATTTTGCTGCCCTAAAGAACCACGTCTGATAGAGAAATGTGGACGTAAAGTGGTTTTAAAAGACTCACAGAACCCTCACACAACGCAAAAGGTCTTTACCAGTTTGACAGTTCTTAATAGAACCTTTATATATTTTTCAACTTTAACTGGGAAAAAGGTTCTCTATATTTAAACACATTTGCTAATACAGTTCTTCCAAGGACTTTTGAGTGAAAGGTTAGTTTTTCTATGGAACTGCACAGAAAAATAGTTCTTCTGTGGAATTGCACAGAAAAATAGTTCTTCTATGGAATCGCACAGACCCTTTTTCAGCACCTTTATTATTAAGAGTAAACTTAATTAGTTCCACTGACAAACTGTTATTGCCTGTCCTTGTATCTCCAACTTTAATGCACATTAATATAATTACATATGGTTCCTTGCCATTTTGGAGTATTTCTATTGATCCATTCATTGTTAGGACCACAGGTATAAATCAAATTTAGGGGGATCAGGGGTTGAGCCCATCTAGCTGTAGCACAATGGCAGCACAGATCATATATTATTATTATAAAAAGGATACTGCATATATTATAAATATTGTTTAAAATAATGCACTTCATTGTACTCTGTAGAACTCCTACTCATTTTAAGCATTCCAAGAGTTAGCCGACTGATGTTGCCTCATTTGACTAGGTAATTATCCTTTGGATATGCTGTGAAGATGTGGTTCCACAGTTTAGCGTACTTGGCGACTCTGTGTTTACTCAATGAAACACGAGACAGTGAGCAAAACATGTTTTCCTTACTGAAAAAAAATGCATTTTATTCACTGTTTAATGATAGTTGGCAATTTGAGCCAGTCTGAAGAAATAATAGCACTACGCATGAAAATACTCTTTGCTGGACTGTCCAAAGCTCTGGGCACCTAAGATGGTTTTGTGTGAACTGTTCAGGTGAGATATTCTTAAGCAAAACTACCTGAAGTTAACAGAGAACAAGAGATAACAACACATTTAATATTCATTTTGCTGTAATGTTTGAAAAGTGATTTAATTTTGTTAATGTATGCATGAAAGGTATGACAGAATTTGTTAGCTCTGGTTAGGACTAGGCTGGGTGCATTCAGACACAACACTTCCACTGTATACACCCTTTACTGTGTGCAGGCGGTCTCTCTGTTCAGTAAGACCCCTGTCCACTGGAAGGGATCTGTATGATAATGGCTTCTGGATTGGAACCAAGCATCGGAGGAGAATAGAGACCTTGTGGAAATACATATGGTGGAGATGAGAAGCACCCAGGTCTCTCACCAAAAAAAAGTCCCCTTTGCATTTTTTTACCTGCCCGTCCGCTTGCACCTTTACTACTCTTCTTTTTAAACTCTTTGTCTTATCTTTATTCCTCTTGTTGCGCTAAGCATGTTTATGACAAAAGCATTTCCCTCGGGATAAAAAAAAGTTCTTTCCTATCTTATCGTATCTCAACATTTGGACTGTTTGGCTACAGGGTCAATGCTTGGGTTCACATGAAAGGAGTGGACCCTCCCCAGCTCACACTCGCACTCTTTAGCCTCATACACCTTACTTCCATGCTCCCATTTTTGTAGGTATACAGTAATTACGTTCCAAGAGCACCCGTGTATAGTGGAAAAACTGCGTTGTTGTGTTTTGATAAGAGTAAGAGAGAGAGAGATTTAAATTCAGTGCGGCTAGAACTAAAATGCATTAAAAAAACATATTGGAGAGTTCAGTTCTCTGAAAAAATCTGCGTGTGACTGAATCCGCGAGTGCTTATCTGTATAAAACTGAGAGATTACTGCATGACAAATTTTATGAGAGGTTAAGAGATCATGATACAACAGTGACCTGATGCAGAACGACCACAGGACGGCAGACAGAGTGGATTCTATAGTTTGTGCAGCTGACACTGAATCACGTGAGAAAGGAGAAAAACATCTTCTTTTCTCCTTGAGTCCCATCTTCTATCGCCCATGACAGAAACAACATCCAGACCACTGTTGAAACAGACAATGAAGCAAATCGTTTTTTTTCAATTGAAATGGGATGAAAAACTGGGTCACATTAGAAGCTGCTATCTGTCACATCACAGTTTATTATTACTGTTTTTTTGTGTGTTGGGTGTTCTGTACATGCATGTCTGGCTTCGATTAGTTGTAGTTCTCTCAGGGATAAAGAAGATTAGCAAGGTTTACTGTTAAGTGACCATCCGTAAGATTTCACAACTACATCACATTGCTACAGCTGTTTTTGCGAACTTTAGGTGCTTAGTTTTTTTTCTGGGTTCCTATATTTTTTCTACACTCCTATACCCATGTACTGCTGAGACGAAGAAAATGTTGGGTCAAAGTAATTCTTCAATCTTGATTTTACTATCAGCAACAGCTGACACAGCCTACACCAAAGCAATCCTCCTCCTGGAATGCCACACTATACGATTAACCTGACCTTGTACACCTTTGTCATGAAGTACTGAGTAGGTCATGTCTTTCCCAGCTGGGAGACAACCCCCTCCCCCTGTTTTGGTAAATTCCATCACATTCTCACTTAGGCTACATGCCCTGAGAGAAACTCTATAACCCTGGCGTTGGCAGAAAACAGCTTAAAACTGCAGATTGCAATACTTAACAGGCTGTTGTAACAGTCTAACCCAGTCTAACCCAGTCTAACAGTTACCTCTACCTAATCTCTACCTTCTTCTATAACCAAATTGAAATCATCTGTATTCTCAAAAACAATAAATAAAGAAAACATTTAGATGAACCTTTTATGATCCCATATAGTTATCACTGCATCAGGCAGCTTTTAGGTATAGATGAAGACGAAAAGACAGTCCTGCAAACTCTGAGCCAGTGCTTGTGTGGTCATAGTGCCATTTCAACAGTTCATGACCGTGGCTTTAAAAGAACTCAATCAATCAGTTTTCACTTAGAAATAGTTGACATTTATTAGCTTAAAATATAGGGCTTGGCAAAGCTACTTAATACCATGAACATGATGCTTCAGTATACTTCACTGGCCAGTGCAAGATAATGCGAGTACCATGAGTCGCACTTCAGAATGGCTTCAGATTTCTGCAGGAATGCTGCAGATAGTAGTCCTGAGACATTTTTTACATATTTTTTTGCCTGTCCAATTGTTTCCATTAAGCCAACCTACTTTACGTCTTGCTTGTTTTATTTCTCTGAAGCTTACAGTGAATACTCCGTACTGCAGATTACAGGTCTAGATTTAAATCAGAGTCTGATGCTTCTGCAGCCAAAACTAAGTTATAAGGAGTCTGGTATGTGTATATTCATTCCCATTAAGAAGAAACCTTTTAAATGTGGCCTGAATGTGCTTTTATTTTAAACTATTTCAGTTTAGAGGACATACATTTGAGTCCATGGATATGCTAAGTCTGGATATGTTTACTAGTGATCTTCACATGGTTAGTAGTGGTTAGTATAAAACCCTCCATTATGCGAAGACTATTACAACGGAGCTTAAAGATGAAATCTGAAATATTTTCCATGTGTACGGCACTGAACTTTATAGCGCTGGGCTGTGAGGTAGCTCTGGAGCTGCTCTCCTGTGTGCCCCCACAGTCAGGCCATGTAACGTGAGCTCTGGAAGTTGGCCTACGTCTAACGAAAACAAAGGCAGCATGAGTCACATAGTCTGCCCCTCCACCGCTGCCTTTTCAGTCACTGCCACGTGGAAGGAGGACCTCAGCCAAAACTCTTTCAAACACAGCTCTTCAACAGCCATATTAAAGCTGTGAGGTCCAATGCACAGACACAGTATAGATTCATATAACTCGTCACCGGCCATTCTAGCATACGCATGCAAAGCTGGCACTTCTGGAGTCTTATCACTGCCTATTAACGATGATGTCCAAACAGCGAAAAACATTAAAGACAAAATGCAACCACAGTCACGCTCACACTAAGTACTTGAACAACTGTAGAAGAATGAGAACAATCTGATTGGATGACACGCATAGATCAATAGCGGTCGCTACGTGCGCTGAAAGAGACAGAACATTGGTTTAAGTGGGTCAGCCAAACAACAGAGCATATTTGGCAAAATCATGCTAAAATTATGGCTAAAATAGTTAAAGCCTGACAACGTATCCACGGCTGAGCGGAGTTTCCATGAAATAAAGAAAATAAAAACGAGAAAACATAAACATGTAAAACATCGTTCTCTGTTGCTCTGAAAATGTCAAAAGTGTGGTCCGTGCCAATTTTCCAAGGGTATTTTTCCCCCGATTGATTTCTTAAAGTGGTGGTGGTATGATTGGATGGACTCGATGGAGATGATGGAGTGTGTACTGAGGAAGCATAGCATCTACCTGAAAAACAAATTCAACAAAAGCACAAAAAGATGAACTTGAAGATGAAATGTGATTTCTCGAAATGCTTTTTTTTATAATGGGCAGTCTTTGACACGCAAACTCATGAAGCGTTCCATATTTTTTGGGCGGCTCGTGGATTAGTGGTTAGGGAGTTCACCCCTAGTCACAAACAAAAGACCATCATTAACACCTCAGAAAAACATTCAAGTGCAGCATAGTTCCTTTGTGCAAAGTGAGTTTAGATTTTTATACTTCTATATATTAGCTTCATTTTTTCCTGCTGAGAAGTCCATGTGCAATAGACATCTTACATTCAAGGTTAAGCCACTACTTCATTGTCGTCACTATAGCGACTACACAAATGTGTTTGTGGGTAAACTATTAAAATGTGAATGTCAGTGCAGTTACCAGAAAGAAACTAACTCTGATTCATTCACAAATCCAACCTATTTTAAAGCAACAGCATTGCTTGAACCGCCATGTCTGCAAATGACCTACACTGATAAAGAACACACTCAAGCCTCTCCTGCCAATCAGCTCTTCATTCAAATTCATTGTGAGAAGTCAGTATCATTAATATAACAGCACGCATTTTACTTTTACAACATGCACATGAAATTTGTAACTACAAACACACAAGCGTTTGTTTGGTTTCCTCCCTTTCGAGATGCAAACTTTTATTCAAACTGCAAAGTAGTCACTAAGAAAATTCATTTGACTAATAGACATTTTTAGTTGAATGTTTTTTATGAAGTAATTATGACAGAATTGCTCTCAAGTTGTATAAAATGTAACCTGTTTTTCAAAACAGATGCAGTGCCACACGCCACCATAACAAAAATGAGACAAATATGGAGAACAGCAGTGTTCTCTGTAGAGTTGCTCCCCTCATTCCTTACTACGATTCCAGAGCTGCGGTGTCCTCTTTTCACCTTTAACCTAAAAAAATGACGTACAAATCTGTCATAATGTCTTCCAATAACTGCACTGGCAGTTACTGGTATTCTGAGGACAGATCAAACTTATGTCCCTGTGGTGACACTCAACTATCTCAAAATGTAACCTTCCCCTGGCGAGCACGAAAGCTCTGTTTTTACAATAGTGAAGTCTGAATCACTCACAGATGATGCTTTGATGGCCACACATTCCTGGAGTATTAGAAGATAAACGTGTGGATCATCTGGACACTGTAGTGCTGCTTTTGGAGAGTGAGGGTGGTCTGGATAAATGAGTGTTTTCAACAAATCAAAAGCGTATGGCTGGATAAAAAAACATGACGCACATATAAAAGCACAACTTTACCCTGATTGACTGATTCCAGGGCTGACAGGTTGCTCTGGAACAGAGGTTTGAAGTGATTTTTAGGTTTGAAGTGACATAAAATACATTCATGCTTCTGTTCATGTAACTGATTTATTTTGGTTTACATTGTTCGTGTCGAAGAATGTACTTGAGTTGAATAAAGCCAGTTAAACTGCTTGCTTTCATATGAAGTAAATATTAAAGGCTGACCTCACAAACCACAATTTACAGTGGAACAAAATACAAATAAGTATGAGCTACCATACTGTCTGACATACTATCACAAGCACATTATTCTTGCCCTAATGAGACACAGTTCTGATGTTTTCAGAGCTGCTAAGACCTCGGCACCTTCATTCTGTATTAAAATGGCAGCAATATTTGCTGTGCCAGTATATCTTGCAAAATAATGCATCTGACCTTTGATGAGTGCTCGGTAATGAATGTACTTAATAGTTTTAATGGTCCATGTTGTTTTTTTCACATGAGGTTATTGATTTGTATGTGTGCACTATGCTACAGGCCACATGGTGCCATGGATGCAAAGGCTAAGATGTGCTTTCTCCTGAGTTATGTTAAGCACCACTGCACCACCCAGAGAGAGTGGAACGTTGCATGACTGCCAGGGATCAGACCATGACCACCCAAAAATGGGGTCGACGCTCCCACATCGGAGCATGGCTCTATGCAAATCTTCGCTGATTTGCATAGAGCCATAATGTCAACCAGTGATTGTAATAATGATTTGGTACAAAAGCAGTGTCCACAAAAGACATAGAGGAGCAAAGATGAAGTTCAAGAGCAAGATCAAGAAGCATCTGGGATGAACCATCACACAGTGGGTTTTGTGGTCAGATAAGTCAGTTTCCTAGATCTTTGATGGAAGAAATGGACGCCGGAAGAAACAGGACCTTGCTTAAGGGTACCTCAGTGACGACACTAGCAGTCCTAGGATTTGAGCCCACGACCTTCTGATCACATATGCTGCCTTCAAGATGACATCTTTTCCAGGGAAGTTAACACATTTTTCAACAAGACAACGCAAAACAACATACTGCATACATTACAAAAGCATGGCTCTGGATGAAGAGGGTACAGGTACTGGCCTGCCTGGAGTCCTGACTTGTCCCCAACAGACGGTGTGGAGAATTTTGAAACAAAAAAATGGCTTTTTTGGAATATGTTGCAGGCCTGAAATGCAGGATGTTATGTATTTTAAAAAACGAAACGAAGTTGATCTTGGGTTCCTACTGTCTGCAATGAAATAAAACATACGTAAGAATAACAGATTTTTTTTTGTTTTCATTTTCCATTTTTTTCTGATTTGTAATTGCATCACTGATTTCCAGTGTGATGGCAAGGAATGAAAATGAGAAGACAGCAAACAGTGCAGAAAAAAAGTGATATACTGAAGCAGCATGGACTGAAGCTTCAGACTAAGATAGCATTAGCTCAATTAACTTGAGAAATTGGCTCCAGTATGACAAAAATGGGTTGAAATGACAAAGATCAATGGCACTAGAACAAGGCAGAGCTCGAGGCCAAGCTGGAAAGTTTTAAGAAGTGAAAATAGCAGAACAATGCCTTCTCCTTTCAAAGTACTCTAAGTGAATTCATACATTTAAAGACACAAATAATTCTTCAATATTTATTCAAAGCATCTGGATCTGGGCTCATCCAAACGCTCCTCCTACACTTGTCCTTGAAATCCGCACAACTGGCACCGGTGTCATCAAGCATGATATTTTCACCTTTTTCAGCTGGTAACAATCTGCTGGTGATGTTACGCTTTTGCGCTGATTAAACACACACTACTGAACACAGGACGCTGACAGAACGGCATGTACGGCCAACCGAAGCAAAATAAATAAAAACCAAAATATTCCATCAAGGGTCTGTAGGATGTGGCCAGTTCAAGAGCAAGTGGGAGGTTTCTATGTCTTTTCCCCATGTAACAGCGACCTAGTGGTCTTCAAAGCAAGATTGAACGCTCCTAAGATTTACGCAGCTTCTTTTCCTATGCCACAGCCCTCCTAAATAAAAGCTCTTTTTATATCTCTCTGCTAATCAGTTGCACATGCATGTCAATCCACATTGTAATGTACATCACATATGCACTGTACATACCAGGTCACCAACCTCCCTCTTTAGTTGCATTCATGCATTTTAGCATATTTGCAAATCCACATCTATTGCTCATACCTTTAGCTGAATATTCTGTGCACTCACTATATTTTATAGTGATACTATATTTAGTTGTAGTTTATGTTGACAGATCTCTTGCATATCCAGCAGCTGGCTAAAATTGACATGACTGACATACCTTATCGATATGATGCCTATTGATACATGAGCAATGAAATGTGTTTTGAGGGCTCATTTTTTCATGCATTTTAAAATATTCCTTTAAAGTCTACTTATAAAGTGTGTGTGGTTTTCAAAAACAGACAGAATTCATTATTGCATAATCATTTCCCAACCACTCTTTGCCCTTTAGAATTCTAGTTTTGTTACCATGCCACTAAGACTAATAAATGTAAATGACCTGTTCTAATTGGCTGCCCTGTATTCAACCTTGTTTAAGGATCAGAGCTAAAACACTTTTTTAATCACTTCATCGTGATAGGATGCAATCTTTTTGAATGTCAGTTTCTTCCTAATCAACATTACAAAAACAATGAAATCAAACTAAGCTGTATGGACTGGGAAGTGAATGGTATGTTTGGAAGCGTTAACAGTGTTTATACCAAAATGACAATGCTCAATAAATATGGCAAATGAATATTAACAACAACAGGCTAAGGTTGCAAGTTAGAGCATCATTATTTCACAAACTGCTCAAAGCTGTTCTAATACATTTTGATCAGTAACAGATTTAGATGAAGAAAAATGCCATGTTGCTGTTTTGAATTAAAAGAAGAGCTGAAAACATCATCAATGCTGGGTTTTCTCTTGCACTGTTCCTTTTGGTCTTGCTCGCTTTTGACAGTCAGTAGTAGTTCTTGTTTTGCTCCACATTTATCTATACCACAACTGATTATCAAATGTTTTTCAGTTTACATTTGGCTTTAACATTTACAATTTACAACAACTGTTATTGCTTTCTTTGATGTACCAGGCCCATTTTATGACCAAAACAGGCCTTAGCATGGATCACTATGTATTACTTCATTAATATGTCAACTTTGACAGGCTTTTATGACATAAATATACTTCACGCAGTTTACATACTTCAGTCATTGCCACACTGACTTTATGAAGAGACGTTCCATGGCGTGTCGTGATTACTGCTGAGTTTTATGAAACTGGTAACATACTAATAAGCATGTTACATATTTTTACTAATATGTAGCAATATAATGGCAACATGGAATTTCATCTACATCATATAGTATTAGGAAACAGTTTTAGTAACATTAAAAACAGATCATCCAGCTGCCAACATGTGGCACAACTTCTCTTAATCCATGGCAACATGGGACACATTAAACCCAGCTACCTTAATCCTATCATTCGCTCCCTCTCTAGCTTCAAAAACCTCCTGGGGACTCATCTATTCAGAGGGCATCTCCGCTCCTGATGCACGATTTATCTTAACATTACTCCCTACCTACAGATTTTAGCACTTAGAACTCCTGTGGTTCTCACACGGTCCTGAAACTCCAGTGTTCAGGTTGTAAGATGCTTTGGATACAAGCATCTGTAATGTAATGTAAACCAATTCATAACTGGGAGAAATCAAAGGACGAATTACTATAAATGTAAGAAATAGCATGCAGCATTGCTGGTTACATTATACAACAATGGACAGGTGAGAAAAGTCAATTTCTCATTCCATCATAAAACAAGGCAGTACAAAGGCCACCAGCAAGGCTCTGCTAACATGTTGTCCACATGGTAGTGATCTGAAGAGCATTTTCTGAGTCACAGTTTGGGAGTCCGTGAACACTGCTCAACAGTAGTGGAAGTTCTTAGTCACAGTGGCAACACCAAAGCACCCCCACCCCGTCCTCCACTGTGAAACAAGCTATTCTTTGATGTTTTGACGCTATAATGCTAACGCTGTCTAATACCATGATAACACAGCATGAAAAGGACAAAACTCAAAGAAATAATAGAAAAATTGAACAAACATTGGTAGAGAAATTGGTGATTGAACAAATTACATTTCATTTCTGTCACGGTAAAATAGTAAAATGTCTTTATATTCTTGTGTAATTATTTTGAACACATCAGCAAAACCATAGCAAAAAGGTTATTGGCAAGCTAATGACTCTAACTACAAACAAATTAAAGCTCTTTAGGTTTATTTAGTTTGCAAAACTGCCCAGCGCAATGGAAAACATCAGTTTTTATTTGGTTTATATAATAAGGTTCTATGCTAATTTTTTTTTTTACATTTTAGTACATTCAGTACATTTTAATTCAATACAGGAAGTGTTTTTTTTTCTACTTATTGTGTGGTTGGATTTAATTACACGTTTTAAATCAAATTAAATAACATCTTTCCTTCTAAATTTCAAACATATTTAACTTTACAGGCTATAATTCTTATAGAAATAAAATGCAAACTTGACTACAAACAGAGTTTATACCTCTTTGGCTTCAGATTAAAACTGGAGGTGATCTATAACGTCTCCTGGGCAGGATCTTTGGAAAACTGACTTCAAGCCCAGTTAAACTCATTGGTCCTAGGTCTGAGAAACTTTAACTGAGCTTCTTTACAAGGGGATGGAAACATGGCTCCAGTCTTGCACATGTGTCTGACAACATACGGAAGGGTAAGGATCCGACAGAAACCCTAAGGAAGATTAGCTAGCTAGAGTTTCAAACTGTTCCTGTTGCTGACAGACCTGAAACAAATTGAAGTAACCCTTCCAACAGTGATCCTGTCACAGGCCTTGGAAGTGCTGTGCGATGATAGAATAGCCCAGCAATGCTCTTCTGGCCTGTGGAAGACACAGCTTGCTATTGCCAGTCAATATAATGGGGAAATGTGCAACCTGGGATTTCACAAGGCTCACTTCCAGCAGCCAATGTGCTCCTGATGTAGAGGTGAGCAGTCCTGCACGTGTAGATGTGCTGCATTGTGACTAAGAACTTTGCAGAAACATGACAAAACAATAGCCTATCCTGATCCTGAACCAAGCCCAGTGTGCAATGTTCTTATCAGGTGCTAAAACATGATCATTATGTGCTACATCTTATGTTTAGTTCCATGTGCAGTGTCATGTGACCTCTTTCTTAATAGGTTCTGATTCACTTCATCACAACACCTTGCAATAGTCTTACATGTGCAATATCACTACTTCTAAGTGCAATAACATGCTCCTAACTACCACCTGTGTTGTCAGATTTCACTGTGTTACTTATCTATAGTATGTGTGCCCAGCATTTCTGTATATAGAATAGTATATTTTCATACATTTTTCTACAGATTTTAAATTTAGATTTTGTCTTTACAGTCATTACACATTCACTTTCCTCTGGAATCGATATAATTTTCTGATTCTGAAATCTATGCTATTAAAAAGGCCAAACATTTCTTGAACATATCATTACTTTTCTACTATGCAAAATCAGGACAAAAGTCAGGAATAGTCTAAAATTCGACCAAGCAACTACTGGGCTACAAATTTTCTATTTCTATTCAATTTTTGTGTCATTTTATCATCATCCCATAATAGGCATATTATTATGGGATGATGATAAATGACACAAACATTGGAATTTCACTGTGTTTGTGCTGCAATAAACGAGCACAAAAATAAAAAGGTCGGGTGGTGAAGGTGTCCAAAAGATGTCCAAGAAACTTCTCTAGCTTTAAGGTCTACAACACATGATTACGGCCATCTATACTATAAAACATTTGCATTTAGAGTGTGGGCTTCTTCTGACAACTTCACTTTGCTAGACATCACTTCATTCAGAAGAAAGTTTTGAAAGAGTTGTCGAATTTTTTTCAATATTCACACACTCAAAAGAAAACCAAACACAGGTATAACAGTTTAGTTCAGTTATAATCTGCCATTAAATCAACCTACTGCTCTTTTATTTTCTTCTTGTCATGGTTATTTTGGTGAACGTGTTTTTATATACTTAAAAGCCTATTCAAAAAAGTGACAAGTGATTTATTTTCTTTTTTTTTTTTAAAGGATGTGATTTTTTTTTTTACTGTAGTGGAATCTTCACATGAAGCCCGATTGCATTTTTAAACAGCCTGAGAATGTGGGAAGAAGATGAAACAGGAAGAATAAATGGATTCCTCAAGCAGCAGGCAAGATGAATTTATCATTGTTCTGCAACTAAAAGGCACACACATTGGGTATTCTTCATTTTAAAAAAGACAACAGAATGGGGAGTTACCCCCGATCAAAGGCCGTAACATAAAATTCAGAGGTATTTTCATATGTCAGTGGGGGAATTGGGGGCACTGTTTCTCCTCATTTTTGCAAAAAAGGAAGCATAAATAAAAATACTTGTCATATAAGCTTTTGGCTCTGCCATAAGCAAGCTTTGCTGTTCTGTAGTCTTGATGCAGATTTGCTTTGACTACAACCATGACTACAGCCTGATTTAGCGGATCCATATAACTCGGGCGTCGAGCTGGTTCCATCCATCAATTTCAGACTGGCATTAAAGATGGCTTTAATATGCATGTGTTAAAGTGTGTTTTTGCTGTCCATAAAACTCAAACTCACTGTGAATTGGCCTTAATTCTGATGGTGCCTACCTACATTTTACAATAATCGAGATACTATTACAGTCTGGTTTCTACAGTCGAAATTGAATCAACAGGGAAAGTAGGATTTGAGTTTGAAGGGGTGGAGTGTATTTTTTTTTTTTTTTTGCATTAGTAAATAAAATTAAAGTGAAGCACAAGGCAGCAAGAACATCTTCAGATGGCAGCAGGCAACCTTTCACCTCTACAGCTGCATAACTGAAAAAATCAGCTTGTTTATGGATGTGGTACCCCTGTAGATACACACTAAACATGTTTTACACTGACCTACTTTGATACCTCAAAGCCATTTAAAAAAGTTAAATTAGAGAACATGAGTTCAAATTGCATGCAGAATTGAATAGGAGAAGGTCCTGGAGTGCAGTCATAAGATTCTAACCACTGGCTTTATTCTAAATTTTGAACGTTATTTATAGGAGAAAGAGGTCATCGATGAAAACGTGCGAGACCAAACGGATGTTGATATTCCCTTAAGTCAAGCCTTTGGACTCCCTTCTAAACATCCAGCAAACTACCGAAAACAATAATCCCAAAAGCTGAGATTACAGGCCTTGCCTCAGCCCCAGGTGGAAAATCAAGAACAGAGGACATTTTCAGGTCCCAAGATAGATTTTACTATTTCAACATTCATCACAGTTGCCTCAGCAGAAGACAAAAGCCAAGATTGAGACATCTGGCCCTGCTGAGGTTTTGCCCTGACCTTCATGACTTTTAGCTTCCACATAAGGTTCTGATTAGGGTTCAGAACTAGGTAATAATTAGGCCTTCTTTATTTTGACTACTTTCCAAATTTAAGAATAAAAGTGAAGACATCTATGACACTTATGGAATTATGGTGTAACCACAACAATAATAAACAAATAAAACCTTATTCTTCAGCGTATCCCTTTCACCTTTGCCTTGATGCGGGTTCAGACTTGCCATTCTCTCAACCCACTAGTCAAGTCAACACTGTTGAGGAAATGGAAGCTACACTATACCTCTGAGCCACTGCCTAGACAAGGCTGTCACTCGAATCTCAATTTGTGTGAATTTGTGAGAGAAGTCATAGAGTGTGGGGTGAAGGTCCACCTGTCAATGATATCAAGGCCTGTATGGAAGAGTGGCTGGTGAAAATCCATTACCACATCAAAGCATGCCCAGAGTTGGCCAGAAATCATCAGTGGCCTAGCTCAAATGTGGAGTAAGGTTTTATGAACCTTTTATGACCAAAACTGAAAGTGCCATATGTACCACACACCTAACATTCTTTAATGAAACCCCATTCTTCAATAAACACCATTCCAAAACTGAAGTATGGCGGTGGCATCATCATACTGTGCATGCTGCATCCTCTGTAGGAACTGGGCATCGCGTTAAAATGAAGGACAGATAGATGGTGCAAAATACAGGGAAATACCACTAGAACCTGATTCTGTCTGCTAAAAAACTAAAGCTTGGGAGAAACTTCCTTTCAGCAGACATAAGGCCAAAAAACGTGGTAGTTTGAATAACAAAATGATGAATGTTTTACAATGGCCAGGTCAAAGTCCAGATTTCAGTCCTATCTAGAATCTGTGGTACTATTTGAAAGGTAGAATCTCCACAGTTTCAAATCAGTCAGGAAATTCACCAGCAAGATTTGGAAGAAACCTACACCAACAGACTTGTGACTTCGGTGGTTCTACTACATACAAGTCTGTTATTGAATATGAAGCATATTTTTTCAGTTTTTATTTATTTTTTATTTAAATATTTTTCAAAAAGAAAAATTACTTTGAGGGCATTTTGGTGTGCTGCTAATTTTGCCACCATTTGGGCTACACATTATCATCATAAAGACATTATCATAATTTTGGTTGAAATACTTTCACCAGAGCTTCACCTCTGACCACATGGCCACATTATTTCCAAAACTTCTGTGTAGACCAAAGAATGTCAGGATGGCTTTGTGGCTGTTCCGGCATTTTTTATGTAACTCTCTTACTTTTATTACAGCAGGTTTTTAAGATCACTCTAGCCTTTTAAATGAGAAGCATATGCATGTGGTACTGGTCTATGTGCCATACAGGAAAATCAGTCTGGAACTGATCAGTCTGGAATAATCTTCTTTGCTATTTCTTGTAGCTTGTTTAGCCGAATGCAAAGGTCAGGACAAATATGATTTTTAACACTTCACTTCAAAATGTAAAAATTACTTCTTACTTCTTTACTTCTTGTCATGCTTTTCACAAAAAGCAAAGAATTAGGCAAAAAACAATGTGCTTATGAGATGAAAATACAAAAGAGGGTTTCTATCGAATCACTGTTGTATACCTAACAAAAAAACAGGGCATCTTTCACTTTGCACCAATAAGCCTCCACAATATGCCAGTAAACCTTGCGCCATGATCCAATCACAATTGCTGGGGGAGGTCTCAGAGGAACATGATGATTTCGCAGCCACAGCACACCACCCCACACAAACTAGACTCTGTTTTGGCCAAAGGGATTGCGTTACCTTGGAACATTTTAAATATTAAAATTTGAGTGATCTGAACTGCATTCTAAACTTGTGCACATCCACTCCAAAACTACGACTATGCTACCAACGACATAAGCAGCATAGTGCTTCTAATTCCAGCAAGTCTAGTTGCACTTGCTGATACATTTTATTCTAAAATGTGGAGATGTTTGCATCCTAGTCCACTAGTCCAGGTCAAAAGGTCTCCAAGAAAAGGGTGGTAGTAGCGTAGTGGGTAGGATGCTTGCCTCTAGACCAAGAGGTTCGAATCCTACCTTCAGCAAACCACCACTGGGTTCCTGAGCAAGACCCTTAACCCCAAGTTGCTCCAGGGAGAC
>JBBPCY010000001.1:40400711-40411973 GCA_037974405.1 Brachyalestes nurse
GAGCAAGACCCTTAACCCCAAGTTGCTCCAGGGAGACTGTCCCCTGTAGTTAGGGAATGGAAGTCGCTTTGGATAAATGCTGTAAATGTAAATGTAAAATATAATAAAAGTGTAAAGTGAAGTGACCATTTTTGTCATACATGAACACACCACAGCACAGATTGTGAACAGCACGAAATTCTTCCTCTGTATTAAACCCATTCACCAAGTGAAGCAACGCCTTAACCACTAGCCCACCAGCTGCCCCAAAGAAACACATGAAAGGGGGCACCCAATAAGGTGAAAATATAAAGAAATAGCTAAATTTACATGGATCTGCATCCCCACCCTCTCCCTTATTTAAATGATTGCTATACCAATGATTATATCTCAGAATTTGCCTATTTTTAAAGAAGATAAATGTTCTTAACTTTAATTCATGTTAATGTTACAAGATTTGAACATGTTCAGACCTTTGCTATTGGTCAACCCATCCTAAAACGTGCACACAATGTAAAGTATAGCTGCCATGTTCAAACAGTGTAAAAAAAAAAAACGAAAGAAGAAGAGAAAAGCAACAGCTATTATTACACACAGGGCCACCATGTGGTTACATAGCCATAAACAGGCAACATGCATTATACGGAAAGAGTGACACAGCTCTGCTCCTGGGTCAACACCCCCAAATAAAAGTTTTACAGTACAAGGCAAGCAGATGCCAAGCTCCCTTTTGGGATTCATTTAGGCAAACCATGACTTCCACTCAAGACCTGAGGGTAGAACCAACAGCGATGCCCACTGCAGTGAGCTTTAATGGCTTTGGAAATATTCAGAGGTGGTTAGCGTTTAGCTCAGGTTAAACAGGGCCCATAGCCTCTTAAAAGGTGCAGACATGTGAACTGAGGAGCATGGCGCATACCTGGGTCAGGCCACGATCAGTATAAGGGCTTCTCACAGAAAGGAAATTCTCAACAGGAAGTAGTATTTGCAGTCTGGCATCGATATGAAGGAGTTGGTCAAGCTCAGCTGGCTGGGGTGTGTAACCCTCACCAGATGTCATGGGTACAGCACAAAAAGAAGATTCTGTCTGCAAAAACAATAATAGAATTAGATTAGAACTGTGACCAAAAGACTGCAGATGTGTTAAAAGTATAAACAGGACAAAATGGGTGGTCAAATAAGTTTTTACATGGTTATGTATTCATGCTGTGGAGAGAATGCACATGTAGAGCGCAAAAATATGCTTTCAGTCTGTTTTTGATGCTTGCCCCATGTGGAATACTAGCAGTTTCTACCAGTACTGACTTCAATATTCTACTATATTGTGCAATCTACACAATATCGGCAAAAGTATTGGGACACATGACCATTACGCGAACAGGGACACCAGCAATTACATTGCATTCAAACACATAAACTTAAATATGGAGTAGCTCTTTGCAGCTGTAACAGCTTCCACTCTTCTTGGAAGGCTTTCCACAAGATTCTGGAGTGTTTCCATGGGGATTTGTGCCCATTCATTCTGTCTGGCTCACAATCTCCATTCCAGTTCATACATATAGTGTATGTTCATAATCAGAACAGCAGACAGCTACATTTTAAGTTGTAGCAGCAGTACTGAAACTAGTACAAATTTCAGGAAGACATATATAGTGTGGACAGACAACTAAATATTTAAGTTACAAACTTTGGTAACTGATTAAGAAGTCAGCCAATCAACAAGTGTCTGCAGGGATGGAATGTTTTCTACATACAGTAAATTTATTTGCTGAACTGAATTAAGACATCTGCGGGTTATATTAACTTCTCTATTACCTGGAATAATCGTGTACAGAAAATGTTCTTTGCTTCATCAAGGCTATGAGCCTGAACCTAGTATGTCAGATATCAAGTTCCACAGAACAGTACGGTTTAGTAGCATGAGGCTTTGCTTTTAGTGCAAAATAGTGTAAAAGGCTCTGTATAAAGCTTTAGTTGGACCTAGGAGGTTGGTCAGAACTTGAATACAAACTTACATGCATAAAATGCATCCAATAAGTGTTATTTAACTATCTGCTTTTTAAATTATAATTTCATAATGAAATAGCACAACATCATTTGGAATTAATTCGTCAACATACGATAAAGTGCTCTTAACATACGTTAAAGTTTCTGTGATACACTTTTTTTATATTACAATGATATTTCACGGAAGGCCAGTGTTTTTAATGCATCATGAGACCTCCATATACCTTTCACTGACAAACATAAACATTTATAAAGACATTTATAATTCCAACAAATGTTAAGAAAGAAGTTGTCAATAGTTCATAAATGCTTCTTTTGATGTAATTTCACTGACATGCTATGACAACTGATGCTTGTAAGATATTATAAATGATATGTCTGTTGTGTTGTGTTTATGTCAGTTGTCATGAAAGGTTAAATGTTGCGGAGTGTTATCAATAATTAGCAATATGCCACAGTAATTAGCTTTATCTTTGGGTAGTATTTTGGAGCACTGTTTAAAATTGAGCAATAAAGGCAAGTTTAGTTGGAATTGAAAACTAGGGCTTGTACGTTATGCTCCAAATGAGTATCAGGTTCCTCCGATATTCGTTTATATCCCTATCACATAAACAAAGGCCCAGTGTTTTTCAAGCACCTGGCATTTGTCTTTGGCATGCTGACAAGATCCTTATTGCTCTGCTCATTTCCCAGCCGAAAAGCGAGTTTCTCACTACTGACTAACCTTCCCACCCCAGTTTCCAAATGAGCGAATCTCCCAGTAGACTGTGGGCCTGTAAAGCAGGGCAGTATATGGTGAGGTCAGAAGCACTGTAGGATTGAGGTAGTGGCTGTCATGCTGCCCACAGTGGGCTGGAGGGTCAATATATGTCTAAAAAGCCTTCGCTGCTTATTTCTTGCTGTGATCTCACTGAATGGTCACATTAGAATTTGGGAAACTTATGTGAGTGGGACTGCCAACAGTTAGGAGTAATTTATTTGGATTTACAACTGTTGCAATAGTCCTGGAGAGGCTAATAAAAGTTCTCAGAACTGAAGTAACACATTTCTGAAATTAAATTATATTCATTTGATTTCATTTTACAAATTTAAAGACAAGGAGTGAACACCAGCCAAAATAAATGTATAAATAAAACGAATTAGATCCCATTTATTCCTGTTCTGCTGCACTTGTGGTCTTGTGGTGTTCTGTTTTTGTTCTCTTTGTATATGGCTGGAATGACAAAAAATAACTACTTGACTTTAGTTTTTGCAAACACTAGAGTAAGTAGCATTCAGGTACTCCATGCAATCACTGGGAGTTTAATTCGCGGAATAGTCTATTTTAATCAGTGTTTTCTTTCCTGTTTGCTGTTTCCATGGTAACACAACAACAGGTCTAGCCAAGATTATGGGGTGCCGCCCACTGCTTGTAGAGCTGATTTGCTCCTATCTGCCGGAATACTCAAAAAAGTAAACTGATAATACAAAACATCTGGATGTGACTGTGCTGAATATCAATGATCACTTGTTTTGCTGAATTTTAATGTGTGGAAAAACCAGTGCAAGGAACAAGGAGAGAACAATTCAGCTGGATTTCTAATTAAGGTCTATTAACTACACAAGTAACTGCTAAAAACCTCTGCAGTCACATGAAGACACTTTTTATGAGCCACCTATTGAGATTTCTGAAGTTACAGGTGTGAAATACCCATCTAATGAATATGCATGTGAAAGAGCAGAGAAAACGTAGGTAGACATTTACAAATGCTCTTCTTACCATTTTCTAGCCAAAACATGTGTTTACAAAGTTCAAACTTCAAAAGTCTTGCTCAGACATATTTATGGCGTATTTTTTTACTTTCTTTGAAGACCTCTGAAAATAGGTTTTTGTCATGTCATGTTTACACAATATTTTAAAAAAACTAATTTCATCACATTCACTTTACTGTCTTATTATTATTGCTGAGGTCTTCCAGAATATAACCATGTGTGTCACTTTTGCATACATGTTTTTAGTTAGAAATATTTAAAAATGTAAAGGTGTAGCAAACTGCCTTGACAGGCCTCGGACCTCAGAGGGTTAAAGCAAACCTTCTGCTGATGGCAGCTCAGGTTGTAGACTGCTATTCAGGTTCTTCCAAGTGATGGTGTAAACTGTTTGCCTTTAACACTATATTTTACAAGACATTTGATGAGGGGTCACAACACTAGAGGTGTTGAAATTAATCACATAATCGATACATCGCGATGCAGAGGTGGACGATGATGCATCGATGCAGTGGCAGGACATAATGGATTATATCATATATTTATTGAAGATGTAGGCTAGGCCTATACTACTTATTTTGGTTACAATGTAATGCTATGCAATGTAATGCACTAAATTTCTGTTTATGTTTTTATGAGTTATATCTATATTCTATATTTCTATTTACAATTGAATGTAATCGTCACAATTTTTGTGAAGTAATGTATAAAATTGATGTGATGCATCGAGATGCATCATGATATCGAATCATATCGTTGACATGATAATCGTAATCGAATCGAATTGTAAGGCCTGTGAAGGTTCATACCTCTACACGACATTGAGTAACAGTTCCTCATTTTCAGTTCCCACACAGTTGAAGCCTAGCCTTATGAGTGAGTAGTTTTCTCATTTCATTGATGCTTCACTTAGATGCTTCTTTTTTAACATATTATCCATGACTGATTTAACTAGTGTTTTTCAGGTCAGTCAATGAGCATATAGAACAACAAACATATAAATTGTGTTTAGCGAAATGTCTATATTTGATCTGGTTAAAAGAAAAAAGGACCCCCCTGACAATACCACGACAGGGTCTGTAGCCCACGGGTTGAACAATACTGTTCTTTTTAGAGTGCATGTTTTTATACAGATCAAATTTAGACAATTTCCTCCTCACCTGAAATGTAGTATCAGAACAAAATAATGATCAATTTGCTCTGAACACTTCCAATATTTCAGCACCAACATAACATTCCCACCATACCCAATAGTTACAACGTACCCAAAACAAAGTATAGATTACATTCCCATTACAGAGGCAGGCCTAATAGAATAAAACACAAGGTTTTAGACCAGGCTAACACTTAATTTGTTTACCAATGCTACAGAATGTTAGTGCTTTTTAATCCTGTGCCATTTAAATCCTGTGATGCAAATCTTTACTTGCGAGTTTGGACGAAACACATAAATAGCTAGTGGGCTACACAGGGAATGAAAAATTGTAACCAGTAAAAGAGATTTCTCATTAAAGTTTCTGTTCCACAACAAAAAAAGAATGATTTGATTTTTTGCTTATGTTTTGCTTCTGGCAAATACTTCTCGGTTCCTGTTTTCGTTTTTCTCCCAGTGCTGAGGAAAACCATGTAAACTTGATTTGTTGCTGAACCATCTCGGTAAGAACCGTTTCAAGATCATTAACTGTCTCCCACAGATTCAGTCTTAAATCGCAAAAAGAAAAGGTCACGGACCTAAAGACACCCCAGCTGCAGGTAGAAGTCACATTTTAACGCCTTGGGACTGCCGGGCTATAAAACACAGAAGAGGAGAACAGGAGTCGTCTGTGTTTGATTATGAGGTCATATCAGAGCCTGCCAAGACCCTTCTGTGTCTGGTCACTCACAAGTCGTCATTATGGGCCAAAAGACATCAAAAATGTCTGTAGTGTGCACGACCACAGGGTCTCACAATAACAGGAAGTCTTCTGGTCTGACCCTTCGGGAGGCCTCTGAGCATCTGTATTCCTCTCTGTTTGGTTGCCATGCATAATTGCAGATGAACGAGTTGCAATAGGAAGAAGGACACCATAAACGTAGCAGCCAGATACTTTGGCAGCACATTGCGACATGTGTGGAGCTAAAGCATGAAAGGGAAAAAATTGAGCTAAATACAGCCTCTCGTTAGTATTTATCACAGCACTGTCCCAACTTTCAGCAAGTAAAGCACACACCATATGCACAGTGTAAAAATACATGAGAATACTAAATAGTGTGGTATTGTTATAATTATTGGTTGATATAAAGGAACATTTCGATTTTGACACTATAAACACGTGCTATTCTAACAAATCTTTTCATTTCAAAGTGCATTTGCAACAAAAACTGTTCATTTAAACCCAGTGATGGTCTGAGCTGTTTTGTAATGAAAACAATCTAGATGATATGGTGTCTGTCATCTTCAGATATCTAGACATATAATAAGAATATGAAGAACATAAAGGATTAATAATAAGTGTACACTGATCTGTATGCTGATGATCATAAAGAAAGGTCAGGCAGTCCGATTTACATCATCAACTAGGCTTTCTTCTCCCACTCTTATTTTCTCTTCTGCTCAAATGATTCCAACGTATTAGGTCAAACCTAATCTTGACACATTCAATGAATGTATATAATTTATTCTAAAATTCAACCTGCATTTTTTCCCTGATCTCAGCTGATCTCACTGTTATCATTGGATAGTGGTGATCTATACATTTATTTGACACTGTACCATAAGGAAAGACTTTTTTTCTTTTGAGGAGAAAAGATAGATACCTTCACAATACAACCCCATAAGTTGTCAGAAAAGTTGCTGAATGTGGGTTGTGTTTCCTAGTATTAACGTTAACTTGCTACTTGCTTTGAATGCTATTGCTAATGTTGATGCAATCCTAATTGCTTACCATATCAAAATGAAGGGACATCCTTAACATCGACAAATTAAATTTTATAGATTAATAACACAGTTTTGGACAAACTCAAAGACTAGAACTGATTACATCTAACTATACATGTTGTAATATAACGATAGAGGATTCACCAGGGGAGCCTCTAACTGTAGAGGGCAGCATGCGCTGATAAAAAAAAAAAAAGATTTTGTCCAATAAATACCAAACAGTTTGCTGTTATTTGCAGATTATTTCCTCTAACTGTGTGTAAGTTTGTCAATTTGCACTCATGCATGGATGTGATTTACCTTTACAGTAAATGGATGCAGGGGCAGCTAGTGGTCTTGTGGTTAAAGAGCTGTCCTTGTAATCAGATGGTTGTGGGTTCGATTCCCAGGGATGCCAATGGCACCACTGAGGTACCTTGAGGAAGGCACCATCGCCACACACTACCTGGCAGCCCACTGCTTCCCTCGGGTGAATACATTAAAGGCAGACGACTCAAGTAATTTCCTCCAGAATCAACGCAGTATGTAAAATAATAAGGGTTTGTTTTTAACCGTTTTCACCAAATTAGGACTTCAGAATATCACAACTGCAATGGATGTCTTGGTTATTAGCCATGTACAATCCTAGGCAATATATTAACTATTGCAACTCATCTTTTATCTGAATAAACACTCACTGATGATCTTCGCTTTTGTATAGTTTGTGGACTGAAATCAAAATCAAATCAAAAACTAAACTAAAATCAAGCGAACCACACAATCAGTTCATCACATCAAGCATATCCAGTGTGCAAACACTCAGTGTCCTCATGAATTCTGCCTTAAGGCTTGTCAACACATAATTTATCAAAGGTCAGGCTAATTCCTCTAATTCACTTGACTTTGCATCATGATAGCTGGTGAGACAAGATAAGATATGATCTTCTGGTCAGATGCCAGACGACGCCTTGACAGAGTAATGGTCTCGGAGAAAAATAACCACCTCTAATACAGTACATATGCTTGCAGTCTGATGTGTGTGTACCTTAAATTTGGTCAATAGGTCAACATGAACCTCCTCTTCTTCCAAGTCCTTAAGTAGCTCCTCTAAGCGCTCTTTCTCCTCCGGAGTCATCAGCACCAGACTCCCTGCACCACCCGCAAGCTGCATCATTTACACACACACATCAACAGCCACTAGTATCCACAAACTATTCTTTAGTAAACTTTTCAACATTTCTTTTTTATCCAGTCATTGAGATCTAAAATAAAATAATCTCAGTGGTTTCGAAGTGAATCTTACATGATTTTTCTATACACCTGTGGTGCTAGGAACCATGGCTTACAGTGCATAACAAATTCAGCCATCTAATTATCTTTCCAAGGACCTACATATCCTCTGAGGTTGTGTATGTAATGCTGACAGTGATAAAATAGAGGCCCTGTATTCCCAAATAAACACATTTTTGGGGTACAACTCTCAATGAAGGTCATGTAGGTCAAAAGCTTACCCTAAAAAGATACATTTGTGAGGCTTCAAGCAACATATTCATAGCCATTTTTAAACATTTTTTTAAACAGTTCAGATGTCTGGTTTCAATTCTGATTCACTAAGTTTGTCCTGAATGATGCCCCACATAGTTGTTTACATCTCATTATGCAGATTAAAAAAACACATGGAAGATCCTTTAATGGCTAGCAGGAGCTTACATTTACTAATTAGCATTGCACAAGCTGCATGCCTAAATCAACATGTGCATATGTACAGTAATCTGAAACAGGCTTTGTTTAAGTGCTTTAAACAGACAAATGTAGGTCAAAGTTCAGATAATATTCAGACTTGCTACTACTGTAAATAGCTTTGCTTCATGTAGCTTAAGAAGTGGAGTACAGAGCTAACAAAGCTAAGCTCAGGGTCAGGTGAGCAGACACACTGCTACAAAGCTCATATCATCAGTAAGTGTCTTTGCAAAAAGGTAACGCTTAGCAAAAAGAAGTATATTTTATTAGTTCATTTTAGTTCAAGTTTAGTATAAGTATAGCATGTATACAGACCATGTACTTGTAGTGTACTAGAAAGTATACTAATTTAACACTTCTTCTGAATAAAATTGAGTCTATGAAAGTATACTTTAAGTAAACTTTATAAGGTGATTTTAAGTTTAAAGTATACTTTATATACTTTCAGTATATCAGTATAAGTCAGGTATACTTCACTATACTATCCTTGAGAATATAAAATAGTATAGTATATAAAAAGTAAACTTTAAGTATACTGCCTCAGTTTTAGTATACAATTCTAAAGTCTCATAGCTCCAGTGCAAATCTGAAGAGCCTTCACACACCAGGCATTGGGCGAAATTTCTGTAGGGGACTGTTATGTAAATTTGTTTTGTTCACAAGTCTACCATTTTAAGCACATACAATGTGACTTTAAACATGAAAAATTACTGCATGCAGTCTCATTATTAGTTTTTTACATCGAACCGCATTATAGTTGTTTGTTACATACAGTAGATTCAAACGGTTTTGACCAATCTCAGTTTTCTAAAACTACATTTTATGCATCTCGTACCAATGCCCTTCTTTCTTTTTCATTTACTTCTATTCATTATTTTGAATCTACAATAAGAGGTTCAGTTATTCAGTTATCCATGTAGCCCTTGAGCAGACATGAAGTCAACATACCTCAATGTTTTTCTTGACAAAATCTTGTCTGTGCTTGCTCTTGCCCACTGTGGTCTGTCTGCTGTCTGTCTGCTTGTCCCGCCTCACCTCCTGACCTCTTTCTACAGAGCCCGAAGACTCGCTGTGCACTCCGACCTCTGTGTGGGGTCATAAGCGCACAAGAGACTGAACAATTAAACAGCACAACTCGGCAGTCAGGTTGAACTTCAGCTCATTTCCAAATGCAGAAGGGTGACCATGTTTTACCACAGGGAGTAAATATATGATCTATAATCAATCAAATGATTAGATCACAGTTATTTAGGAAACTATTCAGTGCATCATACAATGTCAAATTCCACCACGATTTGATTCAATATTATTAAAAAAATACACCGAAAGCCCAAGTGTAAATACACCATGTTTGTCTTTTAACTTTTGACCTGGTTGTGTCATTTATTTGAATTTATTAGAACCAAATTCATTAGAACCAACTTAATATTTATATTGATTTGGTTCTAATACAGGTCAATGTAGTTCTGCCAGTAATTATTTTTATCAGTGTGTTTTATACCCCCAGAAAAGAGAAATACAACCTCTGGCTAGACTCACTCAGTGAAGAATAAATAGGCTCTCAAAATGGTTAACTTTAACCTACTGAAAGCTTGCCACAACCCTGATATATAAATTAGGAACAATAAGTAAATTGTTGTTTATGTCTGTACTAATGTTTCAATTTCTTTGTCAAAATAATCCACCAAAAGAGTTACAAACATCTGGCCCATGGAAACTACAAATATCTGGCACGAGCGTGAATGAACAGCACATACGTCTGTGAGGACAGGACGCCCCCTAGTGTACAGATAGCAAAACTGAACTGGGTTTGAAACACACTGAATACAATAAGCAGGACAGTCCTGATAATTCCAACATAGATAAGTAAGTAATAACCTATATATAAGTAGTCCTCACCTTCATGCCCTAGTCTGGGGCTCAGATCATTCTCTTCATCTGGAACTTGGGTCTCAAACACAGGCACAAAGTTGACCTCCTCACTGCATCCCTTGGCTTAAAGGAATGGAGTTTATCAAAGTTCATAACCCATATTGTATTTTATTTTTTAATTACAGCTCCACATATGTTTGTGTGTATCAAAACAGTCATACTTCATGTATACAGTATACATGGCCAATTTATGTTTAAATGGGACCTCTCTTTCCAAATAAGGACAATTTAGTTTTCCATGATGAGCCTTAAAAACTTTTCTTCCATGGAAACAGGACGGGCTTGTTATGGCTATTGTTCTCCATTATAGTTCATCCATGAATATCATAATTAAGCTAGTGAAGTAGTAGCCCAGCTGACCTTCGAGAGAAATTATAGAAATATATGCAATGTTTTTTTCTGTAATTTACATCTTTATAGAATATCAGAGAAATCGTCTGCTTTTGCATGTTTGTTTGTTTACAATAAGTGCACGCTTTCACCACAATCAAGATCAAGCACTGTAATAAAATGGATACAGAACAGAACCTACATTTGAAGCTCACTGTCCTCATCCCTCACGCTGCAGAGCTTTACTCTGCTATATGCCTACTATGCGTGAGTGTGTGTCATGTATGTGATCTTGTGAGGTGATTAACAGGTGATGGCTGGAGGTTTTGGTTTGATTATACAGACGTGGACAAAATTGTTGGTACCCCTGAAATTTTTCTAGAAAATGCACCATTTCTCCCAGAGGGCTATTGCAATTACAAATGTTTTGGTATACACATGTTTATTTCCTTTATGTGCATTGGATCAACACAAAAAAGTTAAAACTTAATATTTGGTTGCACACCGTTTGGAAAAAAATAACTGAAACCAATCGCTTCCTATAACCATCAGCAAGCTTTTTACACCTTACCTGGAATTTTTGCCCACTCTTCTTTTGCAACCTGCTCAAGGTCTCTCAGATTTGAAGG
>JBBPCY010000001.1:40418288-40443674 GCA_037974405.1 Brachyalestes nurse
GACACACAATGCAAAGACTAAGTGAACCTCTTTCCTTTTTATCTGCTTTCAGGTGTGATTTTTATATTGCCCACATCTGTTACTTGCCCCAGGTGAGTTTACAGGAGCATCACATGCTTGAAACAATCTTATTTATCCAAAATTTTGAAAGGGTGCCAATAATTTTGTCCAGCCCATTTTTGGAGTTTTGCGTGACATTATGTCAAATTAGCTTTTTTTCCTCCTGTTTTTGTTTTGTTCCAACACATACAACGAGAATAAACATGTTTACAGCAAAACGTGTTAATGCAATACTTTTCTGTGAGAAATACTTGATTTTCTGTAAAAATTTCAGGGGTACCAACAATTTTGTCCACGTCTGTAGGTGATACTAGGTCTAAAAAGTGGTTTTATTTTGCCTGGACAGAACACATCCATACTGTTGGTAACATTGTAATTTTAGCATGACTTACAGGTGCTGGAGGTCAGTGCTAAGAACAAGCGGGTGTTTTGTGCTTCGTCTCTGCACTCTACAGCTCTTTTGAGTTTGAGATCCTACAAATTGTGTCAAAATGAAAAAGAAATCTATTAACAAGGTGTATTTCCATATACAAAAGAACACAAGACTGTTTCTATGAATCTGCATGTGCACCCAAACTTACCTCCAGCTCTTGCCAGAGTTTCAGATGAAGCTCCTGGCTTCGCTTTTTCACCTCTTTTTCATTGTAGATCTTCATAGCCAATATCCTGTCCAGGCTTTTCATTTTCTTAATGGCTTTTTGCAACTCTGGATCTACATTCTCTTCGTCAGACACATCTGCAAAGCATAATATCCATATGGGAAACATGATATGATAACATGGATCAATGACATTCATTCTGAGCTTCTGATTTCAAACCATGTTGCCATGCAGTTGTTTTATGTGCCCATGGGACTGAGTTTTCCCTGTCTGAATCCCCAGTTTGGCTTACCCAATTACATCAATTAGAACTGATCAGAATCATCTGGCCCTTGTTTGGCACTCTTTATTTAAGCCACCTCTACTATGAATGTGTCCATCCACCCTTACAATTGTCCTCTCTCCCATTCACAGGCATCTTTGTGTTGTGGTTGACTGTTTAGGTTTCCTTTCTAGTTCTGGTTTATGTTTGCCCTGAGTGTTAAGGCCCCCTGTGCTGTGGAAGTCTGCTACTCCCTGGGCCTGGTTTGTTTGGTTCATGCTGACCTTGGTGTTCAGGACCATGCAGCCTACCCCCTAATCACCCAGTCATCACCTACCTTGATCAGAGGACATGTTTAGTGATGGGCAGTCTGAGCTGTCATCCTTTTCTTTCCATCGATCCTAATGTAAGAGAGAATACATATCAACTTAGGGGCTTGCGGAGCATAAACCGCTTTCAGATGGAGGTTGACACTACCTGCATTTCAGTGGTGTCTGTGCTGAGGACCTCCAGGGACCCGGGCATGTCCTGGCTCACTCTGCTCCCCTCTGAGAGAGACACAATAGACACACGACTCCCAGCTCGAGAGCGCTCACTGGAGGCAGGCCGAGAGATGTCATCCAGAGTCCCCTTTGTGATGTCCATAATCTAAGAAATAAAATGACAGAATAATTGTTATATTGCTATTAAATATAACATTCATTCCATCTTTGTTACTAAATATATGCATATATATATATATATATATGGAGAAGACCCTTTTCTATTCCAGCATGACTGTGCCCCAGAGCACAAAGCAAGGTCTACATAGACATGTTTGGATGAATTCAGTGTGAAAGAACATGACTGGTCCACACAGAGTCCTGACCTCAACCCCATCCAACATCGTTGGGATGAACTGGATTGGAGATTGTGAGCCAGGCCTTCTCTTCTAACATCAGTGCCTGACCTCATAAATGCTCTACAGCAGTGGTTAACAAATAACAAATGGTGCAATTTCACCACTGTGAGAGAAATAAAGAGCATACTGAAGTTATAAAGAAGAATAAACAACTGTCTCCACAAAAATGGCTGGGAAAATTAACCAGTTCCTAGTCAGAAAAAACTTAAAAGAGGATCACACTTGAACTTGCAGCTGATTAAGAGTCAGCCTCTGCTGGAGGCTTGGCTGGGTGTACAAACTTGTCCATGTTTTTGCTAGCAGTGCTCCAGTAAAGCGTAGGCTATCCCTTTGGTGTGCCCCTCTGCGCTCCCCCGTTTGGGAACCACTGCTCTACAGAATGAATGGGCACAAATTCCCGCCAACATCTTGTGGAAAGCCTTCCAAGAAGAGTGGAAGCTGTTCTAGCTGCAAAGGGGGACCAACTCCACAATAAGGTATATGTATTTGAATGCAATGTAATTAAAGTCCATATTGTTGTAATGGTCAGGCGTCTCAATACGTCTTTCCATAAAGTGTGTTTAATTCACATACGTAAAGGTTATAACGTGATCAGAGAGATTCTATTAGCTTTATTATATATATTCAAAAGCTAAAGCTCAGAATGACTCTCTCACTTTTCATGAGCCAGTAAATCAGGCGTTGACTGCAGAGGCTTTCTTGTTATAAAGTGAACAATGTTCTTCACATCCAGAGCCTCTCAGTCTTTACATTCATAGCATATTAAGAATAGGCCGCCAACTGCCCCAATCGATTACACGGATTGAGAACACTCTTTTCATAAAAAATGAAATTAGAGATGACAGTCCCATGAAGATGCCACGAACATCATCCATGCACTGAGCTAAATTAGCACAAATGAGTTACTTGCTGTCCTGGCAAGATACCTTCACCAAAAGACTCGTCTGATTAATGCTCCATTACGTTAGTAAGCTAAAAAGGATGAAAAGTGTTATGTTTATCTTACTGAACTCACATGTCCACACCCTATGTCTTCGGTGTGCTCTTGTTTACTTCCTGCAACTTGGTAACCACGGGTAACACTCGAGGTTGCCAGTGTTGTCTCCTGCAATCCTCCTATAGTTGATAGTGTGACTGCTGGCATGGGAACGGTTATACGGGCTCTACTCATGCATTTTGTGACAAAGAGGTATCAGAATTTATCAGGAGTAAAACACGGTTCATTTTTGTACAGTGCTTGTTGCAAAACAGGTTTTACAAAGCAGATTTGTGAATTCTGCAAATATTGTAAAGTATATATATATATATATATATTTTTTTTTTTTTAAAAGTAATACTTACACTGTAACTAATTCTTTGTCCTGAGGATGCCTGTGCCCATCTGGTGCAAAAATCAATCATTACACAAACGCTTTGATTTTGTTCTTCTGTCATCAATCAGCTCCATTTCAACAAGTTTACATGAAACCTTTGTCTGTTAAAATAAAATCAGTTAATTAAAACAATACCACCATTGTACAGTTAGGACTATATACTAATACAGACACTTCACAACTAACAATATCCAGATTCACAATTGAACATTTAAGCGGTAAGAACATAGAATACCTGTATGTGTAAAATATATGTATGTATAGAAATAAATATGTATAAATATATATTCCTGCATAAATATTTTGCATAATTATACAGGAAGGATTCACACATGCAAAGCGCTGTGGAGTTTTTTTAAGGAATGCTGATATGACACGGCAGACAGTCCACAATGCCGGTTTGGCCATATTATTTAGTGCTTTCCTTAAGGTTTGATTTTGATGTTGACATTAAAACGGATCATGATATGATAATATGATAAATGATCTTTCTTTTTCCTTTTACAGAAGGAAAGTGCATTGTACATTCCATCCATCTCAGATTACATTTGTACGTGTGTCTTTTTTAATGACGTTTTAAAATAGGGCTCCGCCGGTCAGTGAAGCCTCGCTTCTGCATCAATCAAAATTCAGTCAGAGCAGAGCAGGTCTGTGTCTTTTTTTTTTTTTTTTTTGGAAAAGTTCCGGTTAGGGCTAACAGCTTTCTTCTCACTGTGCTTGCAACCAAGCAGTCTGTCACCAATCAATCTTAAAAACTTTCAGAGAAAACTGTATACCTGTGCACAAAAACGTGTTCAATTTTATAGTTAATTTTTCTTCCCAACAATCAAATCCTATTAAAGTTCTGGTTGAAAAAGGGGGTTGATTCTTAAAATGCCCATTGAAAAATTACCCTATCAGATTTTCTGTGCTACCTAGGTAGGTACAGCTAACCCTTTTCACCTTACCCATAAACTGGTAATCTTGCACTGTAGGTCCCTCAGTCCAGCTATGGATGAGATTTTTCATTCAGTACTTTATTTTTTTATATTTGTGCCTTCTAATTATCCAAAGAGTGTCCTTGCCCAGCCCTTTACATGCTTTATTATGGGGACCGGGTTTCCCACCGCAACAGTCAATACATTAAGAGTGGTCCTTCTCGCAGTTGGCACAGTTGTATTTAGAGATAATATAATGCTAATTAAATTTTGTAAAACACTGACTTTGATTCAACATTGAAACATAATGTGTTGTGGTGTGAGATAATATGAATCAGTCTAGCTTTAGAAAATTGACATTCCTGACAGTAGCATTTACAACAGGGATTGACATAAGCTGTACGCAAGCAAGAATTGGCGTCTGTGGTACGACAAATGCATACCAGTTTTCAGTTTTCACTGCGCAAATGCGTACCTAATTTAAGTAACTTCATACTGGATCTCTAGGTACCACCACTCAGGAAAGCGGAGCCTCGCTTCTGCATCAATCAAAATTCAGTCAGAGCAGAGCAGGTCGGTGGTGGTGCTGGTAAGGTGAAACATTTTGAATTTGGGTGCGTACCAATTAATTAATGTAGGTACTCATTACAGTACTACAGCAAAAAAATTATGTCAACCGCTGATTTACAAGGTATTACTGGTACACTGAAAGAAAGTTGGGAAAGAGAAGGACACCCTCTTTACAAAGCATGAGCATCTGCTGTTAAATAAACTCTATATTCCTCCAAGTCATGTGAATTTTCCAGCCACTCTAACCTTTCGAACCGCTGCTAATTCAATGTCATTGGACAACATAACATGCTTGTAGCATGCAACCCACCAATTCTGTTACATCAGCTAACAGAAGTTGTGCTGGCTAGCATTGCAGTGATTGGGGAGGGAGAGGACCATCCCACCCACCTGGAGAGACAGAGGCCATTTGTGCTTTCTTGAACTTCCAGACACGGAAGGCTGTGGCGTCCCCTCCAAAAATTCCGGCCTAGAATGCTTCAAATCATTTCCATTTGCGTGGGAGAAGTACTGAACATTGTTCTCAGTAAGCCTATCTGACGCATTCGGCGGTAGCAGGTTTTCATATATGTAGCTTTCAGGGAAAAGAATTTGCATCCCTGTGTAAATACACCAACATGTCCAGTTAGAAGAAAGACAACAACTGTGTGTTATTTGCATAAGCTGACAGCAGGTATGTGAACACTGGCCCAAAGTAAATGAGTATGTATTTACACCAGATTACTAGACTACAGAAATTACTTTTTTGCGACCGTAATGCAGTATTGACACCGCAATAAGCCTTAATGGCAGCTGACATAAACCCATATAAAGAGACATTTCTAAAAGTCTGTTGTCATGTTAGCTCATCCCAGATAAGTTATGACTACTGATGTTTGGAACAAACCTTATGAATGCAGCCCTTCAACAGTGGTACACATCCCCTATCACTTTTATATAATTAGTGTAGAATTCATGATAGAATCAGAAACCTTCATTGACCCTGGAGGAAATTGCTTATGCTATGACTGCACAGATACACAGAGACACAAAGACAGTAACAATATAAAATATAGTAAAAGTCAAAATAAAAGTACTCAGAAAAATGCTTAGTACTCTATGTCAGTGGTCAGTAAGACAGGTGGATATAAATACTATGGGTAAAGAAAACATGTAGTGAATAAAATCTTAAAATATAAAATATAATGGTGGACTTGGTATGCATGTGGACTGGTCTTACTGGATTTGTGTCTCTGCATCTGTCCTTAATTATTTTTATGTTCTGGGTGGGTACATTGAATTAGTCTAGTTATATATTCCTATTTGTTAGTGCCTGCTCAAATTTTCCAGAGCAAACTTCTAGAGAGATTAATTGTATTAAACAGTCTGAGAAATCAAGAAGTTCATTATTTATTTTAATGTACAGTGTCACAAATACTGCCTTCTTGCACAGGAGAAATATAGCTTTGATTATACTCAAGCTCTCACTGTAAGATACAGAGGAGTGACTCTTGATTAGAGATGAGCCTTTTTTCCTGATCCGGAAACTTGAGTATCAGCTGATTCCACAATCCTGTCTTCATTCAAATGTTTTTTTAGATTGTACAGGAAACAAATATCCAAATATGTCTCTTTCCTTTGAACTAATGACAACATTCACACAATGTGCAGGTTTTCTGAACTGTGTAACCTGTAATATTCTGAAGTCAGAACCAATAAACTTCAGCTTCTAGAATGTCTGCATTCATGAACTTTTACATGTTCATTTCCAACCGTATAGCGAAGGATATTACAGCAGGATTTCTTTAAATGTTGCTCATCGATGGATTAATGCTAAATACTAAAAGTGATGTTAGCATGATAGCATAGTGTTTTCTAGACTAAACAGTGAGATAGTGAGATGCCAGTAGTCTGTTGACAGTGTTTTCACAGAGAAATATTCTACTTCTGACTTCAACCAGAGAGTACATAATATCTCAGGTACATTTGCAAATTAATATCAGTAATCAACTGGTAAAGGTGTATAGCGATATAACAAGTGCTGTAAGACATTGTGGATGGATGGTAGCATGACGTCAGGCAATGTTTTATTTTAAAAACGCTCACACTTTAGATACAGCTGGATCTACAGTATTCCAGAAGTCTATTTGGTTTATATGAGTTTTGTTTTATAGGTAATCAACAGACATCTACAGAAACTCAGCTCTGAGCATCATTTGCAAGTAAAATATACAGATGACCCTGTAGCACAGTACAAATGCTCATAGTAGTGTTTGTGAAGATACAAGAACCAGTTCTCTTCAGGTAAGAGCTCCTACTTTTTTATGCTTACAGCGGAGTCTCATTCATGGTTTTGAATTTTACATACATTTGTTGGACATTTCACACAGGAACTTCAGTTCTTAACGCTCATAACTGCATTATTAGTTTCATAGCCGTTGTTAACATTACGACAAGGGCTCTTTGCCCAGGGAAACCCAGGGAAATATATTTGGGTTTTTCCTACCCTAGCGCACAAAAGTAATTCTTTATTTCTACGCATAAAATGTTAAGAAATGTTTCCTCTTTCCTCAGGGAAAGTGAATTTAGTGTACCTTTAAACATAACTGGACCTTTGAGGTCACATTAACATTCGAGAGGGGTTTCTGACAGTGCAGGGTTGGGATTGGAACTCTCTGAGATAAAGGATCACATACTGCTGTCGCCTGCAGGCCCTAGAAGATGGGAATAATATCTTTCATCAAGAGGAGTTTCTTGTGGTGGGCAGCCCTGATGTTCTTTCGCACTGTCTATACTGAAGGTACATAATACTGGAGGCACATACTGTTAAAATGAACAATTATGCCATTCAAGTTTACCTTTACAGTCAAAAATAAGAGTGTTTATTTCTAGAGGACATTTTTGTGCCAGATGAAATGCATTCCCGTATCAGTGCTTATTTGAAGTCAGATTAAATGAAGATTAAATGCACTGCTCTTTGTATTTGTTAATACAGCCAGACTCTCTTACTGTTCCATTTCTGAAATAATATTTGTATTGTGTTACTGGTGTTGATATAACTTACATATTCATTTTGTTTGTTTGCTTTTTTTAGACTGTAATGAGTTTGTTGTCATAGTTGATGTCAACGCTTCTCTTGTGAATCCTACTAACTCATATTACAACATGTCTTGTGAGTTTGAAATATGTTCTAATAATCCTGACTATATATTCTATTTAGCTAAATATATCCAACAGTAGAAACTCTGGAATGAATGATGCTGTATTCTTGTTGTTCTTGTTGCTTTTATAGACATAAAGCAACAAAATTGGACTCTTCCGCCGACAAATCTGTGGATTGTGAACGCTCCCACACAAGGTCAGTCATACTAGATCTCCTTTTAATTAAAAATTAATCAAATCAATTACAAGCACACTCTGAGTCTGAGACCCTGTTTACACTTGGTTTTAAAATGCATAACGCGTAATCAGATCACAAGAGGAAAGCGCAAAAAGGAAACCACCCCGTGTTGAGATCTGATCACTCAAACCACTCGTAGAGGGGGTCTGTTACACATGTGACCACAAATCTTTTGTAAACAGTAATGCACCCTGATGTGTCCCTGAAAAGAACTACACAAGAAAATGTGTCAAACGTACCAAAGCTCAAAAATGTGGAGAGGAGCGGCATGAAACAAAACAACTATAGAAATTCTGAAAGGGACCGGAGGGATAACTTCCCCATTTTACGAGTTGGACAAACTGCTGTGGAACCATCTACCATTTTGTCCTGTGGAAGGAGGTGCGTTGGATCTTGCTGACAGCGATGTCTCCAGCTGTACAGATGGCTGAAATAATGAAGTGACACTGCAGGTTCATGTTTTTAGCTATAGTATGTCATAATTGTGAGAATTTGGCTGCTATAAGCAGAGACGGGCAGCTGGATGGTCTAGTGGTTTGGGCGTTGGTCCTGCAATCAGAGGGTTGGTCCTCCACCAGAGCCCATTTAGATCACACGAAGAGGTTATTTGTTACTGTCCTATAAGTGTTCAGCGAAGAAGCTGGTCTTTAGACAGTTAGAGAATCAGGGGAAGTTTGCTGCACCACTTAGGTGCCAAAGCTGAGGTGTCTTTGACCCCTTTGAGATGAGCTGGGTCAAGTCGGGCTGTGTTGAATGCTGCTGTGTTGAAGGCATGCTGCTGCATTCTGAATCAGTTGTAGAGGCCTGGTGGTCTTCAGAGTGAGCTGCAGTAGTGCAGTCTTGAGATGACAAGCGAACAGACGAGTATCTGAGTGGCATCAGTGGTGGGGAATGGAGGAATTTTCCTAAAGTTATAAAGAAGGTAGTAGGAGACTTTTATTTACAGAGGACTTCCTAATGTACATTACTTACTGATGACACATTTCACTTTTCTCCTAGGAAATTGCTCCACCAAAACATGCAAAAAAATTTTGAATGTTGCGAAACTTAAAGATGGATATGAAGTCATTTTGGAAGAAAATAAAATAAACCTACAATTTCTACTGTATGCCAACTCTCCGCAAGATCAGAGTGCAGGTTTGTTATACTTCACAGTGTTTTAAAATCATAATGTATTTTGACAGGCCCTTCACATGTAACTGTCAAAAACAGTGCAGGGTGTACAGTTGTATGCAAAAGTTTAGGCACTTTTGGCATGTTGGCATGTTTTTGTTGAAAGTAAGTTTATGTCTTCCACTGGTAACAATTCTGCCTTTTTAAAGGAACATTTACTAATTACTGAATTTCATGTTTTATGTTTATTATGTTAAAAAATACATTATATGTTATGTTAAAATACATTATTTTGCAGAATTCAAGTTGGTTCACAGCTGACAAAGTGTAATCTTAAAATTAACAAAATGTGACTTAAAATGTGTTCACATTTTTTCATATAACTGTATTTGAGAGGAAAACAAAACTCTGCCCTCTACAGATGAGGAGTGTAATTGCATTTTAAAATTATATAATTTCAACAAGCGAATGCAAAGTGTGGTTGTGTGGTTTGAGACATCCAGACATTGGTTTTATGGGCAAAAATATGCTCCCCATGCAGGTTTGGACACCACTCATCTGATTGCGGCACTCTTCCCATTGAGAAGGGAGAGCATAAATTTGACGGATAAAACCGGGCCATTGATGGGTAAGAATGTCTGAACACATAGCAGCATTCAAAGGCTGATTCTTTTAAATTAAACTACAATCAGTCACACTGTTTTAATATAACTGACCTGAACTGTAGAGTCTGTGTGTTTTGCTCCGTGTTTGTTTCATTGGATTTTGTCTGTCCCGGCATTCTTACACGTGAAGTCACATACTCACTCTGACCTGCATTCTCTCTTTCTTCCAATATGTTACAAAGGTCTCTCAACCATTTTTTAAATGACCAATACTCTGCCGCTGATCAACCGATCATTAAGTATATACAAGCAGCACCAAAACTATAAATAATAATAATAAAGAATAACAGCGTGATTCTGTCAGCTGAACCAATATTATGTCCTACAAGAACAGAGACATGTAAAATATTTAAATATCAAAGTGAACTAAACTGGTACTGTTTAACATTTGTAACAGCCGTATTGAATTTTATGAGGCAACAGTAACCTACAGATTGCATATTAATGCTTGTATGTGAATGCTGCATAAAACCTGAAGTCACATTTGACAGACACATATGAAAGTGCTCCACCAGGGAAGACAAGACTACTGTCCGGACCATTTGCACAATTCTTAGATATTTTAATAATGTGGCTGTATAGACATAAAACTTCACATGTAACACACCATTGTCAAATTGGGCCCACCAGTTTCTGCTTAAATATATAATTTCTGCTTGATATTCCACTAACATGTTTTAGTATATTTTTGTGTTCTCTTAAGGTTATCTGAATTATATAAATGTCTCAGTCAAGGATTTCCAATGCACCGATGCCCCAGGTTTGAACAAATGCCATGGTAAATTTCTCTTCTTACTGCTACTCAAATGATAAAATGTGATAGCATTAAATACAGTTTCCTATATGCGTATGTCATTAATAGGTCTAAATATCGTCTTACCCTGTCCCTGTGGCAACTTCTAATGTTCAATAACTTATAACGTCATTGTTATCCTTTCAAAACAGCTAGGATGCAGATAGGATTCAACAGAAAATTAGCAGAAATTTCATCAAAAAGTAACATGTGTCATAAGACTCATTTTCCAATGAATGCTTTGGGGCATTCTGGATTGATAAAAGGGGGTGAGAAACTATAATCATAGACACCAATGTGAAATACTCTATACGAACAAAAGTATTGGGACACACCTCAAGTATTGGCCCCTTACTTCCAGTGAAGAGCTTAATCTAATGCTTCAGTAAACCAAGATATTTTGTACAACGCCATGCTTCCCACTTTGTGGCCACAGATTGGCAAATTGGTCCTTTTCTGTTCCAGCATGACTGTGTCCAAGTGCACAAAGTAAGGTCCACAAATACACGGTTAGATGACTTCTGTGTTGAAAACTTGACTGGCCTGCACAGAGCCCTGAACTCAACCCCATCCAACACCTTTGGGATGAACTGGAATGGAGATGAATGGGCACAAATTCCTAATTCCACCAATGCTGTTATAGCTACAAAGAGGGGACCAACTGCATATTAAAGTCTATATATTTGAATGCAATGTCATTAAAGTCCCTGTTGGTGTTATGGGCAGGCATCCCAATACTTTTGTACATATAGTGTATGTAGTTTAGTGTATTATTTATAAAATCTTATTCATGCAGTTTTCCACTTGCCCAGCAGACATGTTCAGATTTAATTTCTTTATCTTATTGCTGGAGCTACAGCACTTAGCATTGCTAAAAAAGTCGATAGTGAGTCATTCCCACAGACACATCCCCAGTGACCCTGCAGCCACATGTTTACAACCGCGCTATAAAACAATTCCAGGATCCAGGATCAATAGAGATCTGATTCTGATTCTCTCAAACCACATTCAAGCAGTCCTCATTATAGCAGCAAATGCTACACCTCTGATCCTGGATCTGTTTCCTCTGTGTTTAAGACTTTCAGTGCTACAAAATCCAATTCATGATGCACACTTCACCAACAGTAAGCCCATTCAGTCTGTGGTAACTGTGGTGCAGTTTGAAACTAATGGCTGACCCTTTGAGTTTAACCTAGTACTGACACCTACTGGTTAAAAACTGTACATTTGATTTTTCACCAAACCATTCACAGCACTTTTTTTACAGGGTTCATTACATACTGTTACATGTGCATGTTATATAAATACAAGTCATCAATTTGTTACAAATGTACTTATCTTTTTGTTATTTCATTTTAAGGAAACAGCAAATACATTCTTTATGTTCAACAAAATGGTACAATGAATTGCTCAAGATGTCCAAGTCCATCTACAAGTCCATCTTTAAGCCCACCTTCAAGTCCATCTACAAGTTCATCTTTAAGCCCACCTTCAAGTCCATCTACAAGTCCATCTTTAAGCCCACCTTCAAGTCCATCTACAAGTTCATCTTTAAGCCCACCTTCAACTACAAGTCCACCACCAACTACATTTAAAAAACCAAATAGGAATATTTCCATAACTACTAATGACAAGATAGGTGCTCCAACTGCAAAGTAAGTAGGCTACTACAGCTACCAGTATTCAGATATTTAGTTCCTTGAAGGTGCTTAGAATGATAGAGCTGAGAAAGTTGCCATGACCAAGAAACATCAATAAATATTTTCTTAAATATTGAAAAAGTTTCAAAGACTATTTTCTCTTCCATGACTTAACCCAAAAAGAATTTGCAGAAATGTCATGAAGAACTTCTCGTCAATGGTGCAAAGTTTGGGTAATGAAAGCAGCGCATCACTTACAATGGGAACGGCTACAGGTCTTCTTCAAAAACAAGACAAGGAAGCAGATGTCAGCCTAGGATATGACCAACACATGGAGTGGGAGCAAGTAAGTACATTAAAGCACTTAAAGACATAACAATAGTGAATGTGTTGGTATAATCATACTTAAACAGAAGATTCAGCACATTTTCCCAGAATGTTCTAAATGTCTTGTCAGTGCCTGATCATTCTAAATGATTTGACCTATTGTGTAATTTCACTACTTACTGTACCATGTTCTCAGCCAGAAATCTAGTATGAATAAACACATTTTGTCTGATCTTATCCCTGCCTCTATAGGTTGACCCTTCGCAGAAGTCCGAATTAATATGGTCTGTAAAGATTCCAGCAGAAGCAATAAAAATGTCACACTCCAAAGACAATGGAACACCATTTGTTGGGGTTTTGCGATTCCCTGAGCTTTCTGTGGTATTATTGATACAAATGAATACTATGTCTACTTATTTTTCAGACTATACCTGGGGATACTGTATTAGAAATGCTGTAGTATGCTGTAGTGTTTTCTCTGTTTTCCCTCCCAACACACCTGATCCAATTAACTAACAAATTAAAAAGCCTTTCCTGGGTAGAGGTGTGTGTAAGAGAAAGCTGAGGGCTCAAGGTTGGGAATAACTGCTGCAGGATATTTTGTTTTGGTGTTTGACTTTCTGAAAAACAGCTTATGCTAGATATTCTAAAAGCATGCCTTTATAATAATTGTTTTAGGAAGTCGATAGCGGATTGACATTGGCAAGTGACATTTTTGGAATATCAATGGGGGTGAATATCACAAATCTCACCGACACCATAGACATCTGCTTTAGAAATATATCAAAGGTAAGAAAATGTTTTACTGTGCAATAAAAACATACTCAAACAAATTTCCCAGCAATTGTATGTCTATCTGTCACTCAAAAAAGTTCAACTGCATTTACACAGAAAGGACCCAATATGACCTGCAGTTCTTCAGATGATGCAGGTGAATGTTCAAATTGCAATCATCAAAAATGGTGAATCATTAATGTGAATCATTAAAAATAATAAATGCTGAAAGATGTTCTTGTAATGCTTGGATTAAAGAAAGTTGGACCACGTCTGGCTGTTCCACAAAGCAAGTCAACAACACCATCACATGCAGTTGCACTCACCTGACTTTCTTTGCAATATTGATGGTAAGTGTACCAAAGAGGTGAGACAGGATGCATTTGCAAGAGACCTTTATTGTAGGGGCCATAAATCAGAATAGTAACATCCCAGACTGTCACAATGTCAGTTTGCACATCTATTTATTCTCCACTGTAAATATTTAGATACATTTAGTCCAATAGCTTGTATGTATTGTTATATTTATAATGTTTACATTTGTGTTCGTTAATTCAGTCTATTCTTTATTCTATTTCCTCAGAAGCAATCTAGGGTTCAATTTCATGACACATTGTGCTTTTATGACTGTGTATGTGACAAACATCTTGAATCTAAACTAAGAATATCAGAAGGACTTATTCTGGGTGCCGCAGCTTTAAAATGTGTGTTGAGAACGATGCTTGTCATTTTCCCGAAGTTTAAAGAATGGGTTCGGTTTCACCACCCAGGAGACTATCCCTGTCATACTAAAGCACATCGTTTTATTAAAACCTCATTAATGATTCCATGGATGAACTAAAAAAAACTGCTAATGTTATTGACCGCTCTATTTTTTTGCTGGTTATTGCTTTTGTAATTTGTGGGAGTGTGTCTCTCTGTTGACTGTTGACCACACTCGATTCAAAAAAATGTTTGGAGAAAATGTAACAATAATACGTATAAATAATGTATAATACCTTGGAAATGTTAGACTACCTAGCACTCTTACATCATCTTACAATTGCAACCACGAAAATAGTGTTATAAGCAGAGTCTGTGGATATGAGACTCCCACCAGAAACTGAATCAGGAGTGAAGCTGCTGGAATACAGCACATAGAAAAGCTGCTATACAAACACTTTTAAACACATATGGAGGGGGGTTCTTATTTTTTACACATCGCACACTGCAATAGGTTAGAGAAGAAGAGCAACTTGTGCATGTTACACACACACACACACACACACACACACACACACACACACAATGCTCCAAATTGTACAAACAGTGAATCAAATCAGAACAAAACTTAATATCTCCAAAACAGTAATTTTACAGAAGAAAAATATTTCACTGGACATTAAAATGGTTTAAAAATCACAAACTAATAAAAAAAGAAATGATAAATAATTGGAGCAAGTTACGAAGGATACACAGAGATCTGTACTGGGGTTGATGGCCATTGGGTGGAGCTTTGAGAAGAATGATGAATAAAAGTGATGTTTGTTGGTGCGTTCCTCTATTTTTCTTTCTGTACTTTTAAAGCATTTATGTAATCATTTATAAGATTTAAATACAAACAGTGTGCTTTAGTATGACAGTGATAGTGTCCTTTAAGGAAAACTGAACCTATTCTTTAAACAAGGCTTCAGATCATCATTAATCACTTCGGGAAAAAGACAAGCATCGATACAAGCTTCTCCAGGCAGCCAGGATAACTCCTGGTATTCTTAGTATAGTTTCAAAATGACTCAAAACGGTAACTCTTTGTAAATTTTCAGAATAATTTATGTATTTCAAGGTTACATTATTTTAAATCCTTAACATGTGGAAGTGTTTCTCTTCCAGTAGTAATCTAAAAGATGAATCTGGGAACCTTTCTCTTAAAAATACAAATTTACTGTAGTGTCCTAGATTATCTTATATCATCATCATCCATGACTGTTCGCTAAAAAAAACTCTGTGCATTTCTGCATAGTCACCAATGAATTTGGAGCTAAGTGGTTTTGATTTTCCCATACATGACCTAAATTCACAGCTCTCTTTACCATGTTCCCTCAGTCAGAACCAGGCCGAAACATCTCAACAAGTGACATAACAACACTGACCTATATCACCGCCGTCGGTTGCGGCTTGTCCACGTTCTTTCTCCTCGTAGGCCTATTCGTTCACTTTGTGATGTGGTACAGTCACTGTCATCTCTCATAATATATATTTCTCAGACCAAATCATAAACAAAAAATATATATTTAATACGGCCGCGTATACACAGTGGGTGACTGTCCTGCTTTTATGTCCGTAGGGGTTCAAAATCCAGGCTAGGAACAACAATCCTGATGAATCTATTTGTGGCATTAGTCCTCCTGAACATTACCTTCTTGTCCAACCAGCAAGTTTGGAGCCAACATAACATTGGCTGCATCATTATAGCTGCAACTATGCACTTCTCCATGCTGGCCACATTCACTTGGTTTTTCATCCAGGGACTTCATTTCTACCTGATCCTCAGTTCAGTCAACATGAAGATCAGAAAGTACAAGCTGTCATACATTGGTACAGGATGGGGTGAGTTTCATTCAATGATTCATTATGCATTTAAGGTGGGAGCAAAGTCTGCTGACACAGAAATAGCATTTTATTTAGCACACAGAGGAACCTTTGAAGAATCTAAAATGGTATTTTTGATTTGGTTGTCGCTTTATTTCTTTACAGTGTAATTGTAATTCTATATGCACAGACTAGTAAAATATTACTCTATAAATGACATTTGCAAAAAATAGTAACACAGAACTACACACACACACACACACACACACACACACACACACAAGTATTATGCAAAGTGCATACATCAAATACTTTTATCCTAGATGTCGCCAGCTGTATGGTATTCAAATCAATGTTCACTCAAATGTTTTGGTACAAATGCTACATTAGTTAGAGACAGCTGTTGATATGGTTAGCACACCTGATCTATTCTTTTGCTCCACACTATTTCATGAATGGGATTGCTCAAAATAATGGAATCCATCCTAATTCCTCCTTTTCAGGATTTCCAGCTATTGTTGTCATTGGGATAGCCTCCTCTGGGAATTATGAATCTGTGGATTATGTCCAAATGTAAGCTACTTTCTTAAACTACTGACACATTTCTCAGCGACAAAATATCAAAATATTAAACTCACTGTTCGTTTTTGAATTCCCAGGTGCTGGATCACCAATAAATATATTCATTACATAGTGAATGTTGGCTACTATTCAGTCGTTTTCATCTTCACTTCAGTCATCTTCATAATGATCATCCGAAGAATAATTCAAGCAAAACAAAGCGTCGTCAAAAGATCGTCAAAGAAAACAGGAGCAATTTTTGGCCTTTATGTTCTTTTGGGCCTGACATGGGGAGTGGCCTTCTTCAGCTATGGAGCTCTGACTGTTCCGTCTTACTACATCTTCACCATTCTCAATTCTTTCCAAGGTAGGTGGCACTTTCCTCCATTTCCACATGCAGCAGTTACACATTTGCACAGTGGGGGGATCTAGAAACGTTTACATGGAGAGATCAAAAATATTTTTTGGTAAATGAGGTTACAATTTTCATCCTTAGTCACCACCGCTGAGAGCTCTGCAACAGTTTTGTCTCGACATTTCTACTTTTTGAGCTTGTGCAACTTCGTTTTACATAAAAGGAATAATCCATAATAGATTAACTGACATTTGAATCAAATTAGTTGGAACAGTATTTTGCCAGGTGTCATATTATTAGACAGGATGCCAGCTGGATTGTGTAGCTGCCAAGCATTATTAGCAGTTTTATTAGATTCTGTTCATTAGTTCTTATTTTGCTCTGTTTTCAATTAGTCATCTTCAAATAAAGATATAATCAAGGTTAGATGCATTTTTTGAATAATTATTATTTTAACTTTAATGGGTTTTTAATTGTATTTTGTGTGCAAATTTACCAGTTCAGTCTGCATCACTACAGTAAAGGTAACAACTGGTTATATCCAGCCTCTAAGCAGTTTCTGATTAGACTGGGGCACAAGCAATATAAACCTAATAATTAGAGGTGTATTTATTTGTTTATTTACAAAGCAGAGCATACATTATTTTTTACCAGAGCTCATGGAGCCCCATCAGCCAACTTTCAAAATAACTGAAATATTATGCAATGAACTATATTTGTGGAAGTAACTCTAGCCCTGTACGTGTTATTGTCTATTGTCTATTCTAAAGATTTTAGAAAGTCATTATGTTGAATGAAATTTGCATCAAATAAGGCTGCAAAATTGGGATGGCCAGCTACAAGTTGTGGCATTACTGTTTTAGGCAGATCAAATCTGTTCTGATGTGGTTTCTGTATTTTGGTTAAAAAAAAGTATCTAATATTTTACAGAATGTACAGACCTGTCATTAATATTAGTAATCGAATCTTAGCCAAGCTAATTACTGAGCTGCACACCACAGCTGCACACAATGGTAAGTTTGGAAAACTGAACATTCCTAATTCAGCAGGAGAGCAAAATACATAAATGTTTAAAAAAAAAGTGAAATGTATAAAATGCACTGTAGTAAAACAACAATGAATTGTTGTTTATTATGGTACTGTTCTAGAAATGATTATTTAAAAAAAAAACATACTTTTACCAGGTTTCTTTCTGTTCATCTACTACTACTACTTTCGAAACGATGAGCCGGAAATCGGTCAATCTGCATCTTCCTCTGACCCGTCCTTGAGAAAGCCAGCCAACTTTAGCTCCACAGAGCTGTCAGAACCTGGTACAGTCACAGAATACAACTGAAAAAGTCTGATTGGGGGTGAGCACCAAACGAAAGGAAATAAATCTAAAAATTGGTCAGTGAAAATACTGACTCATGGGTCATATTATATGAAGCACAAAAAAGACACACTGTTCTTTTTTAGAGGAATCTAGCAATTTACATGTGCTTTAAAAACCACTGAGGGGGAAAATGTGTAGTTTATGGCTAAGTTAGCTAACTAGCAAATCTAGATGGGTGTTTAACTTACTGGGTCTAATATAAAGAATGTGAATGAAAAACACAACCACATTCAAACAGGCAGGGGGTTTTTGTGAATGGGCAGCCTTTTTAAAGATCTTTGTCCATATCAGACGAAAGCCAACAACAAAAACACGTAAACAAGCAAGCTAGTGCATCTTAGCCTGCCATCAGTCTGCCCTTCTGCCTGTTTGTTCATTTTTTCAAAAGACCAGCTTTCCTGATGTCAAGAACCAGACCGTTTAAGAATTAGTCATATAAAAGGTGTTTAATGCTTTTACTGAGCTGTGAATAACATTACCTATGTAGAGCCTGTGTTACTCATTTTTACTCCAGACTTGTGTCATGCTCTTGTGTTCAGTTCTGCTTCAATGGCACAGGCATATTGTTCAGACTGAGGAATATCAATCACACCTGATCTGAATATTAGGCGTCCTATCAAGCAGTTCTAATATTTTGCACATTATTTTGTTCTATTTTTCCTTCTATTTCTATTTTTATATATTTTCTCTTAGTAGGATTGTTAATAGAAAGAGACAATAAGAAAAAATAGCCCTTTGACTGTGATTTAATATCATACATTTATTGTATGTTAGAGATAAATGTATGTATTCTTAAATGTTGTACTTTTCAGGGATTTTCAGGGATTCATGAAAATCAACTGTTCATGGTAAAATATGTATGTATGTAAAATATGAGCTGTCTATGTACTGTCTACATTTGTAATATTAGGTCCTCTTTTGAAGCATCACAAGAGGGCAGTGTAAGCTTACTGTAAAAATGTCAATCTGTGCCGATGACTAGAGCTTCACAGCACACACACACACACACACACACACTCAAAGCTGTTTTATTTTAAAAATGTTTTTATTTTAGGAACACTGCCAGAGAAGAGCTAAAATAAACTTTTCATTTAGGGTTTTCAGTTACATGATTAGGACTGAACAATTATTTAAGGAGCTAAAAGAGGTTCTTCCATGGCATTTCTGTTTTTAGGAGGTTCAATACATCATGAATGTGCTATGAGTACTATGTCATTTCTGCGAGTGGTAGCATTTTTTGGCTTCTGTCTCAACCATTTCAAGCATATAGTTCATTTTGTGACTAACCAGTTCCAACCTAAAATACAGGTGTGATTCATAGTGACAAATAAGCCCCTTCCCTCCCAGCTGTGCTAAATGAGTAACGCATTACTGTCAACACATTAACATGTGGTTTCAACCTGCAGTCTCTGCTTCACTGTAATTTCCTGTGATGTTCATTAAAGACATGCACTACATAGCCCTAATCTCACACACACATACACATAAAACACACACACACTACACTTTCCATGGAGATTGAGAGGCCAGAGCACTTGCGTGTCCACGAGTAATTGCCCCAGAATCAGCTGAGGGTCATGGCCACAAACCAGTGTGTCTTAATAGGCCCCTTCGTAGATGATCTCATGGCTACCTGTGGTGCTGCGACGCCTGAGGGAAATCTTTCCCCTCCCAAGAATTGCGCTCCTCTTCCAAACATCCAGCCAACAAAGCCTAGCAGCTCACAGTGGTGATTACTCTTCTCATTTGTGTCGAGAATGTTTAGGGGTATTGCTCATGTGAAAAGATGTTACTGTACCATCTTTAACAAGAATTCTGTTGCATGTCAACCATAGCATACTGTTGTAGAGCTGTTAATTGCATTCATAATAATGCTGAAATAAATTACTTTATAAACATCCATGTATTTTGTCATGGTTTGTTTTTTTCATGTGTTGCCTAACAACCGTGTTTTGAACTGAAAACTAGTGTTAAGAAGTTTCTTAAAATAATCAAAACATTTTAGGGCCTGAGATGCTGTGACTTGATCTGTTTTATACACTATATGGACAAAAGCTATGGGACACCTAACCATTACACCCACAGGGACTTGGACTTTGCATTCAAATACATAGACTTTAATATGGAGTTGGTCCTACCTTTGCTGCTATAACAGCTTCCACTCTTCTTGAAAGGCCTTCCACAAGATGTTGGAATGTTTCTGTGGTAATTTGTGCCCATTCATTCTGTATTTATGAGAATTCATGAGGTCAGGCGCTGATGACAAGAAGACCTGGCTCACAATATCCCTTGCAGTTCATCCCAAAGATTATGGATGAGGTTGACATCAAAGTTGGAAGCATGGCGTTGTCCAAACTGTCTTGGTATGCTCGAGTATTAAGACGGCCCCTCACTGGAAGTAAGGTCAATTCAATAATTCAATAACACAGAGGTATATAAGAGGTATGTCCCAATACTTTTGTCCATATAGTGTATGTTGGAATGAGAATTTCGTACCAGACACATTCACCAACAGGAAACCGATGCAGATGGAACTGGAGTTATGTGTTTATGGAGAGAGATACTAGTAAGAGGCATTGTCGAAAGTCAATTCTCATGGAAATAAAAGCATGTATTACTTTTTAGAATCAACCTGTGATAAAAATGGCCACCACCTGGCATTTACAAAGGAGGTGAAACAACATGACAATTCAGGGGGACAACCCTGCAGTCTTGTTCTGCAAGACTTGCATTCATGCATTCACTTCATCGATCCATTGCTTAACAGATTTTTCTGAACTTTGTGGTCACATTACTTTTTGACAACCAAATTTCTTTTAATGTAAATTTTACTTGAAGTTGTACATTTATTATTTTTGATCACAGGTGCAAGTACATCATTTCAGTTGCACAATTAACAAAAAGAAATGAATGATAAGCACTGAACTATGTTAAAAAAAATCAGAAGCCTCACAATTAAATAATAGTGGAACTGTTGTATGCAACCTGTATTGGCTTATGGTCTAGTGGTTCCCAATTCTGGTACCCTTTCTTTGAGTTAGGATAAGAGAATTTTGTGTGACCATGAAGAAAACACTGGTAGCGTTCTCAATAGTCAAAATTTAGACTGCATTTCTCAGCTGTGTTAAAAAAATCCTTCTGATTGACGTAGTATTGTAGAAATGCAACCTACCTTCATGTTTCATGTGTTATCAACTTGTTTTAGTAGAGCTTTGATCATCTTTCTCAGGTTCACCTTTAAAATAAAAGGCTCTGGTCTTGTGACCAGTAACATCAAACCTATGATTTAATTTACAGTTTACCATTCGGTGAAAACCAAACAATACTGCAGTTACAGTTGATTAAATGAGGAAGGACAAGTTGCAAAATATGAGCTACAGAATGAGGTTTTTGGGTATAAATTCTTTAGTTTGCCACACTATTATATGGGAAAGGGGGAGGATGCATGCATCCACACCTAACTGACTGGTCATTTCTTTCTGCTGTTGCTTAAAAATTCTAGTGGGTGATTTTTATTTTGTGCAGCATATTAAAAATGTTACATCTGGGAACATGATATTAAAATACAATCCTGTGTCTAAGCCTTAGTTCATAGTAAAGGCATTTTCTTGCAAGACATTTCTTACAACATATAATTATAAAGAATCGAATCCTATCTAATATCATACTGAATCTAATAATGTGTTTGTTGACACTCTCCCTCTCAAACAGGAAATGCTTTGTGCAGTGGTGCCCTCCCCAGACAGTCGGGAAAGAAACCGGCTATGACTGATGGCAGTCATGTTTAGTGATGAGCTTTTAATATGGGCTAGGAAAAGCCAGTAAGAGTCTCAGCTCAGGAATGTTATGGTTAAACTTATGACTGACACTAATGTAAATATACTTCGTGGGGAGTGGAGGTTAAGAAAGCTGACACAAAGATCGTTAATGATTTGGGAAGAATCCTTGGCCCTGGTTTCATTATGACTAATGCATTGCATTTTTTTTTTGGTTCCTGCGCTTACCTCAGAGAAGTTCAGCTGACAAATTCATTTGCCGACAACCATTTAGACACAAACTGCAGTGAGTACAGCACATAGCCTCTTTAAACATAGTGTTTGTGGTTATTATTTCACACTTTCTGCCGTAGCAAAATAAATTTCCCACTTGTGGGACTAATAAAGGTTTATCTTATCTTATCTTATCTTATCTTATCTTATCTTGTCTTATGTGAAACATTCGAAGGAATGATTAAATCTGATATGAAAATGCCACAAGAGCTTCCAAATGTCCAGGTTGCAGGCAATAAAACTGTTTGGCTTTATTGTCTCTTTCCTGAACTGCAACCAGCTTCTCTCCCCAACAAACAAGGCGAGGTACACTTGAACAGTAATGTCTTTTGATTTTCTGAAAAACAATATTAATGAATAATATCCTGTTTCCCCCACTATCCTTGCACTACCCCACCATATCATGCATTATGTATTTTTATAGGTGTAAGTGTTAGACATTTTCACTGTAAAGCATGGTGGAGGGAGTGTCACAACTTCAGCATGCATGTTCACCTCATTCATTGTTATCATATAATGACCTTGTCAATATATAATGACCTCAGTGTGGTAAAGAAACTTGCAAAGTAGTTTGATCCATCTTCCAGAACATCATTAACCCAGAAAAGAGTTCAAGTCTATCTAAGAACTTAAATGTAGTTAGGCTTGCATGCTAAATTAAACTCTGAGCAAAAAATTACACAGTAATTATTAAAGCATTTATTTCCCACTGCTACCTATTTTACATTACTAAGTACCGTATGAACACTGTAAAAAGTCTGTAGTGGCTTCAACTTTAAAAAAAAAACATTATGTATGCACATTTTGGAGTAAACTGAAACTTTGAATATAAACTTAAACCTTACGTTTAGAGGAGCTACTGTTTAAAGGGTCCATATCGCAGTGCTCACAGGCCAGAAGGTGGAAAAACGCCCTGAACAGGTTGCTGGTCATTATCAGGGCAGACACACACACACTTACACCAGACCCGGGGAGACCATGGAAACTGCAAAGAAGGGACCCTCATCCACCCTGGCTGAGAACTGAACTGCTGGGTTATGCCATCAGTACCAGCTGTTCAACATTACTATCTGAGAGTAATCTGAGAGTAAACTTCTAATATTCTCAAAAACTACTAGTCCTTCATTAATGTTCTTAAAGTTTGTCCTATAATACAATGGACAACAACAGAACAGCAGATTTTTATTGAAACACCACAGGAGTCTTCATAGCTATGAGACCAAAAATGCACAAAGACTGAAAAACAGGCAATTGCTATTAGGCTAGTTCATTAAACTCAACACTTGTTAGCTAAAATCACACCATAACACGGAGCTACAATAGCTCTCAAACAAACAGCTTAACAGTCAACAGCACAATCAAGTCAAGTAGGGTTATAGTCATTTCAACCATATATACAGTACACAGTGAAACAAAACAATGTGCCTCTAAAATCATGGTGAAACACAACAGCAAAAATGGAAGACTACAAGACTAAGTGTGGACAGGACAAAATATGCAGAGAGCAAATAGAAGGTGAGAGCAAGAAAGACACGAGAGCAATAAAACTGGACAAGACAACATTTGATGCAATTGACAGCTACAGTACTAGGCTAAATAAATACAATATTATGACAGACACTGAGTTGTTAGGTGTGCAAAAATGCAGAAAAAGAGGTAGAAAGCAATAATTAATAATTGCACAAATATAGCAGAAGCAGAAGGAGAGAGTCTGTGCATTATAATAATAAATAGAGGATATTTAACGAGGCAGTTGGTGTTTTAGTTGTTTGTTTCAGGCAGGAAAGGTTTCACCTTACATATAAACCATCCAGATATATTCTGAAAAACTTATATAATGCTGACCCCAGATCATTGTATCCAAATGAGCAAGTCTGAACAATCATTCTCAGAATTCACAGAACTGTGCTTTTTAATTCCTTTTTCAGGTTAAGTCAAGTATTTTCCAATGTGGATTTTTCCATGAATATTGTCTAGTTGATTATGTTGCTTACTTGGGTTCATGGATCACTAATTATTCAATTATAAAAAACCAGTACAAAATACAGACATGCACCCAGAAATAAAAGGGTTGCTTTAGATGAACATTTTAACTCAAATATGAGCTGCTGGAAGAAATAAAATCACACAGTTTGTGCATAAATGTTTTCATAAGTGCTGGTTTTACTGCATGTTTCCCACAGAATCTAAACAGGCCTAGTGGATTTCAGAGGGGACCCCATTACATTTTTCTGTTTTCTCCCCCCATTTGTGTTTTCTCCCCTTCAACACACCTGACACAACTCATGAGGGGATTGATAATTACCTGATGAGTTGAACCAGGTGTGTCAGATCTGGGGAAAACACACAAATATGCATTGCATGCTATGCCCAGGAGAGGAACTGAGAAAACTGAGCTGCAATAAAATCTCAAACCTCCTTCTCACTTTCTAAACCTCCAGAGACCTTTAAACACTAGAGCCCATTTGGCCAAAATAATTAGCTTAATAGAACAGAATGCTTTTTTATTATTATAGGAGCCCAGAATGTTATTGGAATCATTGTGTCTTTCTGTAACAGATTATTTTTGCTCTTCTGCATCGATAGCAGAAATATAATTGCATGAAGTAGGACAAGGTAGAGTGGATTTTATGTTCCTGAGCTTTTTTTCAGGACCTAAAGTCTGCATTCCCTGCTCCCTCCCTCTTATGTCCTTGAAATGATTTATTTCCCAGTAACTCTACTCATGAAATTGATGTGGCCCTGGGACCCTTTGTAGCATATGGTGTTCCCGCCGTTTGCAGTAAAACTGCCAGCCGAGGTCCACAGACAGGGCAGTCCTTGCGTGACATGGTGTGTGTGTGTGTGCGTGTGTGCGTGTGTGTGTGTGTGTGTGTGTGTGTGTGTGAGTGTAGAAATGTGAAGTGATTTCCCCTTCTAAAGAGAACTGAATTTGGTTAATATGCCCATAGCCTTACAATTGGAACAGTGTGTTCAATGCACAGTTGCACTGAACACTTAAATAATACACTTAATATGCACTCACAAGCAGAGGTGGACAGTAACGAAGTACATTTACTTGAGTACTGTACTTAAGTACAGTTTTTGAGTATCTGTATTTCACTT
>JBBPCY010000001.1:40444392-40455784 GCA_037974405.1 Brachyalestes nurse
AATTTGACTGTATGACTTTCACTTGTATTGGAGTAACATTTGACTAGTGGTATCTGTACTTTCACTGAAGTAATGAACTCACACTCACACCCTGCTCTTTAAAAAGTGACTGTTGCTGTGGGAATGAATCCTTATACCTCCAAAAAAGTAACATCATAAGAGAAGGAAAAATGTAACCCATAATGATCAAAGTAATTTGAGCCACTATTATTGGTCCATTTAAGGTAACTTAATATTAGAATATGATTATTGACCATTTTATTGGTTCATTCATGATGAAATATTAACACCGTGTAGACAGCAGCTGGTGATTTTAAATTGTGTAAAAAAACATAGAAGGTTTTGTATGGTATAGTAGTAATGGTATACGACAGAATAACTGCGCAATTAACCATTTATACATTTAAATGACCATTGAAGAACCACTTTAAGGGAAATTTATACATCAAGACTTCTTTTGGTCTGAAAACGTTAGGGTACATAAACCTTTCACTGAGTCTTCATGGTGAGGCTTGCAGAGTCTTAACATGTGCCTTACTGTGAAAGTCCACAGGGCCATAGGGCTGTCTGAAACACATGATCCACAAGAAGAGATCACGCAGAAAAGTTTTGTAAACGTCCAAAAAGTCCACTTGGGACCCAGGCTTCCTGACTTTCTTTCTTTTTTTTTTTGTCAGGTGCAGTCAGTCACAAATCAAAGAGTATTTAAAATGTAATCCTGTCCTATGGACAATATATCAACCTAATTTATGCTTCTTTATGTTTCTGGCTATATATATGACTTTTTTCAGATAGTCAAAAACTATAAGCGTTGTCTACTGACAAGAATGAGAAAGACAGCATATCCCAACAGCTCCATTGTAATGTTTTAGAAGGTTACTAAATACATATATTGACAGATAGTAGAAGAAACCGTTTCATAAAAGAATGAATACAATTATAGATTATTTTATTTTTAGATTAAAAATGAATGTCTTTAAAGCCATTCACAATTCATGTGCAAATGTGATTTTAATGTTGATATCAACCATGGAAGTTCCCCCTGCTTAGCGATTTTTTACTTGCAGCTCTGTGGCTGTACAAATTTGACATGATTACATTTAGCAATTCTGTGAACATCCCAGATCTGGATTGGGCAACGGTTCTCTCAAACTTTGGAGAACCTCATTCCCAACATGAGTGACTCCAGCATGGATAATTACACCTGTAAGAAACGGGAAAATTAAAGGTGAGCTAAAAGCAGGCTAATAGGACTAAGGCCTCGTTCACACGGACGTTTGAATCTTGGATAAATGAACGCGCACTGCACTTTTGTAGCGTTTTGTATCTGCGTTTGATTATCGTTACACTGGCGTTGACGCTGTTTAACTCCAGCCTGCAGCCCAATGTGTAGTTTCGTGTATTCACCTGTGGGTGCAGGAATAATTCTCTCCAGATTCTTTACGTGTTTTACATTTTCCTTCAAAACTTGATTTGTCGCGGTTCCCGGAACAATTGAATAATGGGACATATTCGGTCACCCAGAACGTCACCCGAACGCCATGTAAACACAGTACCGGCGTTTTCTTCGCGTTCGTCAGGATTTCGGTAGAAATAGACGCCAAGGGAATTTTGCATGCAGAGTTTTTTTGACGCCACCCGAACGCACAGCCGACCGAGCGCCGGGGCTGAACGCCCGTGTGAACACTGTGATTTACTCCAATGAGCAAAAAAACGGTCGGCGCTCAGTCTGCGCTCACCTGGTGCCATGAACGCCAGAAAAACGCCTGATTCAGGCGCCCGTGTGAACGAGGCCCAAAGGTGGGAGACAAGAGATCTGAATGTTTGAGAAATCTTATTGGGCTCAGACAAATATTTCAAGCTTTCCATTGACTGTCTGCTAACTATTTTCATCAGCTTGACCTGTGGAGACTCCCAAAAGGTAGGTGCGGGCATCTGTGGTGTGTTTAGGGGCGTTGGGGTTGAGGAACCTGTAAAAGCATTCAGACAATGTTGCTGACCTCAGGTTTCATGCCTGCACTCTTCTGCTGGAACCCCTCAGCTCTTCTCACAACAGGGACAGAGCCACTGGGGTTCCTGTCGTCCTCCTTCTGTCACGAAAGGCATTCCCACTGGGACCACATCAGACATCAACCCCATCAACTCTTTACATGCAAGCGCACAGTGAATATTGTTTATACCTTCAATCAAAATGGTTTCAGGTTCATTATTTCCTTGTGCCACAATTTATTACACTTTTTCATTCAAACATCTAATGAAACAAAATAAATGTGTTATTGCTTTCATTCATATATAGAAGGTATTCTGTACACACAGATGATTTATAATAAATTATTACATGCATAATATGTGTAATAGATTACATCATGAATATTTTGTAAGCTTCCCTGATCTAAATGAATAAATAAATATACATGTATATAATGGACTATGCTGTAGGGTCTGTAGAGTGTGCAAATGCATGTATATGGGTATGAGCATTATGACTTGCTAGCTGGCTAAGGGGCAAACAAACATGCACTTGTGAAAAAGGAATATACTTTAGTATGTCAATAATACTACAGTAAACAGTAAAACTACAAATGTTACAATAAAGCAGAAATCCTGTGTGTAAAGTATTTAGTACTAGCAGTAAAGTCTTTCAAACACTGTCCGTAAGTGAACTACTCTACGGTGATGGGTAGTTCACATTTTTTTAAATCTAATATGTGTGAACTTTGTTCTCTTTTTTCTTATGAACCTCAGCGGTTTAAATAGCATGAATCGCTTCATCTATGGGAGTTTAAAAATCCCATTATTTGCCATTACCAATACCATTATTATGGCTATCAAGTTTAATAGGTTTCAGTTCTAATTGCAAATGACAAAAGTGAATAAATAATGTTACTGAGAGAAATACAGCCAAAATTTCACAAACCGGTTCTAGAAAGAAACCCAAAGGTTTCCCAAAGGTCTAGTTCTTTTTAGAACAAAAGTCCATTTAGTCTGCCAGGATTTTTGTGAGTGTAAGTTCACTGCGTTACCAGTAAATGAGTTACCAATAAATGAGTTACCAATAAATGAGAAATATAAACAACAGATAACAAGCCTTTGTAGATGCTTTTTAATCTGTCATAGATGCATTAAACTAAATATGCAATGGAATTTTAATTGGAATATAAAAGATTTGACCAAATCTAACCATAAACCTAAACCTAACCACACCTCTTACCATAACCTAAATTTGACAATAAGCCAAATGCTAATGCTCTAAATAATAGTTTCACCAGTTTGTGAACAATTTAAGCATTTGTAAGAGATCCATAACTAAAGTGTGACGGAAATATTTTGCTATCAAGCCATATTTGCATATTAACCACATACTTCAAGTAGTGGACAGGTTTAATAAGTGATAATCTACCATACCATTTAATCCAGAACTTTTTACATTCCTTTGGATCTTTAGTTTTGGAAATCGTTTAAATTTCTTCTGGTTTTATGCAAATTCTCCACACACAACGCTGGCTTTCCTGCTATTAGCTCTAAAAGCTTGTCAGAAGTTCATATCTCATTGGAATAGTGACAGGTTGTATGTTACAATTGGTCACCTGGTGTTTCATTGAGACAATCAGTTTGCCTGACACAGCCCAGTGCTGCAACTTTAGCTAATGCAAAAGAAATGTGCAATTTCTAAGACAAAGCAGGAAAAATAAAGGGTCCTAAGATAATTAGGTGCTCCCCTAAGGACCCCACTACATTTCACACCTTGATTACATTATCAAAGCACAAGTAAGCATTTCCAACTGCAGCCCCCTCTGCTGTTAAGGAGTTGTCATTTTTTTTTTAAATGTCGTTGCTTTATTGTCTATTTACAATATAAATAGACAGTATAATGTAAGACAAGAGCAGTCTGTTTTCAGTTTAGCTTATCTGCCTCTCCAGAGTGCCTCAGAGTGTTTTCTCTTTTTTCAATCAAGACTCTTTCTCTCTGCTGGGTGAAGTTCTTACTCATTCCTGTGCATATGTCTCAAGATCCTAAATAAACAAACACACGTCTTTCTGAGCGTTCACTTTTCCTACCACTTGTGATCAAAATCCTTTCCATCGGTTCGTCTGCATTCAGGGTTAGATGCAAGTTCTCATCCCAAAGACCGGATGTGTTAGTGCTTATCCTGGATTTGTAGAGGGAGAGAGGGGCTTTTGCAGTACTGGGGGCCTGCTCTGTAATGCTTCTCATTTATCTTTTATAGTTGTCATTCGGATGTGGCTATGAGTGACTGTGGAGCATTGTCGCGAAGCATGCGACTGTGCTGTTTGAAAGTGGTCTTTGGCAAACCATGCTATTTGCGGTTGCTGACAGATCATCTTGAACGCATAAATCTTTTTTTCCATACGTTGCTTGAGGACTTCAAGTGGTTGTGCAAACCTATGGACTTTTTTTGTTTGTTGACAACAACTTTCAGAACCTCTGTCATTTGCACATTGCAGTGAGAAGACCACATGCCTAAACTGTTCGCCCTCGCAGGCAGTTGTCCCTCTTCGCATGCAGTTGTGTGCGATAGGGAAAGCCAGGGTTTAGGGTTCAATCAGGCAGGGTCAGGGGTTAATGCACAGCACTACTGAGTGTGTGGCTCATTTTTATCACAATGGCGCGACTGTGATTGATCCCTTTCACTGGACTGCTGCCTCAAGATAAGCTTAAAGGGTTATGGTGCACCACCTGTGCATTCTATCTCACATGCACATGCTGACAGAATGCCAATGTCACAATGCCTTTGATGAACTGAAAGTGCTATGTGAGGTACTATTTAGGGTCCCACTTAATATTCTATCTAATAAAAGTGTAGAAACACTTCCATGCAACATCAGTGTAACAGTGTTACAGTTGTGCAGCTTTTGTAAATACACAAGTTTTTCATTTTATAAAGACTAATATTAAATATATTATTCACATTAAGTAATAACTGATAAAAAAAAAGAAAGATATTGTGCTGACTGCTGCTCTACGCTGTACTACTGTGTTCAGCCCCCTCTCTGTTTTTTTTTCTGCCCCCCCCCCAAATGCCCTCCTACCCTGAGCTTCCCCTCCTCTCGTGCCTGGTCCGAATACAGGCCGCACATGGGCAAGGAGCCAAAGCAAATAAACCAGCAGCGCGCTGCCTAACGAGGGCGTGAAAGGGGTCAGAGGGGAGCTCAGCAGGAGGGGAGCAGGAGGTGACAGAGGGGAGGGACCCAGTCACGCAAACACAACAGGAGCCGTCACAACTGGCTCCGGCCTTCTCACGCAGGGGCCCAGACATGGTGTCTTGTCATGCAACAGCCGTTCCATCAAAGCCCATTAGTGCTGACGATCAGGCGATAAGAGTAAAAAAGAAGGCCAGTACAATCCCACCCACATTTGCTCTCCTTCTCCTGCTTTACTCCAGTAATAACCCCTGAGCAATTCAGCTTTCCCAGTTTGACACGGACTGCCATGGACAGATCTACAGATGTTGCCCTGGTTCTAGGCAAATTTTCACGTTCTTGAATAGCAAGGCGGTTGCCTGCTGAGGTCAAGGCCTATGGAATAGAAATTCAAAAGCAATACACAGTTTTACCTCTTTACCCTTAACAGTCCACATGCGGCCTTAAATTAAAGTTCTTCACTTTCATTACGCCTTTTACAGTGGCTACAAATTTTTTTTACGCTGTTTCATCACACCAGCCGCTGCAAATGGACCAGCAGGGAATGTTCCAGAACCACCTGTAATACTGTATAATGAGCTATATTCATTCACATTAAAATGAAGAGTCTTTTTGCGTTTCTCCTGTGAAGACAATTAAGGGTAGTGAAATGGCACTGCCATAACTAGAGGTGTCTGACAAAAATCGTAATTTGATGTGATGTGTATAAATTTGGCCATCTATTATTATCAAATTGCAAGATTTTTATAATATGCACAAGCCTGAAGTCAGCTCCAAGCTAATACACTGTGTTTTTTTTCCCTGGTGGGAGAATTCACTTTTAATGTGGGCCTGCTTCTTTAATTTTCATTCGTTTTCAGTCTGGAGAATGTATTTTTCAGAACCTGCACATAATAAACTGAGAGGCTCATACTGAACAATATAACTGAGGGGTGTAATCTACTATTTATATTTATCTCATCTTGTTTGGTTGAAGTGTATGAGGGTTATGGAGAACTTATGGAGCATAGGTGGTCTTCACCAGATGGTAGGCACACCAAACGTTATGGCCTCCATAAGGCACATATGGAATACATTGTGGAGGGTAGCTGTTCTCCTTAAAGTCTGTTCTCTCTATCAAGGAGTGCCTGGGATGGATATTACAGAATCCTAATCACCTAACAACTGGAGTAAAGATACCCGACTCCACTGAAGCAGAGTTTAGTGTTTTTACTGCTACAAAAGTTCTGTTCATGTGGACAAACGTGTAGCTTGGTAAGAAGCTACATCATACTCAGTTTTTATTGAGGTGTGCTCGTATTTCAGCTTATTTAAAGACAGTCATCATTACAAAGTTGTGTTGGAGCAGGAAAAATTACCTACATTAAACCCAATGTCTCATGTACAGTCTAATGTATTAAATATGTGAATATTTGTTAAGTCAAATAAGTTTACTGAAGCATTAGCTGACCTTTTCAGATAAAGCTGCATTAAATAAGCCCAGTGCAAAGCAGTGGACCTGGAGGTTACAAGACTGGGCTGTGGAGCCGTGGATTTTTACCAAAACACAACAATGCGGTTTTCACTATATGCGGTGCTCTTGGAACGTAACCTGTGAAAAGCGGGGGGTTACTGTATAGTATTTATCATATGGTACAGCTTCAAAAAAAAAATAAGAGACCAGTTGGACGGAAAAACACAACTATAAGTATGTCAAATTGTTGCCATTTTGTTTAAGAATGAACAAGAGATTTGTTTTCTTTGAATTATTCAAGTTCTGTAAACACTGCATCATTTCTCTTATTCTGATGTATTGTCATTTCCTTTAATGCTTTAACGAACAATATTTTTATGCTGAGAAATATCATCAGAAGATCTTAAAAACTAAGACAATGCTGTTCAGTTCAATACTTGCACCTGTAAAACCTGAGAAACTGAACATTTTTGCAGTGGTCTTTTGCAGTGTTTTTTTTTCCAGAGCTTTATATACAGGAATCTCATTCCCAACAACACCAATCCTACTCCCTGCCCACCTTATTCTAATAGGAAGCCCCCAGGTGTGCATTAAAGGCTAGAATATATACATCAGCACTAAAGTAAGTAAACCAAAGTCAAATTACACTGACACCATATATTTTTTCATGTGGAAATGATCTGCACTTCTAAAGCCAGTAAATTCAATGCATCATTTTTTTCACGCTGTCACGCTGCTCAAAGAATGCATGTATCATCTTCGCTAATTAGGGTTATCGACGTGTGTGTTGCAGGGGAATAGATTGCCATCTTTGGCTCTTTCCCCCTCCGGAGCTTTGACTCAGTGCTCGGGCGCGAGTGTGTGTGTTGTGTTTGCCGGAGCCCGGGTCACAGCAGAGGAGACTTCAGCCTCTTTGTTGCTCCTGAATGATTACTGAAGCTCTTCCAGCGAACGCAGATAGTGGAGATAAAAGATGGAGTTTCATTAGCCGCAGCCACAGTGGAGCTCGTGGCCTCGTTGGTCAGGGCGCCGATGGCCCGTGCTGCTTTAGCAGCCAAGGTCAGCCTCTCTGACACATGCTTGGCTTGCAAAGTGAATCAGACTCCTTTGATATATGGCTGTGTTTTCTCCGAGTGATTATAAAAAGCTCTGAACCTTTGGGCTTTCACGTCGACTGGGCTCTGTCACTCGCGCATATGGCCGGGAGAGCTTTTATTTGTTTTCTTAGGACGTTAGGAACTGCGGGTGGGTGGACCAAACGCTGGAAAGAGAAAGAATTAGATCTGTGGTATTTAAAGGGCAAATGGGGTGGATGTACACGAACAGTGCGATGGATGTCGACACACATAGACGCTTTCTGTTCTGCATTCAGATCTGTGTGTAGACTGACTGTGACATATGAACCAATATTTACAATATGATTTATTAAGTGTGGAAAAAATACGGCCAGAGAAAACATACACAGCTCAGGCACTGAAGATAAATAGGGCTTTGAATTTACTATAAATGTGTACATCGCTTCCACATGACTGAAAGATAAAAAAAGACAGTGGTGATTAAGTGTGCGTAATAAATTTAAGTCATGTGGTACCACTGACCGCAACCGAATCCAGTAAAACTGAATGCTGTAAAATGTGTGAAATGTAGTATTCTTACTGCATTCTTACCCTAAAGAAATAAAAGTTGGACTTCTCTGTGATGCCAACTCTGGAGCTGTCTGTGAAAGTTTCTTTTAGGCTCAGAGACTTTTCTTCAGCCAGTGGTGCACTAACTCCAAAGCCAAGACCAAAATTTCCTCCGGACTTCTGACTGAGAAACATTTCCACATTTTACATGTTTGGTGCCATCGAAAGATATGAGCATGAAAAAAGAAATCAGCAGATTAGCACTGGCCCATTGGCACTTTCCATACTGCTCCCCCCACTTCTAGTTGCTCCTAATTCCTAGTAGAATGGCCACGAGTGAACCACTGTCTTTAGAAAAGCCTTGTTCATTTTTGTTTCCATTATTTTCCTTTTGCAAAATACTGAGAATCTGGGACTGTGAAGCATGTGCTTAAATTGTGCCACATGTTGCTAATTAGAGCAAAGAGCCATGGAATTTCTTTGACTCAGGCCGGGGTCTCAGGGATGGGATGAAGCCAGTAGCTGGTGGTCTAGTGGTTAGGGAGTTGCCCCTGTGGAAGGTCATGGGTTCCAGGACTACCAGTGAACCTCTGAGGTACCCTGAGTGAGGTGCTCTGTTCCTGGCTGCCCACTGCTTCACTCGGTGAATGAGTTAAATACAGAGAAAGAATTTCACACTGTTCAGACTGTGTGCTGTGCTGTGCTATGGTGTGTTCATGCGTTACAAATATTGACATTTTTACTTAAACAGTGGCAGTGGGGTCACCTAGGTGCTCCTATAAGTTAGAGTCTCTAAGTCCAAGATAAGGAACTTTAGTTCATTTAGACTGCATTCTACTGGTACACTTTGTCTTATGATATATATTGAAGCCAAACTGATTACTTGGAACATCAAGTTAAATGTTTGTCCCACAAAAATGTGTTTGAAATAAAGCATTCTTTGTGGCATATGAGTGGGACTAATGGTCCGCGGATATGGTCCACCCCATTTTATAACCAGACTCAGAGGCGCTGCAGTACAGTTGTTCCGGGGACACATGACCACATATATACATATGGTTTTTGCTAAGTGGTTTTTATAAGGGATCCTTGGAAGACATTTAGTTGAGTAAACACTCTGAATATTTGTGCGCGTGTAAACACGGTCATTATTGAGACTCACTGTACGTTACATTATCCCTCTCATTACACGGCTGCTTGGCACAGCCGATAAATTAATTGCTTTCCATGAAACAGTTCATAAATTTGTTGAGACTCTGATTACCATACCAATCACACCTCAAAAGCACTGAAAGCACTGCCCATAAAACCCAGGCCATCTGGGAAACTAACTGCGGCGGTAATGCTCTGCGATACACTCGAGCAGAACACTTGAATTTTGGTGGGATTTTTATGTCTCAGAGCATACACTCATCACTGACTTCATTACAGACAATTACTCCATACGTCTGTCACTGTATGAGGCCTACCTACCCTATAGATCCTACAAGTGTCCAGTTACAGACTGTAGGACACCTGCAATAATGCACAATGTTCTACCCCGTTCTTAACCCTAAGACTTGGAGTGTATTAGTAAAATCTGGTTTCAGTAAATATAAATGGTGTAAATCAGTCTAAAATCAGTGTTTGTTCTCCGGACCCCCTCCCTCTGCGGGTTTTCTCCACCCGTTTGTGGGCGGAGACTATCCTGAAAGCTCTCCTGGGTTCAAAGATCTTGTGTTTTGTTCCAGTTGCTTCTAAGAGTTCATTTTTGTTCTTTATGGCATTTATGCCAGTAGTTATAATTCTTACATCTTTAAAAAAAGTACAATAACTTTGTTTTCTATGTGACATAGGAACACCAAATAAAGCTCAGCATGACTTCTGACACCTCGAGCACCAACACAAACCGGGCGGAACTTCCATGCAAGAAGCTAGTTGGCCATTTTGATGGCAATTTAAAAAAAGGATTTAAATTCTTACTAGTGTCTGATCCGGTCAGAGCACTAACCCAACCCTTCTTCCTCACAACAGCTCGTAATGCCTAGATCTAATTCACCTGAGTTCTAATCCCATGACTCTAATTAATGGACATAAATACTTCAGACTTCCACATTCGGATTTGTGAGGTTACTGAATGGTTGCTGTATCTTGTCATTCAGTTTATCTGGTTTGAATTACCCTGCCTGTCTTTTCTCGACTTTGATTCCTGTCTCTCTCCTTTGTTCTGTTCACTGATTTGGGTTGCCTTTCTGGACTGGGACTATTTGGATTCTTCCCTTGTACTCGACTCTTTGGTATGACGATTTGGATTTGTTTGCTTATCAGGCTGCCCTTTAGTGTTGAAAATCTGCCAGTATCTGATTTTTGTGTTCTGCTGATTTACGGATTTAATATTGCTGCCTGTTTTACTCCACGCTTGGGTCTATCTTAGTCTGAACCTGACAGCTAGGTTGAAAGTGTCGTACCACCATAATATCCAACCAAAAGCACCTCTGTGGTCAAAAAATGTGTAGTTATAATTAGCTATATAACTGCAAACCACCTTACATCTATATTAACAAGCTCAGGTCTTTGTCAGTGGAATGATCTGCTCCATCAGACGTATGGGATTTACAGTGCATCTGGAAAGTATTCACAGTGCTCCACTTTTTCTATGAAATCCTATGTTACAGCCTTATTCCCAGATCGATTAAATTAATCTTTTAGCTCAAAATTCTACACACAATGCCCCATAATGACAAAGTGAAAAATGTTTCTTTGAAACTTTTGCAAATTTATTAAAAATAAAAAAACATAATAAAACATTAACATAAGTATTGACAGTGTTTGCCATGACCTTCAAAAGTGAGCTCAGGTGCATCCTGTTTCCGCTGATCGCAGCTTGATTGCAGTCCAACTGTGGTAAATTCAGCTGGTTGGTCATGATTAGTTGACAGTGCATGGCAGAGCACAAACCAATCCATGAAGTCCATGAAGTTGTCCATAGACCTCAGAGACGGGGTTGTATTGAGTCACAGATCTGGGGAAGGCAACAGAAAAATTGCTGCAGAACTGAAGATCCCAGTGAGCGTCGCGGCCTCCATCATCCGTAAATGGAAGAAGTTTGGAACCACCAGGACTCTTCCTAGAGCTGGCCGCCCGTCCAGTCTGAGCGATCGAGGTAGAAGGG
>JBBPCY010000001.1:40455884-40468337 GCA_037974405.1 Brachyalestes nurse
TTCCCTCTCAGACGGACACTTAAATTTACCAGAAAATTCAAGGTATCAGCCTTTGTTTTGTTTTGTTTATTTGTCGTATTGACTGTTAATGTTACAGAGAACTTTTAATAAAAGTGTGTGATGACGTCATCAAACGACTAGTCGACGCAACTTCGACTATTCTGATCGACTAGTCGACTTGAAAAAATCTGGAGTCGTTAATACCCTAGCATATACATACTCACATGTATGTGCATACATATCAATACACCCATACATACCCCTACAGCATACAGAAATTGGATACAATAAAAAGTAGCTGAATTTAATTAAAATAATTTCCTTTAAACATTGATATAATAATACTTTGCTCACAGCAAACTGACACTCTCAGGACTCGACTTGAGGCTTATCTGTACTGACTCAGGACTCAACTGGTGACCTACCTGTAGTGACTCAGGATTCAACTTGAGATTTACCTGTACAGACTCAGGACTCGACTTGAGGCTTATCTGTACTGACTTATGACTCAACTTGAGACTTACATGTAGTGACTCAGGACTCAATTTGAGGCTTACCTGCACTGTATTGACTCAGGACTTGACTGGTGACCTACCTGTACTGACTCAGGACTCGACTGGCGACTTACCTGTACTGACTTAGGACTCAGGACTCAACTTGAGACTTACCTGTACTGACTCAGGATTCAACTTGAGACTTACATGTACTGACTCAGGACTCAATTTGAGGCTTACCTGCACTGTATTGACTCAGGACTCGACTGGCGACTTACCTGTACTGACATAGAACTCAACCTGAGGCTTACCTGTACTGTATTGACTCAGGACTCGACCGGCGACCTACCAGTACTGACTTAGGACTTAACTTGAGGCTTACCTGTACTGACTCAGGACTCGACTGGCGACTTGCCTGTACTGACTCAGGACTTGATTTGAGATTTGTCAGTACTGACTTAGACATGACTCAGGACTCATCAAGGGCTGGAGGGTAATGACTTGTGACAGCTCTGGTGTGAGACACAGCTTTTCTCTAAATGATAAGAAACCCTGACTGACGGAGATATTTTTGTGTTAAGTCAGAGTGGTGGCATGCTAAAAAAGGGCAGATACCCCCCCCTCCCGGATCCAGACCACAAAATCCAATTAATGTAATTCCATTATCTGTCCACGATAATTCTCCCCTAATGACCAGCTTTTTTTTAGAGTTTTATCTGCTATGTTTCATCTGACATCTCCAGCAGACCCCAATCACAGTAATCCACTCTTCAAATTGCTAATGCTAACTCAAACAGCAGAGACTGATTAACAAATCCTTAAAGCACTTTAGCCATGCACCACTGCCTTACAGATTTAGCCTTGATATGTAATTGCTTGTACATTTAAGACCTTCTGACCATCCAGCTGTCAGAGCATTAAGTGTCATTACTTTCTCTGAGCTAACGCCATGCTGAGTTAGCAAGAAATGGAAGCCTCCTGGAGATGAATCTCTTTCTTGGTGTTAATTTCCTCTCCTCTAGGGGACAACATGTGCAACGAAGACGATGTAGACTCCTCAGACTCCTCAGACTTAACTCTCCCCTCTGGTAAAAGGGTCTGAGAAGACTAGCTGCTGTCTTTTAAGCCTTGCCGTGTCCTCAGTACTCAATGCCTCAGCTTATTCTCTCATTACGTCTTGCTTGCCTGCCGTAATCAGCAGTCCGAGCCTATTGTTCAGCATTAACAATTTAAATCGTTTTTGCTTTTCTGCCTTGCCAATTGCTATTTTGCTTCACCCGAAGCACCGTGTAATGAGTTTCCACTTTCAAACTCCCACGACTAGATCAAGAATAGATCACTCCTCCCTCCCCGCATTAAAATATATAAATAATGGCCAACAGAGATGAACGAGAGAGTTCAGCACATGCATTCATCCTCGGCAGGCTAGTGGAAATTGTTTTAATGAGAATGCAGTGATGTAGAAAGGTTGGCCATGCCTTCCCCTCCAGTTTCATTTCCGGCTAACAGGGGTGCTCTACACTTTCCTTGTTTGAACAAATGTGGGGACTGTTGAGTAGGAAGTTTGCACTATTGATCCGTTTGCTTGCGAAGGGGATGTAACGAGGTTTCTGGTATTTATCACACTGAAAATACTGCCTCAGCTGACTCTAAGGCAGAGACCTAGATCCACTACCAAGGCTTTAAGGGATCCATAGGTGTTCCTAAGAAAGTGCCTTTGGATCAGCTTGATGTTGCATCATGCTCCTGGGGATGCCTTTATTTGAGAAGGTTTACATGAAGCTATTGAGATAATTACAATTTAATACTGCCAGCCAGACCTGGTGGCAGAAAAGTGGTTCTTTTCTTAAGGTGGAGAAATCTAAATAACCTAAAACATCCTGCTTTAATAATTTAAATGTGTAGATTTCGTCTTTTTAACTTAGCTAAGTTCCATTAACCAGCCCAGTGGTTCTCAAACCAGCCTCCACTCAACCCTTAGGCCTCGTTCACACGGGCGTCTGAATCAGGTGTTTTTCTGGCATTCATGGCGCCAGGTGAGCGCAGACTGAGCGCCGACCGTTTTTCTGCTCATTGGAGTAAATCACAGCGTCCACACGGGTGTTCAGCCCCGGTGCTCGCTCGGCTGCGTGTTCGGGAGCATGCAACATTTTCTTGTCGACAATTTCTGCCTAAATCCTGACGAACGCGAAGAAAACGCCGGTACTACGTTTACATGGCATTCGGTTGACATTCTCGACCGAATATGTCCCAGGTTCAATTGTTCTAGGAACTGTGACAAATCAAGTTTTGAAGGAAAATGTAAAACTACAAATCCCACTTAAAGAATCTAAAGAGAAGAATTACTGCCCCCACAGGTGAATACACGAAACTACACATTGGGCTGCAGTCTGGAGTTAAACAACGTCAGATGAACGTCAGTGTAACGCCAATCAAGCGCAGACACAAAACGCTACAAAAACGCCTATGGCGTTCAGAGCACATTCATTTATCCAAGATTCAAACGTCCGTGTGAACGAGGCCTAAGAGTGTTTGCTCTGCGATCAGGAAGTCGTGGGTTCAATTCCTTAGACTGCTATGCACGTGTGAGGTACCCTGAGCACAGTACTGTCCTCACACACTGCTCCCTGGGCGCAGTGTTCCTGGCTACCCGCTGCTTCACTTCCTGAATGGGTTAAATACAGAGGAAGAGTTTAGTGCTGTTCACACTGTGCTGTGGTGTGTTCACGTATGGCAGAATGGTCACTTTCACTTAAAATAGGTGCCCCACAGTAGCACTGGATGACAGATCATGATCTATACCAGTTGGATGACAATACTGTTTGAGATACTGATGTAATATTAGTACTAATACAATATAAGTATAGTATGGGTGTATTAAAATGTTTCCAAAGATCTGTTCAAAATGCAAAATAACATCTTCCTTTAACTAAATACAGCATGTTTGGCTGTATGGTTGCACAACTTTTTATGCATGCAACTTTAAGCTTAACATGTCAACTTTTGACAGCGACAATTATTTTCATTACACTGGAGACCCGCTATCACTGGACCAGACCAGGCAGTAGGCCAACTCCCCCACAAATGTCTGTCAGCTGTGCAGTGACTACAGTTACATAAGAACAACAGAGCATCCACTGAGCAATGGGGGAACACTTCATCTATATTTGATTAGCAGTACACAGGACAACAAACTCTTTTCAAATATAAAGACGCTGCAGACTAGAGTATATAGTCATTAAACCAGTGAACCTTATCTCTGTCAGGTTAATTAATTTATATCAGATGTTTATAAAAGAATAGTAGTAGGGATACAGCCGTCATGATTTTTTATGGCTGACTCAAACTTTATGGGCAAATTGGCTGATGGACTTATTATTTGCTCTTTAACAGACCAAACTGACATTTTAAATAAAAACAAAAAATAATTTTCCTTTTTTAAATGACAATCAGATAAAGAGCTACACTTAGTGTTAGAGGTCACTAGCTGTTTAGCACAATGAGTCATTGTATAACTATGCTTTTGGTGCAGGTGCAAGTTTATTAACACAGATTGGCCAAAATTAAAATAATAAAAGCCATTGGCATGTTGCAAAAAATGTATCAGTTCTGATGTTGGCTAATTAGTATTGGGCATTTCTACATAATGCTGCAATGTAGTTTTGGTTGATGCTGAAAAAAGAAATGGGTATCATAAGGTTACACTGACTTTCCTTGAGGTTAAATGAATGCTGTAATCCCAAGGTTCGTCAGACCTGATGCACATACTGATCACAAAGAGGCTGGTGTCTTTTAGCCCTGTTCAACAAACAGAGCGAATTACAATCAGTTCCTCATCGAAATATTACACATGCACACTTGATTCAATTCTAACAAGATTGGACTAATTGGCCTCTTTTAGCAATAACTGGTTCCTCTCTTGGTTATATAACAAAAGCTTTTAAACTAGAGTTCACAAGCCTCTGCTAAAAAGAAAGTCTTTGTACATATAAACTAGTACAATCAGACTTATTTGTAATCCACCATTTATATCTAAGATCTTAAAGAAAGTTGTGGCCCAACAGTTATGCGCATTTCTGTATAAAAATCGCATACATATAAAAAAAATCTAATCTGGATTCCAGCCTCATCACAGCCCTAACAAATAGTGTAAAATATCTTTTTCTGTCCATTGATAAAGGTAATTATTCTTTGCTAGCTTTGTTTGACCTCAGCACATGGCATTAGACACTATAGACCACTCTATTTTATTAGACAGGCTAGAAAATCTGGGTGGGGTCACAGGAATAGCTCTGTCTTAGTTTAAATCATACCTGACCGACGGCTACCAGTTTGTAAGTGTGTGGTGCAACATCAGTAAATACCAAAGCAGAATATGGAGTCCCATAAGGTTCTGTGCTAGGACCTCTATTATTTACATTATATATGCTGCCAGTGGGTACAGTTGTCCGCAAACATGGGATTAGCTTCAAGCAAACCAGATTAGATGCAAGCAAACCAGACGATAACCTTACATTAAATTGGATTGAGGATCGTGTAAAGAAAACAAAAGGCTGGATGTCACATAACTTTCTCCTGTTCAGCTTCACTATTGATTTGAAACTATCTTTCAACATGCAGATAGGTAATATTACTAGAATAGCATTTCATTGTTTTCAACCACGTTAGTCCAACATTACCAAGACTACATTTTCCTCTGGTCAAATTTCCTATAAAACTTAATTAACTATCGTTTCCATCTGTCTACCCCCTCCAGTTGAAACTGCTGCCTATCCATTCGGCTTGATCAACTATCATTGGGATTTTTGGCTCATTGCTCTCTAGATCTGGAGTCTTCCGCTTACTTTTCCTCCACACCAGTTCGACTACCATGGACCACATGCACATGCTCCCCACCCCCTAACCAAACTGCTCTGCTACAGACACTAACTTGTCCTTATTTTGCTAACTAGACTGTCTGTAACTCTGTACACTAAGGCCTTAGATTGTTAGTCATTTCCATAGTGTCATTCATTCATTTTCTCTTGCTCCCTGGTGTAGACCAGAGGAGGATGGGATCCTTCTTATGAGTTTTGGTTCCTCCTAAGGTTCCTCCAGCTTTACAAAGTTTTTCCTTGCCTCTGTCACCCTTAGCTTGCTCACTAGGGGCTCAGACCCAGATGTTGTTATCCATCTCAGTTAGGCTGGAAAAGAGTAAGTCATTTTTCTTACATTATTTCATAACTACTACATTTGGTCTATTTAATTTGGATCATTTTTTGCTACTACTTCCTTTTTGTTAATTTTATTTCACGACCATTTTTTTCCTATTTATTTCTCTGTTGCTGCAAACAACCTCATGGAACTTGTATGGTTAATGAACATATTACTCACTTGCTCATTCATTCGTGTTTAGAAGACTAAAAAGTTTCCACATGAGGCAACACTGGGATCCAAGCAGCTTCATGAGAGCATTTCTTTTCTGTCAGTGATGCTCTCCCCTTGTTGTCAATGTGACAAGTAAGTGTGAGCAATGTTCACAAAGTCTAAAGGTTCTATATCAATTAAAAGTGTCTTTTGAACCAAGCAAATAGGCACTGAGGACTGGTATTTACAAAAGTAGGTATTAGCCTTGTTTACATTATTTCATCATCCTTCTTTGCACCTATCTTAAAAAAGAAAAGAAAACAGATGTCATTAATCACGGACTTTGTGTATCTTTTGAACTGGCGTTCAGGCAGTTCAAACAGCAGCATGAAAAGCATTAGGCCGTGTCTGAGCTTCTTCTGGGAACTGTGGATGCTATCATTCTCTGTCTGCCACAGAGTGGGCTGCCGTAGACACACAGTAAATATCACTAACCATCTGTCTGTTGGCACAAGGGATGCTCTTCATGTGTTTACTTTACCACAGAACTACATGGCCAAATGCCTTATAAAGGGAAATTCCTCTGTTGCCCTTTTGTCAGGCCCTGGAATTCCCAAAAGAAGGCATACAGCACTGAAATGGTCAAAAAGAGATATTGCGAAGGAGGCCGTGCTTGCTATTTATATCTCTGCTGAGCACCAGAAAATGAAAATGTATTTAAGATCTTTAAAGTGACTGTGGAATGCTCTTTGACAGTAAGATCATTATAGGCAGTCACCCAAAGCCAAATGCACCACACTATTTGGGGATAAATACAAAAAAAAAATTGCTTTCCTTCCTCTCCAAAGATGATTGGATGTTATTATCAACATGGAGAAGTGATTGCCATGGAGAAAGAGCTGGTTAAAGAATTAAGCAGTACCATTCTGTTAATGCACTAAAGACATGCACATACCACATAATTATACTGGAATACGCCTGCTAGCTGCTGGGACACTGGAACAAGGAAAGGAAACACGGAAAGGTTGACCAGGGAGCACTTGATTTGACTGATGGCTGGGATTTGTTACATACTTGGGGATGCGTGCAGTCAGTGTGCGTCTGTGTGTTTACCAGCAGCTGTTGTCCACAGATACTTCCCAAATGGCATGTTTCCCACATTAACCTTTGCCACAACATGACTGTGGCAAATCTGAGAAGATATAATCATGAGAAAAATATGACAGACAGGCAGCCTGCCTTCACTGGTCATCATTTCTGTGAAATGACTGCACAAATTGCTCAGCAGACAGTCTGCTTTCAGCACGTATCATATCATCGTATCTCAGGGGGAGTGCTGTTTTCAGAGTTGAATCACCTTTTTATCCAGTCTAGGAATGTTTTTGGTGTCTCATTCCTTCTCCTAACACAAGATTGTAATGAGATGCACAAACAAACTTCTGTACATTTTCAGTCATATAGAAGCTCAGTCATATTGTTACTGGTGCTTGGACACAGGACTGTCACTACGAAACCAAACACCTTAATTTTACCTCTTAAAATTACCTTAATTTTCAATACAGGAATTTAAAATTAAGGCAAAAAGTGCACAGATTAAGACTGATGAAAGGGTATATTTCCCCTAAATAATAGAACCTCCTGAATAAATGCCTTACATTTAAGATTAAGAGGTTTCACACTCATGCCTTCAATTTAATTTAAGGTAAAATTAAGAGGTCAGTTTCACAAATAACATCCACTTAATTGAAATGAAGGGATTTGGTGTATTTTGTGGGGTAAATTAGGGTAGGGTTAAGCACATTTTAGGTACACTGTGTTTCATAGTGTGTCCACAAAACCCTCCACGTCTCTGACTTATCCTGCCGAGGTTAGTAAAGTAACAAAAAAAAAAAACAACATACAAAAGAACACTGTCAGAAAATGCACTAAACCATCACTGAAGTGGTGCCCTCAAGGGTATTTTCAGTACCTTCAGTTAGGGAACATAATTTATTTAGATTCAATTGCAAGTGTATTTTTAGTTACGTTATCTAAATATAACTCACCCTGTCTTGAGGCCAAGCTTTTTATCTTATTTTTCTATCAAAAGCTACAATTATGCCTCTTTCCCTGTGGAAAAACTATGTTGTGTGGCAGTTGGCTAGAGTGTTGTGTTTGTCTTTGGAAGAAATATGGTGTCAGTGGAATAACTCCAGGAACAGCATCACTGGATTCTAAAATGAAGCTTTTTTAGAGTCCTGATAGAGTAAACAGCCCAGTGTTGTGCTTTAACAGCTCTCTGGTTCTTCACCAGGTCTTCAAGGTCTAATCCCTTAGTCTCATCCCAAGAGAGCCTTCAGGTTTTGTTTAAAGTGTTTAAGAAAATGCAGCTTATATGAAAGATTTATGGAGTTAATTAAGTAGCAGCGTGCTTGAACTAGATTGTAATTTTAATCTAAAATAATTTGGTTTCCAGTGCGGTTAGAAACAAGGGGAGAGGGAGGGTGGGACAGGACAGACGTGTTGAGATGGTATTTATTTTTTACCACATATTGGGTCATGAAGGAAGAAACGTTTAAGCCTGAGGAAATGGCCCATTAAGTACTTGTGTCCGAAGGGACGGATAAATTAGAGCATAATAAAGACTGACTTACCAAAAACAGCTGAAGGATTTTGTCTCTTAAGAAACAACTAGTTAATGTAGATATTGTATTCTCCTTTCCATCCATATTGTAGTAACGTTGTGATATTGTATCATGTAAGATGTCTTACATAGATATTTCAATTTCAACCATATTTTGGGACTTCTGCACCAAGCCAGCATGGGGGCCTTTGACAGAGTTTGTGAGCTCCACAATCCCTTTTAAAGTTTTGACAGTTCAGCTGCCCTACTTTAGTTACCCATCAAAACTAGCAGAATGCCTACAGAGAATATCTACCATGGTAAAGTTCAGTAACCCTTTATTTGAACAGTATGTTGTAGATGCTTCCAGCCCATTTCTAGGCCGTTGCATTCAATTTAGATTCAGCTAAATACCTGTGAAATACCTTAGTTTTACCGACCTTAATGCCAGTCACGCCCTAAAGCCTATCCTTACCCTTGTCCTAAGCCTTACTCTGGTATAAATCCTAATCCTAACCCTAATGAGAATCTCCAGAGTTTCTCCAGATCATTTCATCTATAAATTATTTACAGGGCTATCCAAATTAAGTGGGATGGTAAATGGTTTTCCCTCTTGAAAATAAATTGGCCCGAAAACACATTTGGTTCCATTCTATTGTTCGTTTTAGAGAGAAATTATATTAAACACTCGGAAGCACCGCCTTAAAGAACCAGAAATGGTTCTTCTATGGCACCATCCCAAAAGACCACTTTCTGGCACTTCTGTCTGACAGGACTGAAATTCTAGAAGACCACCTCAGTAGAATCTCGAAGGAATTGCACTGCAAATGTTAAATGTAATACATCAGCATATGTAAAACAGCACTTAGCAGCAGATTAGAAATAATATGGGGAGGCTTGACTGCAAACACATGTTTTCAGTGGGGTTATGGAGACAGTTGAAGATGATTTATGCTCAGACTGAGCGAAGACAGAGTTCAGGCTCTTTCTTCTGATTCCTTAAGGATGTTTCACACCTCCGTGACAAGAGCTGAGCGTTCCCCTCAGTGCAAGCCAAGGTCTAGACCATTCTGATTGCCCTTCTCCATTTACACTACTGCATGCAGATGCCTGTGGTGTGCCGTCAAGATGTGCAGCAATGAGAACTTACTGCAGTACTGCTCTACAGCAAAAAGGCCACCCACATTTCCCACTCTTTCACATCTCCACTAGAATGCACCACGATTTGTGCACATTAAGGTTGGTGAGCAGCCCAATTACATCGGTATGGTTTTGTGTATGAAAACCATACAATGATTCATTTTTACAAGACAATTGTGAAACCTTTCTTTATGCCTTAACATTGTATGGTGTTAGATACAGCTGGTGCTATATGTGCTGATTGGGAGAATATTCTTTGGGCTTTACTGTTTGATTAGAGTGCAGCCCTCAGACAACAGAAATGAAGGGACCAATATTATGGAAAAATAAATTGTCATGTATTTGGTACATAAAATCTCTCAATTGTAATAATAAAATTGGCATGACAGTGTTTATTTACCTCAGCGATTGAGTAGTAATATCACTAAGTTTAACTAACAAAAGTGCCATGGCAAGCCCACTAATCTCGCTGGCAAACTTACCTAACTACAGGAAAGTAACAGAACATCACCCATTTTTATTTTATAAATAACACCACAAATTCTCTCCCTCTCTCTCTCTGAGTTGTAAAATGTAATTTTGTGTCTCACTCGTCCAGCATCAGAGCAGCAGGGACACATTTTTATAAAGTTCAGGCCTTCACTAGAGCAGTAGGATGGATTGTAGGTTTGGGAAGTGCCAGAGTGGTGATGATACAATACCATTACAATATTTGGGCAACAATATATTACATCTGATTTTAAAAGCAGATGACGTGTTACATATATGAGACCCTGGAGCTGTTCTGGTGATGCAAGAGAAAAAAACTAGGTTTTGTGCCTTCTTTTGAACTTCAGAAGCAAAGATATCTGGGTAAACACCTGCACCAAAATAAAGGTCTATTAAATCAAATGTAAATGTAATAAAATAATATAATAATATTAAATGAATACAAACTGATAATTCTGTAGTGATATATAACAAAAGGACTGATTTTATTGAGATACTGGTTATATTCATTTTTATATCTATTTTTTTCCCCTCTCTGGAGAATTCAGTCATGAAAGGACATAAGCGCTGCGGGTACACTGTGGGCATGTGAAACAATGGAAACAGGTGGACTCAGACAAACTGAAGCCTCGATGGGGCTGAATGGTGAGAGGGGTGCTGGGGGGACGCTACTGGGGCAGGCAGGGGTTTAGTCTGACCGCTAACTGACCCAGCTTCCTTTTCAGGACCCTAAAAGGCAGTGAGTCACTCAAGTGGAACATATAGGTGCAAAAGAGAGGGAATCACGGAACATTACCCGCCCAATTACACAATCAGAAGAGCCACTCGCTGCCAGCACCCAAACTGCACAGAATGCCCCTACTGTGTGCACTCTACAAATATCAGCCCAGAAAGAAAAAATTAGACAGTTCACATGGTTCTAAACAAATTATGTGTCTCCTTTCACTCGTTCGTGTGTGAGGACATGACAAATCAGTGACTGTCGAATGTTTGGCAGTGCATCTGAGGAATGTTTGGGGGGGAAGCATGGCTGGCCCATCGGTTTCCCTCACAGCTGAGTACTCGCGTGAGAAAAATGTGTCAAGTGACAAAGGGATAAACACAAAACATCACACTGGTGTACTGAAAAACTAGTGCTGGGCAGCGCTGATAAAATGCAGTGAGGGAAAACAAGTATTCAGATTCTTATTCTGCTTTCAGCTGCTCCCAATAGGGGTCACCACTGCAGATTAACTGTCTCCAATGTATATACAGTAAACCCCCGAAATTGTGAAAAATCACGAATTTGTGATGTGGTAAAAAAAAAAAGCCTAAAAATGCCTATTTTTATAGTATGAACCCTAAACATGCCCCAAATGTGCTCCCAAAATCCCAAGATTTCTTTCAAAACTCACCTTAATACATTTCCCCATAAACAAATGCAAAGGTAAACCCGTATTCGTACTGTACTGTACACTGAACTGTCTCCCGCTGTGCTAAAATGTAAAATACTGGTGTTACCGTTGTATAAACTGCACTGTAATTCATGCAAGCGTGTTTTCTTTGGTATGTGCTGTGGTTCTTTGGTATAAGCAGGTAAATACAATAATACATTAATTTGATTTACAGAAATAAAAATACAAGGCTTTAAGAAGAACAAAATGAAAACACAAGAACGCTCAGCGAAACACTCGAGATACATGCGGGAAACTGTTCTGATGAGGGAATGCTGTACTGCATCTGCCAATATACGGTTGCTTTGTGTTCTCTCGATAGTACTAAAAAAATTATAGTTATATTTAGCTGAATTTACGTGTCATTTACAGGGAATTTAGCTGAATTTATCTTAATATTTATGTTACAAAATTAGTAAATTATATTTTTCTTAATAATTCAGCCCTAAAATGCATGAAAAATTATATATTGCCATGAAAAAAGCAACAAAAAAAAAGCAGAGGTGTCATGTTCCAGGGATGAGATGAGGAGAGGAGACACACTTGCAAACACCCATGGACTTTATTTACATCCTGGGACAAGATCATGTATGACCAGAAAGAGCTCACACACAAGCAGAGACATGTGTACTGGTTCAGAATAGGGAGCACCTGGGATAGAGGTGAACCAGACACAGGTGAATCGGGGGCAGGGCTAAAGATGACCTGAGAACCAAAACAAGAGTCACATGGCACAGAGAAAACAAAGCAGACTGTGGCAGGAGGATATCTGCAGTTTCCGCAAACAATTATTCAGTTGTAAGAAAATATCTGCGAACCCTGAACTGTGGGGGAACCCTGTATTCACTTCAAACAGATACACATAATGCTTTTGTGACTTTGTAAACCAGTGGTTCCCAAACTTTCTCTGCAGGGCCCCCCTTTTCTAGACAGGAACATTAATGAGCCC
>JBBPCY010000001.1:40482521-40498552 GCA_037974405.1 Brachyalestes nurse
GCTGTATCAGAACCGTACCGAACCGTGATGTCAGAACTATAGTGTGAACCGAACCCTGACCTTTCTGTACCGTTACAAACCTATCAGATATGTCTTTGAATGCAATGTCAGTAAAGTCCCTGCTGGTGTAACGGTCAGGCGTCCCAATGCTTTTGTCCATATAGTGTAGCTGAGTGAGGTAGAGAGCACAGGTACAGTATGCTTTGTGTGTGTAGGAGAGAGCCACTTCAACAAGCCATTTCTGTGAAGTGTGTGCACAAGTTACTGAGGGCTGTGGAGTATAAGATCAGTCACATGACCACAGGTGCTCTGCTGGGAGTGAGAGTGAGAGTGTCGGTCATGAGTTCCCACAGCCAAAACTACGAAAGGGAACAATCTGAGTGTGTTCTAATGTATGTTTATGTCTGTTGCAGGATTGTTCTCATCTGTGCCAAGAGATCACTGTGTGCTGCGTTTTCCGTTCTGCCGTATGGAGAGAGCTTCCACATAAGGTACCAAATACACACATTCAAGCAGTGATGCAGTAACAAAACCTTGTGTTTTCTAAATAGCAACCATGATGCGGAGCAAAGTGTGTTAATGTAACCAGGCACTGTGCTACTTATGCATTTCTGGTGATCCATTTGTCTTGAAATTTTCAAATAATTTTGGTGTTTTACATTCTCAGAAGATTTCGATATGACAGATTTGAAACCCAACACAGTATTTAAAGATACAGAAGGTTTATGTTTATTTTATTTTTTTTTCCCTTTTTCAATTCTCTTAATTCTGTAGTAGTCTTCAATTCCAAGGCGGTAAAAAGTCTTCTGTTCAGTTTTGATTAAACCTGTAGGTTCCCAGAACCAAAGTGCACAGCATATTTATGCTGCCATGTTCCAAGAGCTTCCAGCCAAGCCCTTCTACTGAACTAGTTGATCTTAATATAAATCCTTTTTTGTTTTCTTAGTGCCTTTAAGTCCCACGCTGTCTTTTAGTCACTCTGTCTTTCAGACGCTCTGCTGAACTCTAAAGCCTGTTCTCTGTGCCCCATTCTTTCAGAGTTATTATATCCTCCTGAGACCCGGCCCATCCATTTATGTCCTTTATAGTGGACATTTTGTTCACCTGTATCCTCCTTCAGTATTTGGAGTTACCCCATCAAGCCCTATAGAATTCTGCAGAGGACATCCTGGCCTTTCCAGTGATGTGTCATGTGATGGGTTTACATGCTGGGAACAAGGACTGCAATGGCAAGACATACATGAGGGGCACCAAATGCATAATGTTCCTCTGAATAACCAAAAAGAAAACATGCGTCCAGGATTATCACACCTAAAATGTCCAGAGGATGTTCTATGACTTATAATTCACTGTTGAACTAAAATACGTGTTGCTTATGCAAGCAATAAGCAACATAAGAGTGATACAGAATTTTATTGTTTTGATCAAATTGAATGTGTTCTTGGGTTAATATCACTTTTTGTATTTTCTAAATTCTGTTCTATTTTCACACGGAAATAATCCTGTTGTCCTCTACAGTGGACATGATGGGAAATTAAAAGAAAAAATATATTCAAAGAAATTTAAATTGTAAGGTGTTTTTTTAGGCCCAAATAGATAGGAAATCACACAAAAAAGAAATTATAAGACACTTTTTTTCTTCAGTTCTAAGGAGGATAAACATTTACCAATGTCCCCTTGAGGGGTACATTATACATAATAGAAGTGTGAGAAAGGCTTTTTGTAAATGAGGTGTGTGCATATCTGTGTGCCTACTTAACTGTCTACAGTCTGTGCATCTAACTGTAAACGCAAAGTACTGTCATCATTGCTGGAATAAAACATTTTCTCCAAAAAAGCAGTTTTACAGAAGAAAAATTGGGACATATGGTTTTATTCCGACCGAGACAACAGGCTTCGACTTACCTTTTGTTAGAATCTCCCTGTGAATCACGTGAATATTTTTTTTACTTTTTTGTCTCTATCATTTACAGTTTAAAGCACCAGCGATTTCACACTCTAATACTAAACTCTCTTCTAATACAGGATTTCCTGATCTTTGTCAAACCATGAGGTGAAAATTAAGTTAAATGAATCAAAGGGCTGAAAAAATAGATATGCCTAATTTCAGGTAGCCTGCCCTTAAAGTGTGCACACAGATTTGCCCACACAAACACACACACACCTACACACACTCACACACTCGGCCATAAAAGGGAGTGACTGTTTAAGGTTATTAGTAGACTCAGTCCCTCTAAACTCACTGGCTTTACTTCGGAAATGTTTTAGTGTCTACAATTACGGCCATTAACTCCCTGCAAAAACAAACTCGGCTGCTGGTGAAGAACGAGAAACACTCATTTCTTCTCTGGCGCTGGGGGAAGAAATGTTTCGCCTCAGGACCTCAAATTAGTCCTTCAGCTGAAAGGTTAATAGAATGGCTGGAACTGTGATTTCCACAAGGGATACATTTTTACTTTGTGTTAGGCGCCAAGCACATGTGGACTGAGATATGTCCTGACCGACACACAGGCATAAACACACCCCAGCAGAAATCATTCATGCTGGGTTAGCTACTATTTCAACCAAAGAGACAGATGTTTCGTGTTGTATATACCTACAGTAGCACACGCTTAGCAGAAACGGCCAGATATAAGTCTTGATAGTGAATGCAAAATGAAATAGTCAGTGATTTGGCACGAGTAGCCCCAATACACTGCCCATTAACTAAAAAAAACTAAAATATTATTGTAATGCAAAATTCTTGGTACTGCTTGCCTTCAACCATACTTCTTTATTACTTAAGTAAAGCAGGACTTAATCCATATCGACTCCAGTAAAAACACATTATGTAAATATGCAGCATGTTACATCACCAAAAAAACAGGGTCACAGGCAATACCTCGTTGCCTCTGTGCCTTTGCAGAACAGTGAAGTAATGCTGTGGCATTCCTTCTGATATGCAACTTTAATGGACTTCACATCAAATGAGGTCAGGATTATATGGGGAAGGAACACAGAATGTCTGAATATGCAGATGCTTTAATCATCCTGTTGGGAGGAATTCCCTAAGTAAAGATGTGAGGGTCAGATGCAGTGTAGGTGACTTACTTTACGTTTACATCATAGTTCAGGTGCCGAATGGCTTCACCATGGAGTGGGAAAAGATAGTTTATGGTGATCATATCAAAGTATGAGTTTGTGTCTATGAAATTAAAGTTTTGTTTGTTTGCTTGGTTGTTTTCTTGTTTCAAGTTATAATTACTCACTGACATGTGAACCAAGACACCAAGTCATTCAAAGTGGTTTATGGAGAACCTTACTGACTTCAGCAGTGATTACTGGAGCCATACATCTGCAGCATTTCATACTTTTAAAAGCTACAGTAGTGTGCAAAAGTCATGCGTCTACCCTGATTTCTTTAGTGTTTTGGATCACCATGTTGGTGAAAAATGTCTATGTTATGCCTGTTTTCTCTTTGGCATATTATGTAGAGTAAAGAAATTAGAACACGTTTTTACTGCAACAGGCTGCAAAGTGCCTAAAGAGACAAGGTGTCTAGAAAGGTGTTCAGCACTCAGCACCACCAGTATACTGATCACCGCCTGATCATCTGGAATCATCTGCACCTGTTTCTTCACTTTTTCTGGCCTTAAATGTGCTTTGTTCTGCTTGAGTTATTCAGACGTGTGGTTTAACAAACAAAAAACATTCTTTTGAAACCGAACAGGTTCATGGACTGGACTAAAAATATAAGACTTTGAAAGTCCTTCAGGAAGCCTGGAGAACTGTTCCTAAAGACTACATTAAAAATACAAGAAAGTCTGACACGTTGGAAGCTAAAATATGAAGAAACGAGTGATGGCTCATAACTTTAAGTATTGTACACCATATTGTGATTATGTAAAATGATTTTAAATACATTTATTTATTTATGAGAAATGGAGATGTTTTGGTCTAAAATGGATTTATTCAAATTTGCTCATGGTGGAGAGGTATGCACAGGGCACTGTATGGCAAAATAGTCCAAAAAGAACATTTTTATTCCCAGGTTTTCATCATTTTCACCTAACTCCTTATTGTCTTATCTTTATTCCTCTTGTTGCACTAAGCATGTTTATGACAAATGAATTTCCCTCAGGATAAATAAAGTTCTTTCTTATCTTCTGATCTCATCTTGTCTTATTATCAACATGGTGTATAAACACATTGTGAAAACTTGGGCTCTCATTGTGAAGACTTGTTTCTGATGGTTCTGAATAATAAATAAAATAAAAAGTAACTAATAAATAAAATAAAATAAATAAATAATACCTGCTATACCTGCATTGTGCTCACTGCTTCCTACCAGCAGCACTGTAAAGAAATATCAGTTTCTCTACAATAAACCATTTCACATTAAACCTGAATGTCTTTGTTTACATAGACAAATTGATTTCTCTTTTTTCCCTCTTAAAAATGGGACACCCTGAAAGAAATGAGTTGAACCCATTTCAGCGAAGTGACATAGATAAACACATTTTTAGAGCCTTAAGTTATACATTCTCATAGCTTAAGCGTTTATTCAGTGTGATATTAAGCATTTTAAGCACGATAATTGGTTCTACAGACCCAAGATAATCACATCTGATAGCCTTGAATTAAGATTGCAAATCAACTTACTATTACAACTAAAGTAAAGAAATCAGCACTAAATCAGCAGTAAATTAGCCGTCACTGGGGGAAAAGTGGAGCTCCTGCCAAAGTTCACAGCACTACCAGTCTTCAGGTTTGCGCTCTTTTGAGTTAATGTGCTCCAGTGCGGCCAGAGAAGCGAGGGGTCTGTTATGAAAGCGTCTCTTGGAAACTTTTCTTCATGGGTCGCATCGCCCCTGAAGTAACTTGGAGAGAGCCGGGGGTCGAGGGGAGACAGCCGTGCGCAACAGCGGGTCTGAAGTGAAACTATGCGCGGACAAAGGAGATTTTAAACGGGCGGAAACATCCTTCCTTTAAAATGCAGGAGCGTGCCGATCTGGATCTTACTCGGAGCGTCTGCAGTTCCAACAAGTTCAGGACAAAAAAGTCTGAAACGCACCGTGCGCACTTGGCGCTGGGGAGCGGAGTCCACCTCCACGCTGCTTTTGCGCAGACGCGCGACGCTGTCGGAGCAGAGGAGCGCGAGCAGAACGCGCGTCTTTTGGCGTCCTGTGAAAAGTGGATATTGTGGTCTGGGTTTCTCTTTGGGCTGGTGGTCTCGTCCCGCCGTGGCGCAGCGCGCTCTCTCAGCACAGCGACTGTGTGAGCGCCTCTCCAGGGCTCCCGCTATGGGAGGAGTAAAAAGAGTAAGATGGAGCCCAGCCCCTGTGCTGCAAACATATATAAAAGACGTTGGTAGAGCCCCCTTTCAGCTTCGTGACTAGAAAAGGCTGAACAGGAGGCATATCCCAACTAAAGTCCCAGCTGAAGAGTCTGGAGGTATGTCAGTACTGTGAATCCCCAGCTGGAAGTTCTCTGAACAAGCCAAAACCTTTTTCCCACTAAGAAAAAACTGTACGTGCATTCATTACACTTCTAACTGGCCGACTGCAAGGATCAGGTTGTCTCAGGATGGCATTACCAGAACCAGAGTTTGGCTTGAAGGCAAACAGCATCCTAAAAGAATGGACTGGGCAGGTCCAACCTGCTCTCATGGTGTCCTTCATCTTCCTCTTCTGCCTGGAGGCCTGCCTGTGGATCCGGAACCTCACGCTCAAGAAGAGGCTGCCAGGGCCCTTTGCCTGGCCGCTGGTGGGCAACGCCATGCAACTGGGCCAAATGCCCCACATCACTTTCTCCAAGCTGGCAAAAAAGTATGGCAACGTCTACCAGATCCGGCTTGGCAGCAATGACATAGTGGTGCTGAATGGAGACGCGGCCATACGGCAAGCCCTGATCCAACACAGCAAAGAGTTTGCAGGTAGACCCAACTTCAGCTCTTTCCAGATCATCTCTGGAGGAAGGAGTATGACCTTCAGCAACTACAGTGAGCAATGGAAGGTGCACAGGAGAATTGCTCAGTCCACCCTGCGGGCTTTCTCGTCAGCAAACAGCCAAACTAAAAAGGCATTCGAGCAGCATGTGGTGGCAGAATCCATGGACATGGTGCAGATTTTTCTGAGGCTGAGTGCTGATGGGCATTATTTCAATCCTTCATATGAATTCACAGTGGCTGCCGCAAACGTCATTTGCGCCCTTTGCTTTGGGAAGCGGTATGGACACGATGACCCAGAGTTCCAGGCCCTGCTGGGCAGGGTGAACAAGTTTGGAGAGACAGTGGGAGCTGGAAGCCTGGTGGACGTCATGCCTTGGCTTCAGTCTTTTCCCAACCCAGTGCGGAGCGTCTACCAGAACTTCAAGGACCTCAATAATGAGTTTTTCGCTTATGTTAAAGACAAGGTAGTGCAGCACAGAAACACCTACAATCCCAACGTGACCCGAGACATGAGTGATGCTATCATCAGCGTGATCGAGCATGGAAAGCACAGCAACCTGACCAAGGACTTTGTGGAGGGAACAGTGACGGATCTCATTGGAGCAGGACAGGACACTGTATCCACAATCATGCAGTGGATACTGCTGCTGCTGGTAAAATATCCATCTGTGCAGGCCGAGCTCCAGGAGCAGATTGATAAAGTTGTGGGTCGTGACAGACTGCCCTCAATGGATGACAAGGTCAACCTGGCTTGCCTGGATGCCTTCATCTACGAGAGCATGCGCTACACCAGCTTCGTGCCTGTCACCATCCCCCACTCCACCACATCAGATGTGACTATTGAGGGCCTCCACATCCCCAAAGACACAATTGTGTTCATCAACCAGTGGTCTGTCAACCATGACCCTCAGAAGTGGCAGGACCCACACATTTTCAACCCGTCAAGGTTCCTGGATGAGAAAGGAGACATTGACAAAGACCTGACCAACAGTGTGATGATCTTCTCCACAGGCAGGAGAAGATGCATCGGTGACCAGATAGCCAAGACGGAGGTCTTCCTGTTCTCTGCCATTCTGTTGCACCAGTGCACCTTCGAAAGTAACCCCTCCCAAACCCTCACCATGGACAGCTCATATGGGCTGGCACTGAAACCTGTCGACTACACAGTTACAGCCAAGCTCAGAGGGAAGCTCCTCGGCCTCGTGTCACCAGCATGAAATAAAGAAGTTACCCCGCCACCAATACCATGGGATCACCCAAGGGACTCAACACAGACTGAAATGTTTGCAAATGTATGACAGTGAGTATTAATAATGCACTGAATGCAGTTGTATATAGATGACATATGTAATATTTAATGATTATTTACACTTTTTTGCAGTGTTACTTTTGTTAATGAAAAAAAGTTTTGCAGTCCAGTGAAGGAGAACCATCCATTGAAACACTTTAACATTTCACACTGTGTATTTATCCTATGTCTGAAAAATATACCCAACTGATTTGTATCAAGTAAGTCATTCATTTCAGTTATTCAGTCATCAAAATGTCACATGTTGAGATTATATTTGAGGAGAGCTACTTTTAGAGCTCCCTCTTTATGAAGGACATACTGTATATGAATGCATTTATCCATATTTGTATAAAATGGCGTACTGTTGTATTTCAGGTCTTTTTTTAAGTATTAGTATATATTTCATAGCTAACACTAGTACATCTACTGTACCTTAAGATAATGAATTAATAAGCTTCATTGGTCACTTATTGGCTATAATAATCTGTAGTTACTGAAATTCAAATGATAGTAAGATAATAATCACTAAAAACCTGTAATTGAGTTATTGTCATTAAGAGGGTCCTTTTTGAAAGCATGCATTACATTTCAGGATAGTTTGCGTTGAATGTTGTTCAAGTGCTGTGCAAGACATGCCATACATTTTGTTCAGGAATTTATAAAGCTGTGCTGAAGCCAAGGAACAAAACCATTTGTTGAATGTCCGAACAAGCAGTCATATAAATTATGTATTGTTTGTTTTGTTTTACTATATAAATAAGCTAAGTGAATGAAATAAAAGTAACATTTCAAACATTCAGGGGATCTCCTTTGTCGTGACCTCATTTGTCATACTGCCTGTCCCTCATGCTATTTATTCTTCCGTCACCTTGAATATTCAGTAATACTTTTATCACAGCTATTATCAATGTTTCTGGGTTAAAAACACTAGCAGGTCTGTAGCTTTGGAAGATATGACTGTTTTACCTTTTCTGTGTCAATCAAGCACCAAGTTTTATTCACCAAAACATATTCATACTAACCCCGACCAAATATATGGGTCCTTTCCATGTAAATTACCTGTAGCACATATTGAGCTACCAAGAGACACCCAGCTGAATTCATTTCTGTTGCATGCAGCTGTCCACATTCAGTCCACTGTTTTGCTGCACAGCCTTATTGCTACACTCATTGATTCTTCTTTATTGTTTAACTCATGCTATTAAACAGTTTTACAGTATGCAAAACAGTGTGTTTTTATGGAAAAAAAAATACTTATGACCTCTCTTGCCCTAATGGATAGAAGAGAAACACAAGTATCAGAATGAACTATTAATTCATTATTGATCTCATCAAGTGCATGTTTTAAAATGTGCTTATCTGCTTATCCATTAAGATGCTAAGTTGGTAGTTCAAGCAGAATGTGACTCATTTTACCATTGACATTCCAAAAACTTCTAATATCAGGCTTCCATTCCTTCACTGCAGGCACCCTTAGCAAGACATTCATAGGTTTCACAAAGACACAGAAGGAAGAAGCTTTTTGTCTAGGTTTAACAAAGTAAATAAATCTGCTACACCTACTAAACCAACTAGCCAGTTGTCACTAACAAACCAGCCCACAGTGTTAGTCAGTGTAGTCCAGGTCAAGACTACACCCCGTGGTAAAAATGACTAAATCTGCTGACAGTCTTAAACATTAGAAAAGTGGAACCGTCTCGGGCTGTGATGCTAACTGTACATGGACTGCATTTCCCATGAGTCTTCTGTGGGCAAGAACAGAACAAGGTACAAAATACAAGAGGTCTACAAAACGTTTGTCACTTGCGGTTGCAGCTCACTATGTCCTATATTCATGATGCAGACCACAAACATTTGCTGGACATGATGCGAAATTCATGAGTGATGTGAGTGCATGAGAAATCATTGGCAAGGGGAGAACAGACAGAGTTAACTACGATGAATATACGAGAAATGAGCAAAATATTTTATTTTACAACATTTTGATGGCAATTTAATTATTTATAAAGATAAGAGAAAATATTTTATAATCTCTAGCCTATGTTGTAAGGGATGAGGGATGCTGTGTAGATTCTATTGCAGGCCATACTTGTTGCATGGCTGTGCAGTTGGGTGAAAGGCCTTACTGTTAATGACATTCGCCTTGGAGATATGTGTGCAAAGCACAGCCTAGTTGATTGTTTTGGCTTGCACCCATAGAATCTTGTATATTATGTATTGAGTCTGTGTAAGACTCGGTAGAGGGGACCCCACAGTTGTCATTAGGGATTTTACTGGACGTAACAATACGATGGATTTACAGATCCACTCTGTTTAGCTATATTTATTTTTTAAATTTTGATATACACTACAGTCCAGACTTTTGAGCCTGTGCTACTTTTCTATGCTGCCAAATTTTATTACAAGAAAACATTAGAAATCCTTAAAACAAATAAAACTGACTGGTATTTAGCGTTTTATAGTCTGTAATAACACACTATTTAGCCACAAAGGCCCAAACTCTTGGCTCAGACAATAAAGACAGATCAGGTCTGTCTTTATTGCATTGATATTTTCTTTGTGTTGGATCATGAAAAAAAGAACACTCAGTTCTTCAACGTCACTCAGTTCCTTCTGGTTCACATGTCACAGTTTTATTGTTCAGTGGGATTTCTTCAAAATTATATCCTGTCCTAATTATATAAGTTATGAGAATTATGTTCTGGCCTCCCCAATCTACAGATTTGTTCCTGTTGAAAAAAAGGCCAAGCTGGGTCAGCAAGTTTGAAATGAGCATTCAGCAAATCAGATGGAATTGTTGGCCTACTTGTAAAGCTACCAGGAGGGTTCAGACAGAAGTGATTTCCAAAAATATCTGGAAAGGATGTGGTGAATGAAACTTGTACAAAACCTTTGGCGTCCATTAAATTGCACCTACACTGTATATTGTTACATTACATTATTATATATATATGAAGCTGAATTTTAACATATGGAATACAGTAAAGTTACATTCCAAGGGCACCCGCGTATAGTGAAATGTTGTGTTGTGATGTGTAAAAAAATGCGTAAACCCTAAATATCCCTCCCAAATATGCTCTTAAAACACTTTAATTTCATTTTAAACTCAGCTTACTACATTACCCTTAAAGAAAATGTAAAAGTCAACCCGTATCTGTACTGTACAGTGTACACTGAACTCCCGCAGTGCTAGAATGTAAAATACAGATATTATCCCTGTATAGACTGTACTGTAATTCATGCACATGTCTTGGTATGGACTTTGGTATGCGCTGTTGGTTTTTTGGTATAAGCAGGTAAATGCAGTAATAAATTCATTTAATTTACGGTAATAAAAATACACCTGAGACGCTCCATGGGGGAAATTCTGGACCGCAGTGTCACAGGGCAGCAGTAAATCAGCAGCAGGGAGAAATGAATAACGTTCTCGGATTAGCTTCTTTCAAACCTCCCGCCTCTGAGTGCAACTGACTGTATGAGCCTCCGCTGCTCAGCGTCGCACCCAAACATAAACAACCAGCGGACGAGGCCCGGACGTCACAAAAGCAAAAAAATGCAGAGGATATCTGCAGTAAAAAAAAATCAGCGAGAGACTGAAGCAGCAACTGCTGAAGCGCATATAAGCAGGGGGTTACTGTATATCATTTTAAAATGATAATGCAACACATTTAAATTAATAGCAGCATTTATGTAGGACATGAGAAATCTACCTTACCTGGATGCCTGGATGCTGCACCACTCCACCACCTCAGACCCACAGACACAATGGTGTTCCTCTACCAGTGGTCCATCAGCCACAACCCTCAGAAGTGGCAGGACCCATACAGCTTCAATTTGTCAAGGTTCCTGGATGAAAATGGAGCCCTTGACATGGACTTGATTAACAGCGTGATGATACTTTCTGTCGGGGAGAGAACTTGCATTTGATAATAACAGAGCTCAGGACTTAACGTTTAAATAGCTCAAATGAGTTTACACTGAAGCTTTTTTATGTAATTGCTGCAAAACCAAGTGGGGGAATGACTGAATGTGGCACAAAATTATCCACCCAGGCCTGCCATTACTAGAAGAGACCTTGGCTACATCCCCTTGGAACTGGCTCACAGAGTGTGCTAAACACTGTGATCTACTTATCAGTAAATGTATTTTTTTGCGCACACAAATATAAAAAGATAAAAAGAAAAAACCCTTATTATCTTTGTGTTCAACAATACAATGGATAATTGTGCATTTAACTTGCAAGAAGCCATAAAAAGCATATAAAAGTAGTTCAAACTAAACTTTGAAGTGGAGACTGTAAACCATAATATTTAATTAACATAAATGATATATTGTTAAATATATTTAGGTATTTCATTTGATTACGCCAGACTGGCATTATCTGGTTTGGAAAATGTGCATTTAAATTGGTATTATGTTTGTTCTAAAAATAGGAGCGTTGGAACTGTGTGTGCATTGTGAAGTTCAATGTTTATACTCATGACTATGACATTCTTTGTGTTGTCTGGAAATACGCAGATTAAAAAAGGTGTCTAAGAAGTTGTTCTTTAAGCTTTTTTAACAGGGATTTCACCATTTTTGTTTACATTTTCTACATAATTAAATGCAGTGTCCTGGGGTCATGGTTGTTCAATGGTGATTAGAACCAGACATCATTTACTACCACAGACATAAAATGGTTAAAAATGCAATGCCTGATATCTGAACTTGTGTTTTGTGACACATATATTTTTATACACTTGGTGGAGAGGTATGTGTGGTAAAACAGTGCTCAAAGAAAACAAATCTGTCTGATTTATTTTCACCCTCACCGGTGCACGTAAATGCTCAAACTCATGTTGGATAGTGAATAAAATATTATAAATGAAATAGTAAATCAAATATTTTATTGTGCTGCTGGCATCCCATCCCCTGGTTTCTATCACCAGCACTGAAAAGAAATGCTTGGTTGGTAAGTTTCTCTATGGTGAGTTATTTTCAAATCAGACCACTTGGAATGACTTTGGTAATGACTGAATTATGCAGAAAGTTTCAGATTTTGATGAGTTTACCATTAGAATCTGCTCACTATTCTTTGGCGATAAACATTTCAATAAAATGATTGAGGATTGATCGCACTAATCCAACTTTACGTTTAGCATCACCTTTTTCTGTTTAAGTAGAGCATCTCTAAGCTAGCAAACACTGGACATAGCCTGGCTAGCTTCAGTTGGACCACTTAACAATGTTAAGCTTAGCAGTGCCTTAAACAGTTAACCCTGCACCCTTTGTGATAAATGGTTCACTTTGAGTTTGTTTAGATTAAAAAGAATGTGGCTTGAGTTGCACTGAGCCACACTGACATATTAGGAGCTCGAAAGTTCATTTGAAGATGACGAAGGAAAGCATAGGCTGTATTTGTGACTAGATGTTGAAAACAATGCTTACTGCTGAATTTTAGACTGCTAAAATGCCATTGTGCCAAAAGTGGCTAGATAAACAAATGGCACTACTTTAAGGCCACATTCTCAAAATGTAATTATAAACGTAAGACTACTGAGCACTAGGCATTAACCGAGTCCCTGTTTACACTCTACTGGGGTCTGAATACACGGTATAGGTGACTCACATCCAAAAAAAACCCGAATATTGTTTTTGGGGTTGGAGAAGGGGCAGTAATAGTGACATCACAGAAGAACCATTTTTATTTGGCCAAGGTACCTTTTAATTGAGGGTTCTTAAAAGAGCCAGTACTGTACATGAGAGTGCTTCACTGTGAAGAATATGTTAAATCACTGCAGATCCTTCCTGCAGGCCATTGTGGAGTTGGATATATACTTTTTATTGGAAGTTTGTGTGTGTGTGTGTGTGTGTGTGTGTGTGTGTGCGTGTTTGTCTGAAATGTTTTGACTCGTTGTTCAGCTAGTGAGTAATAAGGGGTGATAGGGGAACCCCCCCGCTGTGAAAACAGTTCACAGATCTTTAAAAAGACGGCCATGTCCAGCATAGGCAATTTAATTCATGGGCTTACCTGGGCCTCTTTTTCATTACAGCAAAAAATATACACAGATCATACATATTTCCATAATATTCCATCTCTGAAGAAAAATGATTAGTGGTAAAAACATTTTATGGCTACTGTCAATACACCTCAGAGCCATACATCCAAGCCAAGGACCGTTTAGAAATGTTTATTTGTAAATATGTAGTTACATAGCAGTGCAATATACCTGTTTTTGTAAAGGGGCTACAGTTTATCTTATGTGGTCTTTGGCGTTCTGCCACATAAAACATGTTGTCAAAGTACTGATCAGTATTCATGTGTACATGAATCCTAAATGTAGTGACTAAGTTGATATTTCCATAACCCCCACCCACCCAAAACACACACACACACATTTTACCCTACTCAGACACACACACACACACACATACAGTCTGCATGTGGTGCAGTGAGTGAGGGGAGACTCTGAGGGAGTCTTGTTTTCACACCAACTAATTCAGAACAGGCTGCATGCTGTTATCCCCTCTCTCCCCCTTCCTGCCCTGACACTGCAGCGCCCTGGGGGTCAGGGTGATGATACAGACCATACCGAGAGTAGCTACATCACACGCACACACACATTTCATACACTCCTTTGAAACCCTCCTGACAGATTGTCCGTCTGCCAGCTGCCATCAGACTTTACAACGTCCAGTGTGGAAGAAGGTTTTATGATGTAGAACGTTTCTGGACAGTGTCAGACAATATGAACATTCCGTCTTTAATTTACAGTCCATTTACAGTTATATTTACTTCTTTTAACCAAATTCACTTTACTTTGTCATCACAAATGATTAGTCTAACAGAGTTGTAATTTATTGTGGTGAGCTGTCCAGTGATGCTGCATTAGTGGCAGTTTGAAAAGTTGCAGTAGTGCCTGACATGACTCACCACCCAGCTTGATGGTGTCATGACTGGAGCGAGCTATACTATGTGGCCAAATGTATGTGGACACCTGACCATAGCACCCATGTAAGCTTTCAGAACATCATATTCCATAAGCGTGGGCATTAATTTGACGCTGGACCCCCTTTGCAGCTATAACAGCTACCATTCTTCTGGGATGGCTTTCCATAAGATTTTGGAGTTTGTCATTCAGTCATATGAGCATTTATATTAAAATTCTGGCAAAATATTACAATATAATATTACAATAAATTAAAGTGTCACGTCCCTGGTTATAGTATCCCGTTCTGCCACTTGGAGGAGGTACTTTTCCCTCTCTGTTCATTGTTTTTTGTTCATTGTTCCACTTGATCACTCATTAGGTCCACCATTTAATCTGCCCTCACACGTAACTCTACATTCAGTCAAGTTCAGCTCTGTCCAAGTAGTTCACGGTCTTATTTATACCTTCCACGTTTTCTTCCGGCTAGCACAAAATTGTAGTAATGCAATTTTTAAACCTTCTAGGAAAATATCATTTCACAATACTAGAAAAAATGCTGACCTACATTAAAAAATATGAATGCATGTCACACCTGAGAATTTTTTGCCATTTTGTGACTGATGTATCCATCTACTAGTCATAATGTTGCAAGGGATAGTATATAACTCAAATAAAACCTAAATTCACATCTGATCCTGAGTTTAAATACCCAGTAGAAATACTCAGTGGTGGAATTTGGACCCTCGGTATCGCTATGACAAAAAAAATGTAGATCCTGTTCCAGCTTCTTTAAAGCATGATACTGGGAGTATATTAGAGGAGAACATCTCACAGATCTTGCTAAGTTGTACAAACAAAACGGTAAGAGTGCCTGATAGGAAAGAGAGTTAGGAAAAAAGGGAGTAGTGATATATTTCTGGCCCTTCAAGACATTTGTTTCTGACAGAGTCCATCCCCTAGACAAAGTCTCCTCCCTCCCTTGTTCCATTCCTCACACGCGAACCTCTAATGTCGCGCTTGGTGTCTGCATGCGGCTTCCTAGGCCTGGGACTCATTTTAGCATTATTACTCACAATCTAGTACTCACCGCAGTTATACTCTGATGATCACTGTGTACACTGTGGACTTCAGAAGCTCTGGCTAACAGAAAGACACGTGAGGGAAAAAAATGGTCTCCAGGCTGGGAGATAAACAATAGAAAACAAATAGACGTGCATATATAGCCTTGACTAGGAGACAACTGAAACCACATGCCAAGTGGGGATGGATGGCATGCGTGCTTCTGTCCTGAAAGGCTATCCACAATTTAATCATCCCATACTGAAGCTTACGCCAGAGCTAAAAACCGTGCTTCTGAGCTCTCCCTCTCACAGAACATCTGCTCTGGGCTACAGCCAGAGCCGAGGGCTACAAATTAATCTGCAAATTAACCTATTAGTAATCACACACCTCATTATCACTCAGCATTTTAAAAGCGTTCACTTACCAAGAAATTGTTGGTTACAACTCGAAGATCCCAGTGGCAGCCTTTAAGAACGGATGGCTTGCCAATAGCACACAAAAGGATTTTACAAACCACAGATTGTTTCAAGAACTTTGAAGTCATGCTTGCAAACTGGCCAGGGATAAATAGAGAATGGTGTAAAGGAACCTCTAGTAAAACGTCCAGTGAAAGGAAAAGAGCATTGACTGCTTTTGATTTGGATGCAGTAATACTACAAGCAGATGCTGTAAAACAATGAGCAGCATATTCACTATTATACACACAAACTCTCTACGTAGAAAACAATATCTGACCCGAATGTGTGTAGTAGCTAGTTCAAATATACCCAGACAAGTTTGCATTCAAACACAAACACAAAAAATACTTCAATATAATGAAACTGAATACTGAATATAT
>JBBPCY010000001.1:40498652-40525000 GCA_037974405.1 Brachyalestes nurse
CAACATTGAGCAACTTTTATTAAAAGTTCTCTGTAACATTAACAGTCAACACGACAAATAAACAAAACAAAACAAAAAAAGGCTGATACCTTGAATTTTCTGGTAAATTTAAGTGTCCATCTGAGAGGGAACTGTTTAAACCGGCAGGACAGCTCCCTGCAGTTTTGGCGTTAGTCATGTTAGCTAGCGTTAGCATGCGAGCTAGCGGTGCCGTGTCAGATGGCTTTGCAGAACGCCGATACTGTCACTGTGATTTAACACTGACTCGCAGATTGTGCAGGTCTCCGTGCTGTTTGTGTGTCTAGAGTGAAGTATCTCCTCACATGTGATGTGTGTGTGGCTCTGCTGCCGTGTCTCTCGCCTTGTTGTTGTCTGTGTTTACCTTTCCCTCTAAGCGGCAACGGTAGCGCCCCTTTCATGAAGGGACTACAATAATTGGTTTAGTCACGGAACGCGTGTCAGCGTCAGTCAATCAGAGGCAGAAACTGCATTGTGTACACAAGCGTGCACAGAGAGAGGAAAAAAACACTCGAGTTCTGAAGTCAACACTTTTGTGTTAATGCCCCAATTTGAATATATTTCTTTTAAACAATGATCGAAAACAAAATAACAGAAATTAGGAAAAGTCTGAGGATACATGTTGCCTTCAAGCCTAGTCCAAACTTTACATGACTTCTGTTCTTCATTCAGGTATTTATATTTTAAGAAAAAAACTCACATACTTTAATAAAAAAAAAATATTCCTTTTAGTAATTTACAAGCTTATGAACAACAGAAACGTAGTGACCTGGTAGCGGGATGTTAATGTATGTGTGTGCGTGTGTGTGTATGTGTGTGTGTGTGTATCGGAGGGGATTATAGGGTTAACAGCACTGAGCATTTTTACACGAGGAACAGGCCTAACCTCAGAATCTAATTTTCAGGATAATTTTCCCACTGGACCATAGCGACACCAGACTGTAGGTAAAGGGTCATTTGAGTCGTGGGGGGGCTGTGAGCAAGTGTTTGAAACGACAGAATTGATTCATATCCAAACAGTCGTCCAAATGTACTTGAGGGAGGTAAAATAGAGTCACTTCCCCTTCACAGAAAGCAGTGCAGAGGAAGTGTACCGAAACGCACAACCTAAACCATGAGAGTTCAGCCTGAGGCTGGCGAGGGAGCCTCCTGTGTGTAGTTGTGGACCAGCTGCCAAAGCAAATAGAGCTGGGATTGAGGGGTCAAAGCTCCAGCCACTGGGGCTCTCGCGCTCTGGAAGAATTGGACTCTTTGCGAGAAGGGAGGTAAAGAAATGTTATTACTGGAGCATAATGAGGATTGGAAGACAAAAGTAAGGGATAGCTTGGGTGAAGAGTGTCCTACCCCAGAGGTCTGGCATGCGACTCTGGTTACACACTGATGTAAGGACACCTGTTTAATAGCTGACCCTCTACGCACACAGATACACCACAGTGGTGCTCTGCAGTTTAGGTGTGCTGCCAAGTCATACAGCTTGAGCAACACGGAGGTCCAGAAGTCCCCTCAGGGGGAGAGGGATACGTGACAGACTGCAGGCTGCAGCTACAGGCCTGCGAAGAGAAGGGAGGAGAGAAAGAACACTGGCCCACAAACGTGAAGCAGAGTGGGGAGGAGGTGTCATTACATCACTAGCAGAAAAGACTGCGAAAATAGCTTTATACAAGAAGACTGTGAGGGTCGCCTGATCATCAGAGTAGCTTGCACTGGAGGTAATACCTTTAATACATGTGTACATGGGCATTTTTTGGTGTTTCTGGGGCCTCAAGGAAAGATATTTTAGTTTATTTTTCCTTGTAGAGCTTCTAATGCAGTCAGAATCACATCAGACTGGCTTTGCATCAGTCAGCATTTGGTAATATCAGTTTTGATTTGAAACTAGACTTGACTGTGTCGAATGCATGAAGTTATGGGGCAGCTTCAGCTACAGGTGAATCTTCTGTCTGAATACACAAACTGTGTCTGGTTTCTCCCTCTCATAAGACTTTTCTTCAGTTTTCTTTCTTTTTCAAGTAGCAGTAGAATACAGTCATTTTAGGGGTCCTTACAACAGGGCTGTTTATGTAGATGGGGGGCTCTAGAGTGTCGAAAAATAAATATAAAAACGTGTTTATTTTAGACATGTGTAGAGTGTTTCTCTGCATTTTGCCCTGCATCCCTCTGCGACCCTGGTTGGGATAAGAGGTTTAGAAAGTGAATGGTTGAATGTTTATTTTATTTGTTTATTCAGCCAACCACCTGTGGCCAGCAGGGGGCCCCCTAACCTCCAGGGCCCCATGTATTTGCGTCATTGCACATACATGGTGGTTTGTCATCTCTGCTGAAAAAAAAACACATATATATTCAAAGATTCTGTTGCTTTCTGGTGATTTAATTACAGTTAGTCATTTTGTGTTTTCCTAATGGCTTGATATCACAATGTAACAGATGCTAATGGTTTAACTAGTAAGTATGAACGAAAAATCAACATTTAGTTTGAAAGCGGAAAGTGTTTTGTAAAGTCAAGAAAAATGTTAATTTTCACAACCAGCCGCTTATCACAAACGTAATATATCAAGACATGTTTGCTGTCTGAGATTTGCATCCGGTTTCGTACTGGAGCCACAAGAATGTCTACATCTTCCCACACTCGCCTGAATCTTTGTCAAAGAAGGGTTCAGTTGATTTTTATCGGACACCGCATCATTTTGCATAATCCAATCGTGATATAAAATTATACTTTGTGTAAAAAGTGCAAATACAACCATTTTATTTGTTTTCCAAAATTACCACTAAAGCTACACATAACCTCATGCTAAACACAGGTATATATGTAAATCTGATAATAGTAAAATACTGTAAAATCCCGGAATAGAGCGCGTCACCCGGTATATAAACGGGTGAAAGGCTCACCTGCACCGCTCAGTCACTGTGTCACACTATGTCACCTCAACACCACCTCAACTCGCTCAAACTCTGAGTACTCGGCTAATCTTCTCTCTTTTCTCTGTGTGTGTATAAGAATGCGGCTTCTTATACACACCTCAAAATGACCCCCAAAAGCACTACCAGAGAAATGGAACGGTGCAGACGGGAAGTGCGATGTTTTTATAACCTACCTCAACCTGTTCTCCGAGTTCCAACTTACCAGGAACCCTTGAGGGACTTATGAAACTATGTCTACAGATTGATCAGAACATGAGCTTTACAATCTGGACGGACCATCAGAACCTTCAGAACCATCCAACAGGCAAAACAACTCAACCCTCAACAGGCGCGGTGGGCACTGTTCCTTGAATGCCCAGGGTTTAAAAATACCAAAGCTGACAAATTATCGCATCAGCATGAAACTAACACTCCCCGGGTGGACCCCACATGTCTCCTCCCTCCTCACCGCATCATAGCCCCTCTGTGTGTGGGAGCTGGAACATCACGTCCGCCAGACGCAGACCTTGGAGCCCGCTCAGATGACTATACGTTCCCACCACACTACGACCAGAGGTCATCACATGAGCCCACTCCTTGCCCCTCGCTGTGCACCCAAGCATTAAAAGGACCCTCAGATATCTTCAGCAGGCCTTCTGTTTGTCTATCATGGCTCACAATGTGACAAAATTCATCGCGGCATGCGCGGTTTGTGCCGGAGCAAAGACACCTAATCAGCCTGCCCAGGGGGAACTCCAACATCTCCCGGTCCCCCAATTATTTTGCATGTATTAATTTCACAACGTCGACAATCACACTGTTTAGAGGTTTTTACCTTTTATTTACTGCTGTCTTTTTTTTTAAACACACAAATAATACAGTGCACAAATGGAATATAAAGAAATGGATACTGCCTTTTTAAACATAAATAATAATGTAAATGGTGCTGCATTGTTGTGAAAACAAAAATAAACCATGTCTATTTCTATAGACTTAAATTTAAGATTACATATTAACTAATGTTGTTTATATTTGATCCCCCCACTTATTAAATAATTCGCTACTAACATAGTTCAAAGCAGTTATTTTGTATTACCTTTACTTGGGCATAGAAAGCTGGATGATGATCCTGCAGGTGCTGAGTCATGTTTGAGGTGTTACCTGACTGACTCATCGTCTTGAATATGTCCCTCTGTATTCTTGGGGTACCCAAAAAACTCCCAAACAGCAGACTTCAGTCGCTTCTTTGGTGGAAACAAAGCATATTAAGTAATCTACGTTTTTAAGAATGCCAACCGAAACACAGTGTTGAGGAGCCTTTACGATGAATTAACCGCGCCGTTTTTAAATCACAGTTAATAGTGAAACTGTTAATAGATTAACCCCGTCACCTACCGGCTCCACCTTCCGCAGCCATCCTGTCTTCCACATCACTCACTTTAAGCCTGTCTTCTTCATAACACCCACAAGCCTCTCATTCCTGACTAGCCTTACAGTTCCAGTGCAAAATTACAGAAGTTAACTTCTGTCAGGTTTGCAGTGATACTTACTGCTTGTGAATGAAAGTGTAATATTTGGAAATCAAGTGAAAGTTAATAGCAGAAATGCTGTAATGTTTGTTTGATCAATATTAAAACTTCATCCCCATTAATTCATCATCCAAGAAAGCTATCAGTCATCTCTCACACAACACATGATCCATAACGGCTCTTTGGGAGACCACGACTGTGAATGTGAGCTTGTGGTTTGCGGGCCGAATCCGTGATAGTAGAGCCCAAAATTAAGCATGTCTGTGGTACTATTCACCAAATAAATTAAATGATTTCAATAGAGGCACTACGGAGCCCTGTGTCTTGCGTGACTACAAAGGAACCAACCAGAAGAGTCCCAAAAGTGCCAAGTTCTTGGTAGACTGCTGTCTTAATATGCAAGCACTGGCTAGCAAACCATTTTTCACAGTGAAATGACTAGAAGGTATTTGTTTAGAGTACACGTTGAACAAACTGTGCAGATTTTATGAACCACATCCTGTATATAAAACACAAAGAGACAGATGGCACCAGAGTCTCAGGGTGTCAGGACAGATTTCTTCACGCACTTCACTCGCCAGCACTTTGAGAGCAATCCATGACTGCAGGAGACACAGTTCATTGTCTATGAGGTGGTGGAGTTGGATGGGTCTGAGGGCCATTTGGTGAGTGTGTGGTCTAACACTAGCCAGCGGGGGGAAGTGAGGACATCACCAAGGAGTGCTGAGATTCCACATTCATTCCAATAAAAACACAGAGCATGAACCAATATGAAGCTGACCAGAGACTAGGTGATACTGAAAGTTATTCATAGCCATCTTTGTGAAAGATGTAGATCTACGTAATAGGAAAGTGTGATCACTTTGTGAAGTCTTCTTAAGTAGCACTATTACTGGCATGGCCTGCAGAATTTGAGACAGGAACATTTTATCATGATTAACTATGTGTGGTAAATAATAATATTAGCCATATCGTTGATAAATGTTGATAAATGATAATCAGTAAAAAGAAATAATCATCAGAGTAACACGCCTCCGACAACACAGCCAAGAAACATCAAGCTCTTTTAAGTAAACTTAAAATCGAAATTCATTTCATTTAGTTGCTCCTATTACTCATCATTTATCATCAGCATAAAAAATGGCTTTCATGTAAATGTAGTCTTATCAAAAACGTATCTAGCCATAGATATCTCCTTCACGTTTCACCACCCCTGCCTTTCTCTGAGAGTACAGGAGGATTTCTGTAATGCCTTTAATGAAACTTTAGAAGCATAAGATCTGCCCATACCAGTAAAGTATTTCTATTGCTTTGCTGTACTATTCAAATGTAGTTATGTAACAGAACCTTTTTTCATATTCCCTGGTTTGTTCCAGAGGAAGTCCTCACAGTAAGAACAACAACACAGCAGTAGTGGTCTTTCTATGCTACCTGTCCAGTGTTTACAGTGGCCAGCCTCGTTTAGCCACATTGTCTGTTGTTCGTATAATGTATAGTCAAGTCAAGTCAAGCTTATTTATAGCCCATTATCAAACACAAAGGTCATTCAATATGCTTTCAAGGAATGGAATAAAAATAGTAAGCATAAAAATAGAAGGAAGTAAAAAAATAAACAACTAAAAAAAGAAAAGAAAAACTACACATACAATCAATGAAAGAAGATTAAAAGGGCAATGGAAGTTCAGATATTTTTAAAAAGGCAGGGAAGAATAGAGCAATTTGTAGCAGATCTGATACTGATTGGCAGTTTAGTGAGCCGCTTTTTTCACCACTAGCTGAACAGATCCTGCAGCATAACCTAAGGTTTCTATATCTTTCCTGGTAATGTTGTTTTGTACAGTGTCCAGCTACCCAACATGACATTGACAAATAAAGAATCTTAAATCTTGAATTACGTAAAACCTGTAACATCACCAATGTCAACATTTTCTGAACAGAAGCATCAAAACATTCACACACAACCATGCAGCAAGTTCTCTGGTTAATCTACCCCACATTAGCTAAGATGACAGTGTCTGCATTTATTTGATTTATAGAGGTCACATATTTTATCTCTTGTTCACGAACAGCCCTTTACCTTCTTTAAATCTGTACCACTCACACATCCAGCCCTGAAGCAGAAGTCATAAGTAGTCATTACGCAGCCTTGTAACGTCTCTGAAAATGAAAACTGCTGATCGTTAGATGAATGACATCAAGAAAAACACAATTCCTTCATAAGAATGTGATTCTTTTTCATTCTCATTTGCCACTTCTGCTGTACCATTTCCCCTACTGTGACAATTTCTGCTGCTTCAATCCAGAAACTGCAAAAAAGGATCCATTAACCGAGTGAACTCTGCAATGATTGGCTTGCCATTTCTCTCATTTGTATCCACAATTTTAACCGTTAAAGGCAGTTTGAAAAAGAAAAGATGCTCCATAACACGCCCAAAGCTGCTGTCCTGTTCAACATGACCTCCCATGAGCACTAGTCCTTTTTTGATCCCACCCAGAGTCTTGGGAGGCCACAGCATCACTAGCATGTCTCTGTGGCTACATTCTTTTGCTCTTTAATCGCCTTTTGATTGCAGAGTTAGAAAGAGAGAGAGAGAGAGAGAGAGACGGAGCAAAAAAGAAAGAGAGTGACGTTCACTGGTCCTCCAAGGTCTAAGACATATGGTTCTAATCAAAGTTAGTAGTCCAGTTACATCACTGTCACTTAATTGACTTCATCTTGTCTATCCGCTCCACTTCATGTGTTTGTCTGCATTACTTGAGATAAGTGGCAGTTAAAAGTGAGGTAACTTATCCTATTATTTTTGCTCAATGCTCCAAACAGGAGTCTTACTGTTTGTGGCTTCAGGAGGTCACGTATCAGGAATCGAGGTTTAAACAACAAAACTGTTTCCCTGTGTTTTTTGAAGTGGGCAGCAATCCGGTTGTTGAGTAGCAGCTGTTTCATTAAGTTGTAGCCCTCAGCCAGCAAGAACACTGCCAGGTCCTCTAAAGGCCTGTCTTCAGTTTCTGTACAGTACTGTATCAGCCAGGTCAGTCCTTCACTGAGTGACTGAACTCAGCTTTCAGGATGCTGAAGTTGTCCTGCTAGAAGTTGACATGTTCATGATCTCCATTTGTTGACGTGAAATTACAGTACCTTTATTAAGGCCAGCATTAGGTTAAGCCTGGACGGCTTGGAGCACTTTCACTCCTCCACCGCCGCCAGCAGCCAGAGGAGTCCCAGCTGCTCTTCTTATGACGACGAAAAGTGACCAGAGCAACACTAACTCCTGAGTCCAGTCTCAATAAATCAGTGTCAAGTGTGATATATTCCAAATGCTTCCTCTCCTGTATGTTTAAACAACTGCGCATAGAGCAATTCAGACCAAAACCAATCTGTGCAGAACCTTTATACACAGGCATGTGCGCTAAACTATTAAAATAATTCACAAACAAGCTTTTGCACAGTTACTCAGTTTTCTGAAGTCTGGCTATTTTGACTCCCAGGATCGCCCTCTTGGGCAATAATAAAAATTCTACCAAAATCAGACGTATCATTTTAAGAAGTAATAAGAGCACTAATACAAGAACATTAGCACATGTAACTTTTGATTTCAGATGTTTCTGGATTTTGTACTGATGAGTTCTGGGGCTTTTCCAACAACTGAAAACATAGACGGGAAACAAACAGATTCAAAATATTGTTAAACAGTTCTGATCCGGAAATCTGATTGTCTGAGCCGCATTCAAAGCTGTTGCAAAATATCTGATATACACACATATGACCCACATATAAATTGTGTATTAATGCAGCAAATTATTAACAACCAATATGTTGTTGGCGGCAAAATGTTTCCTGGCAATGTTAATTAATGCCTGAACTTAAATTATGTTCGAGAAGTGTTCATTGTGTGAACTATTAATAATAAATACAATTATTTATTGAACATGGACAAGTGTATTTTTTTTGTTATTAAAGTTTCAAAGTTTACATTTTTATTTTTTGCATCATAGTTGTCATTTGCTATAACTAAAATAAATCTGGCTAATTACATATCCCACATAGCCCACACAATTCATAAAGAATACCAGGGCAAAAAAAACAGAGGAGAACAGGGAAGGAAGAAGGGGAGGAGAGGATGAATGGTGAGAAGGAGCAGTAATTGGAGAAATATGACTGCAGATACACATCAGCATCATTAGATTTGATGTCGGCGACTGATGGCCCTGAGAAGGATCCCTAGCTTGCCGAAGTGATCAAATCGTGTCTGTCCTCGTGTTTAAAAAATGAGGTGCTTTGATTTTACATGGCAATGGCACCGAGGAACTTCCAGCAAAATGTAAACAGAAATGACAGAGCCGATGTGAATGCAGTGCAGATGCAGTAAATCCTATATTCACTAACAACAAAAAAGTGATAACACTCTACAACATTTGAAAATAAGGTGGTTTTGTCTTACCTCATCCTACTACCAAGAAATCACACATGGAAGCATTTTTAACTTCCTTTTGGAATCATTAGCGAGTGACAGAGAGGCTAGCAATAGTTCGAAACGTTTGGGAAATTGAAGTTGAAAATTTAAGTCTGACAAAGATCATCTGGGACAGGAACACTGTGCTTTCTTGAGAGGTTTGTGTCTCCAGGAGGGATGTAATACTGTAGTCAACTCATTATTTGATTTGATTCAGAGCTCACAGGACAATATATATTTAATAAAGTACTTTTTTTCAATATTCAGAATCAAATTTGGTCAAAGAAAAATGATGTGTGGGTTTGACATGAATGATGCAGATTCATCAAATATAATAATTAGTAGAATTATTATTGTCCACAGTTAATTGTCACATATCCATGATGCATGTCACATTTTGCATTGCTCCATTATAGTAGTAGTGACAGCTGACCCAGAGCTTCTCGAAGACATTTAAATTATATTATTATGATCTAGCCTCAGCACACTGTCTTCAACAGATCATTTAGTGGCTTACATTTACACATTTTGAAATATAAGGTCATATGAAAAATATTGTGGATAGTCCTCCTTTCTCGTGACTGTCCGTCCTCATGGGTGTGTCAACTTTTTTTGTTTTTATTTACAAACGTTATTAATCTGACTGCCTTAAATTTTTAGTTGACAGAGAGTAAACACAGATTATTGTTCTGTTGGCTTACTGCAAGAGGATTAGTTAACTGTTTTAATACAGTGTATGCAGTGCTGTCACTCTAAAATCTGAAACAGACTTCCTGGGCAGCATGTATCCTTCTCAAAGCTGCTTCACCAGGTTTTTGGAGCTGCTCCTCTTGTCTCCATTAGTGTTTGGACAGCTGACAAGATGACATCACAAAATCAGGTTCCAGGTTACAAAGGAGAGGAACTGGAACGGTAGGAAGAAGTGGTAACTTGTAGGGTTTGAAGACACGAGCTAATTCCCTGTGACTCCATTACAATAAAGGCATTTTCAGTTCAGTACCGTAGACCATCTGAAGAACTGGCCGTATGAACCACAATAGGGCTTTTATTCTGTGCACACATCACTATATAGAGTATACAGTTCATTGTCTAAATTACCCATGTTACACCTGTGCGAATGTGTACTTTTTGGTTTGCCCAGAGGAAAGGAAAATGACGATCTCTTCTTTGTCCAGTCTGTTTCTCCCAGACATAACTGAGCTCAGATTAACATCAATATGAGATTTTGACTCTCATACTTCTTAAATTCAGCTCCTGGTAAAGAGCCTGCCTCTAACCTCAGCGCCAACCTAATTCAAAATCTTAAAATGCTCTTTCTTTTCTCTCACTGCACTGATTTTTAGAAACACATCAGATGTCAATGATCTCCAAATAAGAGATTTCAATATTTATTTCTGATGAGACAAAGATTTCCTCTGGATACCAAAATGATCCCTAGATCAGAGCTTTAACTATAAAGGTATAGGTATGAATCATCAGGTTGTGGTCTGAGAGAGTCCCTGTATGTGCACATGGAAGTGGAGGTGCAAAGCGGAACACACTGATGGAACAAATAGCAGCTAAATTCATTTTTCCAAAGTGGTTCAGTCCACAAGCAGAAAGAACTGTTTACTTCTCGATAATTACTTGACCTACTTTTGTTTAGCTATTTTTTTTCCCTTCTCTGTTCGAACTCAACTTGCACAAAGTCTGGTTTGTTTTACAGCATGTAATTTCTAACATGATATTCGCCATTTGCAAGGCAACTCCCTCATTGTTCTCTCGGGGGAACATAAAAAGTAATGAACGTGTCGTGGCAGCAGCCAGGGCCACGCTGCGGCAGAGAGAGACCTCTCAGGCGCAGGATATGAGCTGGTGTGTTCTGGTCTCGCAAGCATCCAGAAGACCCTGCAGCCAGCAGACTGTTGATAATTAATCAAAGTGAATACAGACAGAGCTCACCACTTCCCTCTGCTCGCCTCAGCCAAGCCGGACGGGCAGCGCACAGCTGGGTCCACCGAGAACGGAAATGCGAGGCAGGCCTTATAAACTAAAATAATATGTTGCATTAGCAACTTCGTCACATAAGTGTGTGAGCTCCTTACATTACATAATCATTTGACATCAACAACGGTTAGAAAATACAGATGGTTCACAAATTCAAGGAATAAATGATTTAAAGGGTCTTAGGAAAGAGTCACTAGAACAGTTTTAATGAATGCTTTCATAGATTCTACAGTTCTCTGACACTTTTCTGAACAGTGTTGCACATGAACGCGTTCAGTGAACACATTTCTATTTTTAGTGAACGCTGAACTAAACGAGTTGGTTTACAAATGATAACCGCAACTGTGAGTGACGTTCACTCACAGACTGAACGCAGTTCGCGTTGTATGTTCGCAGGTGATAGTGATGGGAAGCTCGGCTCTTTTCAGATAGCTGGCTCTTGTGGCACGGCTCCCAAAGAAGAGCCGGTTCTTTCGGTTCCCAAAAGGCTCTTAGTTTATTATCATCATCCGTAACATCATATTTTAGCCTAAATTGACAAATATGAATGCTTTGTGTGTTGATAAAAAAGTGGGGAGCGGCTCTCATTCTGATTCACTACAAAGAATCGGCTCTTCTGATTCACTAGAAAACATAGGCTGATCTGATTCTGATTCAAGTTCAGACGCCTCAGCAGAAATACACGTGGGAAATAAACTTATAAAAGGAAGATTTTATGTTTAATACAGCTAAATACTGGATGTTTGAGTTTTAAAGCTGTACATTTTCACTAGTTTGATATGGTTTTAAAAAAGACAACGGCTGTTAGTTTATTTTTAGTCATGTTCCTTTCTGATCACTTTAAAAGATATATGAATAAAAATCCCATATACAGTATACCTGCACCTCATTTTTTCCACTTTCACCATAACATGATGCGTTGCTTAAGTGGTAAGATCTATTCTCAATTTAAGTAACTTATGTCTGTATTCATTCATTCGTATGACCAATAGAAGAAGATTGAAGAGGTTCAGATAGAGGGACGTTGTATTGAAAATCTAAAAAACGAACGTGAACTAGTTCATTTTTGAGCTGTGAACTTTGTTCAAAAATGTAAAAAATGAACTATGAGTGTGAACTAGTTCATTTTTATTTGAATTAACTGTATTTTGAACTAGTTCTTTTTCAGAGTGAACTGGCACAACGCTGGTTCTGAATGGGTGAAACATGATTCTTTCAAAAGATCTTCCCTCAGTTGATATTTATGATGGTGGTGTAGAGGGTTGTTTAACACGTCAGTCTAAAATTGGCCATAGATGCATTAAGATCTGGTGACTATGAAGGCCATAGCAGATGATCTACATTTTCGTTATGCACATTTCAGTGACTGTTACTGTTCGATGGATATCCTCAGTCTGGAAGAGAGCACTCCCTTGCGGACAGAAATCTTTGATTACAGGATGAAGATGACCAGTCAGAATATTTTTGCACTGATTTGCAGTCATTATTCACTCTAAGGGAACAAATAAACACAAACCAGGCCAACAAAATATTGCAAAACAGAGCCACCGGACCCTTGAGTGTAGCAGTCAAGAAAGGGTGGGGTCTACTCGCTAGCACGCTCGTGGAGAATGAGGTGGACTCATCTGACCATATCACATTTTCCACATCACTGCAGTGCCTGGGTTTATTTAAAACTGGCCTCTTAAACGTCTTTTGTAATGAGAGGTCTATAACCCCCTCTGTGTAGTTGCAGATGGGCTGGTCTTTTAGACTGATCACATTCTGCACTGTCATTCTCATTCTTCAGAGCTTCTTGTTTGTTCTTTGCATATTGTACTAATCCACAAACATCATAATCATTAAAAGTGAGCTTTGAACCACACCTTCCAACTCTGTTAACCCTATAGATGTAGACAGAGGTCATTTTAATTACAGTTTATATTGAAAAAATAGCCAGCTGAGCAGACTTTGTGAAGCTCCTACCTTCTTTGCCACAATTATCAACCCTCTTTTCAGACAGGGGCGTCGAAAGCATTTTTAATGTGAGGGGGACGCATCGGTCTACGAGTGGGGCGGGGTTTGGGCGTGGGGTGGGGTTTGGGGGCGGGGTTTCGGTGGGTGGGTTTATGGGTTGCTGCGTGCGTGCAAAGTCTTGGTCCAAACCTTTACTTGAAGATTCATTTAATGTCGCCTAGGGCAGCGGTTTCCAAACTTTTTTCTGCGCACAATGGAGCTGACGTTACCTACTCCAGTTTCGAGCAGCCGGTCTGTGCACTGACGATTCACTTCACTTGCATGCGGTGAGTTGGAGGCAAACCCGAAGCGGTATGTGTATTCTCCTATCGATTAAGTGGAATGGATTCTTTCGTGAACGATTCAAGATTCAAGATTCAACAGCACTGGGTGAACTAATACACTGGTCCAAACAAATAATTATGAAATGTGAAGGGGACACAAGCTCCATAAAGGCATGTTCGGACGACTTCAGTGTGAAAGAACGTGACTGGCCCACACAGAGCTCTGACCTCAACCCCATCCAACACCTTTGGGATGAACTGGAACAGAGTTTGTGACCCAGACCTTCTCGTCCAACATCAGAGCCTGACCTTCTAAATGTCCTACAAAATCCCTCTTTATCCCTAAAATGAAAGAAAATAACAAATATTGTGCGATAAAGCTGCCAAAGATATCGACAAGACATTCCGGTCAGTAATAATCTGACGCAGTGTTCCTTAATCCTGTTTATCTAGATCCTAACTATACCCTGTCTCATTACACCTGATCCAGCTTTTCAACTGATAATAATCAGACCTTTTATGAGCTGTATCAGGTGTGTAGGGGGCAGAGAATAGATGAAATGGGTCGAGAATTTTCAGAAGCAGAATTAAGAAACGCTGCAGAGAGTGTTCCCAACATCAGTGAAAATATCTAAGTCAACGAAAAGAAATCAGTGCTGTAAGGTTCTTTGTAATTATGATCCGAGTCTGCACTGAGATGGCAGCGTGCCTGTAGCATCTGTTCCTTTTCCTGACTCCCCCATCCGTCCTCTAAACAACTGCCTGACAGCGTGTTCACGCTTTGAGGTCAGAAGCTTTCATCTCCTCAATAGCCTCTCTGCAGTCCTGTGCCATCTGATTAGGGGCCCATGCAGAACAAGCTTCTTTTAGACTGTAAATATGCATCTGCTGTTGTGGCTATGAATGAGTTAAAGGAAGGAAAACTCACAATGAAAACGGGTAACAAAGTAAAGAAAACAAGCAACTCAGACATGTTTTGGTGTATGTCTAAAACCCTACAACTACAACCAGGTGCTAAAAGATGATGCAAGCGCTCTTTTTCTCATGACTTGGTCAAACGTGATGCACTGCAATCCACTACATTTTTTCATTTTAAATCCACCAGTGCTTATATTGTGTTTCCTTGTGGCTTGAAATGGGGTCTAGGACTAAAGGTGCAAAATTAACCAACTTTAGGCTTAGCGCCAATTTATCCTGTATTTATTTCATGATGGTGGGTCACTTTTTTGTCAGGCTACATCAGCATGGCAAATTACGATGCAAGCCTAATTTGTTCTGCCGCTGGTTAATCTCATGGTTTCTCATTATAAACATCTCTCAATCAATCAATGGTCTGATAGAGGTGGACCACTGTTTTTATTTCATCAGTGGTACCTGTCAAGGGGTGGGATAAATTAGGCAGCAAACGGTGGTACAGGGTGGTAGTGGCCTAGTGGGTTAAACACTTGCCTGTGAACCCTCAGTTGCTCCAGGAGAACTGTCCCTGTGACTAATGATTGTAATTAATGATTGTCGCTCTGGATACATGTGGTTTCGGGTACCGTAAGTGAATAATCCATTCTTGAAGTTGATGTGTTAGAAGCAGGAAAAATGGACAAGCTTAAGATGGCACCAGAAAGAAGACAAGCTGACAGATGCAGTGTGATGCTCTGGCCAGTGTTCTCCTGGGAAACCGTGGGACCTGGCAATCATGTGGATGTTACTTTGACACATATCACCTGCCCAAACACTGTTGCAGAACAAGTTGAGCCCTTCATGGTGATGGTATTCCCTGATGCCAGTGGTCTCTTATAGCAGGATAATTGATATCCTAAGGAACATAATAGACCAGTCTGATCAATGGAGGTCCCATTTCACAACTTACAGGACTTAAAAGGATCTACTGCTAACATCTTGGTGCCAAATCCCACGGGTCTTGGTCTTGTGGAGTCCATGCCTCAAAGGGTCAGGGCTGTTTTGGCAACAGAAGAGGGACCTACAAAGTATTGGGCAGGAGAATGAGGATTTACAACTCACATTACATTTACATACCTTACATTTACAAAGAGTTCTTTAAACATACTTAGTGTTTTAACATCTTTATTATTCTTCGTTTTCAACAATCAGTGATCAGTTTCCATTGATTCCTCAGTCCACATACTGGAGATGCACTGCAAATATAACTAGTTAGTTGTACAGCTAGTACAGCTTTGATTTTGAACATTTACACATCTGCCACCTTGGCCCACCAAACATGCTACAATATCTTCTCTTGCACTTTGAGCAAGGCACAATCAAGGTCTTAAAAGCACCACAACAAAAACAGCCTGTTTAATTCTAGGAGGTATAGAGTGGCTGGGGATATAAAATTAATTAACACACAAACCATGCATTATAAGTGGACCTCCAGGAACAACAATAAAATATAATAAAAATAAGAAAGGGCTCTTTAAAAAAATCTGATTGTTTTGAAAGGTCTGACACAATAAAGAGCAGTAAAATGGCACCATATAGGAGCTGTGTTCACTACACCGATCAGGCAAAAGTCCATTCCGTTCCTTGCAGTTTAGTTCATCTTCTTACATAAAAGGGATCAGTTGTAGACCGCATGGCAGACCATCAAGCAGATCTGAACTTCAGCACAATATGCAAGACTTGAGCATGAATTTTATTTCCCATGATACTGTGGAACTGCCCAGAGATGATTTATTTCTTCTCCTGTGGATACCGGAGCCATATTACTGATTTTATCGAGCCCGCTCCTGTTGTTCAGATGGATCTTTTTTATTTACCCAGCAGTGCCAAGCTCATGTTAGAGTGATTAGACCAGCTTTGAGAAGGAAATTAATAATTTTCCCAGAAGGAAATTAAAAGTCCCACCACCAAGGCTGAGGATTGAGTCCTTAAGAAATCAAACACTAAAATCCTTCCACTTTTCACACCTAAACTACATCTTTTTTTCTGTACTCACTCACATCACATGCAATGTGCAGAGCAGCGAATTTATTTGTTAGTTAAATAAAACTTCCACTGAATTATTTCAGCTTCAGGTTCAAATAATTAATATCAGGTCCAACCAATAACAAAACTCTGGTGTCTTTACAAATAATTTCACATTTGTATTGTACAAAAGTGCTGCTTTTGTTTGATTAAATTAACCTTCATTCACAATCTTTGATTCATGTGTACACCACATTTGTAAGACTTGGCTAAACTCCTTTGTCAGTTTTCTAAAATAACGTGTCAGAACTGGGCAGTTTGCTTTGACAGTTTGCTCTTAAAATAATGGTTCTAACTGACTGACAGCTGAAAGGACTATGCTGTGAGAACAAATACTTGTTCATTGTTCAATTTGTGCATAGCAAGGCAAACGTCTGACATCAGTTAGATGTGAAAAGCTGAAGACAGCCTCACTCCCATCCTACGCCTATGATAACAGGCAATTTAACTGTTCGACTTCCAAACCACAGAATTAGGCCTACAGAACCCAAACCAGTGCTCAGTTGAAACAAACTGATGCACATAACCAAATGATGGACACTAAAAGATGCAGCAATGCAACTGAGTCAGTGTAATAAAATCATATTTTCTGTGTGGCTACACATCTAAAGTCATGAGCTTCTTTTCAACTAGTAGCCTTTTCCATGCTAATCTATGTGGCTTCCTTTATTCACGTCTCCTAGCTTCATTATAGAAACGGGCTACTTTAAACAGGCGCGCTCACCAGGTTTGGATGCATATTCTATGTAGATTACATAAATACATTGAACACTATAAGTAACCATGTGACGTTTTGTCAGCTGAAACATAGGATACATAAATCATGGAGTTACGTCATTTCCAACCCCACAACGTTCAAGCTACAAAGGGCTTCAATCCACTTAAAGGTCGAGAAGGTATACTTTCTTAGTGTTGTGTGCAGCCATGTTGATTTGCTAAACATATGCTAAACTTGAGACCACCTTCCCAACTTCCCAAGTTGGAATTCCCAGTTGAGGGGCCGTTTCTGTTTTTCTAGTCGAAGGTCGCAAATACCAAGTTACAAACTCATTGATTCAACAAAGCATATTTCCATAAAATTCTTTTCCTTTCATAATGACAACCAGACAGCGAAGAATGGTTTGACTGACAAAATAAAACTCTGATTCAGGCTAAATCTGCCTCACTGGGTGTTTTTGTGTCAGCTCTGACACAAAAGAGTTTTATCTCACAGATAAATGAACATTTAACGTACAATGTTGCTTTGTCTAAAAGTGTATGGGTTGTATACACAAGCACATGGCAAATACCTCTGAGACAGATATGATATGATATGACTGTGTAAATAACTAGTCGCAAGATTTTCATTTTTCTCTTTTCTACCTGTCTTTGTGCTCTAAAATCATTCAAACCCAAGTCAAACCTGTTACAATTGATTTAAATCATTAAAATCAATCCTTACAAATGATTTAAATGCATCACTCAAGTATATCCTCTCTTTCCCTCCTGTACTTTGAATGCATGCAACCCAGTGACAATGCAGGAATCACAAAGTCTCTGAAACTGAATCAGAATCAGAAAACTTTGTTGATTCCAGAGAAAATTGCTTATGTTATGACTACACAGATGCAAAAAGACAAGAACAATATGAAATATAATGTTTCAATTTAAAATTCAGTACAAATCTGTAGAACCACATCTGTACTATACAAATTCTGGGTACAAATACTTTAGATAAATGACTTACTATTAAGTGAATAATAACACAGATGGTGGTTAGGAGTCTGTTATGGAACATGGTAGAGATCAGGGGTACATAAGTAATATTGACATAAGTAGTGATGTTCACATGGTAAGCCTATTGCACAGAAAATATTGCATATAATGATAATGTTTTTGCACATCAAAATTTCCAGGGTTTGGTCTAGGTCCCTTACTTCCAGTGAAGGACTATCTTAATGCTTCAGTATACCAAGACATTTTGGACAACACCATGCTTCCAACTTTGTGGACACAGTTTGGAGAAGAACCTTTTCTATTCCCATGGAAACACTCTAAAATCTTGTGGAAAGTCTTCCAAAAAGAGTGGAAGCTGTTAAAGCCCCTGTTGGTGTAATGGTCAGGCGTCCCAATACTTTTTGTCCATATAGTGTATAGTTACTAAAACCTGGTAAGAAATTGCATACCAAAAAAATTGCAGTTTGATAGTAGCAGACACCCATACTCCCTTTTCTGTTTGTAAGTTCTCCGTTTCCAAGGTCTCAACCTGCATTAGGAAGCTTTACGTTGTGTGCTGGGTCTGATTTTAGTAATAAATCAATACCACATCCTCATTTTTAGGTGTCCAGGCTGAAGCAGCTGTGTTTATTAGTGGCGCTTTGGAGGATTCTGATTGGTCCAGCGAGGAGGGTGTTTCGCTGACGTGTGCTTGTGGCGAATCTGATTGGTTGGGGCGGTTAGCGTTGATTCCGCATTCCGCTGCGAGAGAGAGAGAGAGAGAGAGAGAGAGAGAGGGAGAGAAAGAGGAGGGGGGGAACAGGGCTGAAACCTCTTCGGAGCAACTGGAACTACAATCGTCTGGACAGCTGTCATCCTGTAGGTCAGCGACGATAGCCAAGCATGCCTTACATCCTCATCAGCACACAGATCCGGCTGGTGTGTATATTTATATATGTTTATATATATGTATACATATATATAGGCCTATATATTTTTTTTTTGCTCTGTCTGAAAAAAGGATCTTGCAGTCTTGTTACATGTCTGACAGTTGCACCAGTTGAGCATTAGATTATGGCATTAGGCTTTACTGAGGCATTAGTGTCACTCCAGTCCCGTGTGGGTGTGTAGCAGAAACTTCAGCACTTACAGCTGCAGTCTAAACAAGTCAGCAAGAGGGGTCAAACCACATGATAATATTTGCATTTGTTCCTGAATTCTGCTTCTCTGTCGACCTGTCGACTTTTCCCTCTCACTGTGATAGCAAACCACACCATGCTGGCTGCTGCTAATCAATCCACTGGATGGACTGTTGTTGATTATACATCCTTGCAAGTTCCTCAGAGAGCAGTTCATGTTGTACTTTGGTAGGGGAATGGGGGTGGGTGGTTGTAGACTTTGCCCCATGAAGCAGATCTTTGGCCTACAACATGTAAGCTGTACTTGTTTAACATTGTGTGCAGTCATTTGTGAGTAGTATTATGAAGAGATGTCAACAAATTCCAAACAAACAAAAAACCTTGGATGCATGTCTAAAGGAAGAGGCCAAGAATGCAGAAGCCAAGCATGGGTTTGACTTTCAGCATGTTGTGGGAGTGTGTGATTATACAGAAATGGCACATAAGAGATAGAGATAGTAATGCCTTAATGCTGTAATGAGCAGTGAATGAGTATATATGCACGTAGGCTTCTGTGAGTTAGTAGTTGTCACACACTTGAATACAAAAGCACTGTGTAAGCCTGAAAAAAACAGTGTATAGCCAAAATGAGCAGTATGACAGAGGACCAGGTGTTGGTTAATGCTTAATCAATGCTCGCTAATACTAATATTTGATTTTTTGGTGACATTTCAATGCAAGAATCATACATAATGCATCTTTAACCGAATTGTATTTGGTAACTCTGGGTTTGGTAACACTTTTCTTCAAGGGGATTGCATTCCACACCCTGTGTACTTCAGCACTAGCACCTCATTCACCCATGGAACTTAGATAGCTAAGCGGTTTGCACATTCTAAAGAAGTGGGATAGTACTAACTGCAACTAACTCTCTTTAGCCTAGTGATCAATAACACTGTTTACACTTTTATTAACAAACTTACAGAAGATCATGCTGATATGTCTGAAAATTGATTAATTAATACCAGTAGTTTCATTGTTGTAACTTGTTTATGCACTTAATGGTGTTAATGAGGTCAAATAGCACATTTGGCCAATGAACACAGTGATAGAGGAGAAACCGTTTGTTTTCAGGAGACCGGACCCACCATGGTAGGAGACGAGTATTCAGATCCTGCCATGATGAGCTATTTGGGAGCCAGGAAAACCACCATGTTGGGTAACAACTTGTAAGTGTTCAGAACATTCATTGTTTTTAAGCACCAACAATTACCCGTTCAAAGTCTATTTAAGAATCATTAAGTATGACTGACAATAGACTGTATTTTGAGAACACTGTCGCCTCATACTTGGCTAAAACACAGTGATTCTACTTTATGATTCGCAAGCCTCGTAATCAGCGTAATCGGTGTGGGGCTGCAAAGTTCCGTGTTGTTGTTGAGGTTAAGTCCCGCAGGGCCAGACTCGCACATCTGGGAACAAACTGTTAAGCTTTTGGTGCTGGATATTGGCACTGCTAACAAGGGTACAGTCCCTTTTAAAACATGTCCCTGAATTGCTCCTGTACCATGTGCTTCTTCAATATCAGGAGTAAAGTGGCCCCTTATAGTCATGCACCCCTATAACACACAACAGCACAGCACACAGTGTGAACAATGTGAAGTTATTTCTCTGTATTTAACCCATTCACCAAGAGAAGCAGTGCCACCAATGGGGCAACTCCCTAACCACTAGCCCACCAGCTGCCCCAGTTTATTACAGTTGATAACACAGGCAAAATAAGCTTGCAAGCAAAATGACACTGTTTTTTCTTACAAGAGGTAATATTTTCTCATGACATGCTTGTGTAATTGGAGTTTTCCTTTGGGACTTTTGTTACATATATGGTGTGTCAGACAATGTTGACGAGCCTACCATCACAAAATTTCACACTCCATTTGTTCCCATCCTAACAAGTCTATGTTCTTACCCACATTTAGCTGACAATTTCTCATGGTTGTCCCAAGACATGTGTTCTTGTCACAAGATCTGATCAAGCAAGGCTAGTTACGAGGCAAAGTGTATGAAGTGAGAGCCGTTACGTAAAAATACTTGTGGGGACATTGCACATGTTTTTTGCAAGAGAGGGGTTCTCATTCCTTCTTTATGTAAACAATACAATACCAAGACCCATTCACACCATCTCACCAAACATTACTGATTATTTTTCCCCTTCAGGGGATGATAGTGGACGTTCTTAATTTCAAGAAAAAACAGGTTTGTTTTGGGTCTGTTCTGCCAGCTTGCTTCACAAGTTGCTGGCAGATGGGGAGGAGTGGGGATCATGATGCGAAGTGGCACGCCTACTTATGCAGACAGGATCTGTAACACTTTCCATCCCAGTGACTTGAATAGGCATCAGGTTTTTACCAGATATTGTCTTTGAATATCTATTGTCTATGAAGGCAGAGCTAAACATTAATTTTTCAAGAAATGGCCTCATTGTGTGCAACATCTCTGTCTGTCTTGCAGTTCAGAATACCACGTGGATGAACCTCCTCGATTGGTTCTGGATAAACTGGAAAAGATCGGCTATAAAGTTGTGACCATGACGGGTGTTGGGCAGACTCTGGTGTGGTGCCTTCACAAAGAGACCAGTGAGCTTTGAGAATATCCAGTGTAGTCATCTTCGTAGCACTTTCTCTGCAAAGGTTACATAGTATTTACACTACCAAGCAATGTTATAAGGTCATAATCCACATTGTATCATCTTGTTCAGTGATGATGAATGACTCTCCTGTACAGACTCTCCTAACAAATCTGTCACATGCAGATTTAAGCATCGTTAAAATGGGGCCAGTATTTTGGAGATTTCATTTCCAAAATTGTTTTCCATCTAGAACTGGAAACTTCAGCATATTCAACCCCGTTACTAAACGGTGTTAAGCAGATAATACACTTACCAGAAGATGCCACAGAGTTAGGCCTGTTTCGACATTTTTAATCTGCACTTCCCATAATAACCACTGAACTACCAGCACATTGTGTTCAATGGTTATTTTGAGAAGCTACTTTGAGAAGCAAAGAAGCTACTGTTCTGGTACACATTTGTCCCAATGTATACATACCAAAACTGTGCTCTCAATTGTACAACATGGTCCAAATGTGTACCGTAAATGAGTTTTAAAGGGTACACAACACTTTCCCAGGGCTCAAATCTGTTCATTTCTTAACTGTTAGTTAACTACTTTAAAATATTAATTCTCAAAGTTAAGACATGTTGTATGAAGTCAATGTGGCTTAAAAATATAACTCATATAGAAACTGGTACAGCCGTGTTACCAAGTGAAGGTACTGAAGACATAGTTATGATTGTGCCACCCCAGTGACAGCATCAGACCTCTTAAAAGTTCTTTACTGGACAATGTCATTAGTGTCATGAATATTGCATGTCAGAATTCTTTAAGGATCATGTTTACATAAAGAATCATGATGTAGAAAATCTCAGTTTATAAATATTTTGCTGGAATTTAGAAAAGAAAGATCTTGACATCAAAGACTTATTTCAGGCCCTATTTTAATGTCTTGGCTAGTTGAAACGGGTCCATTTAAAGAATGTTCCGTTTATCACTTTTTTTTTTTTAATTTTGTCATATGTTTACCTGCTAAACTTCAGAGACTAGAGTCGTATGTAAACTGTATGTTTGATAATGTATATGATATTACAAGAATGAAATAAATGAAAGTTTAAGCTGAGAGATTGGTTATTGAAAATGCTGCTGCTTTAAAAATTTATTTTCTTTACCTCATTTCTCTGGGTGGTGTTCATTTCCTCATCCAAATGAAATCACAAACTCAGTTGGTTCATAGAAAAGAATCACGCCCATCAAAATATTCACATTTTGTTGCTTTGGAGCCTGAAATGAAGACTCAGTTGTTTTTATTTAACACTACTTATAACATCCAAATAAAAGATCAACAGTTGAGAAAAAAAACAATGACTGAGATGGATAAAGGATCACCCGTCTGTGTCAGACTGTTTGGATACTTCTTTAGCAGCATGGCACATTTAGACTGCAATATTTTCCCACTGTTCTTTACAGAGCTGTTAAAGCTCAGTCAGGTTAGATTGTTTGACTGCTGTGGAAGTCATTCCACAGATTTTCAGTAGGGTTTAAGTCTGGGCTCTGACTAAATCACACACCAACATTCACCTTTTTCTCCTTCAGCCACTGTGTACTCAGTTTTGTGATGTGCTTTGGGTCTGTCATGCTAAAAGGTGAACCTTCTTCCCATTGACAACTTTCTGGCAAAGGCCAGCAGGTCTTTTCTCAAGAATTTGACTATTTTGCTGCAGCCATTATTCCTTCTATCCTGACAAGTGCGCATTCTGTAGGTATGGTGTTTTTTGGATGATGAGTTGTATTGACTTTCCAGATTAGTGTTGTGCAGTTTAGTGTTGAAGCCAAATAGATCAATTTTGGTCTCATCTGACCATAACACCTTCTTCCACACGGCTTCAGAACCTTCAAGGTATGTTTTGGCAAAGTTCAATTGAGACTTTTTGCCACAAAATCCTGTAACTGCTTTAAACTTGCCATAGGCCTCTCTGACCCGTTTTCTCCTCATTCTTCCATCCAGTTTGAATGAATGGCCTTCTAGTAGTACCAAACACTTTCCCCTTCTTAAGTATTAACTTTACTGTGCTTTTGGGGATTGATAAAGCCTTTGATTTTTTATGCATCTTGTGACTTGTGCCCGTCCACAACTTAATTTCGGTGATCTTTTGACAGTGCACTGCCGCCCATAGTTGATCGTTTGCTTTCAGTTGCACTACCAAGCACTGGAAGGCTCCAGGAATAGCTGTTTTCATGCTGAACAAATCAAAACGAATCAAAATTGAATCACAGGGGGAAGTAAATTGGCTTGGTGTGTAACAGAGAAGGTGATTCGTTACACCTGAATGGTTCCCCAGCTGGTCAGGCCTCAATGTGCTCAGCATCTATGGCATGGATGGAGCAAGGTGGTTTAGTGTTGAATGGACTGTTCTATTTCATATTAGATCTACTTCATAGAGGCTAAATGTTATACTTCAGTTAATTACTTGATATCAATAGGAATAAGGTGCCAGATGCCTGAAACATTAGTTTGCGGCAATGCAAAATTACAAATAAAAACATGTAGATTCAGTGATGAAGCAAAATGTCTATGCATGTAAATAAAATGGTAGATATTTATTGTAGACCCCTTGTTCATCACCATTGTAAGTCAGTAATTATCTAATCAATGCATCACTCTGAATGATTCATTACATCAAAACCAGTTTGAAAAATGGGTGCAATTTCCTGTTTTGAATGAGCTGCTAAAGCTTCTAAATGTCAGACTGCATTACCATTTATGTGTCTGCATTGAGGCACATTTAAAGTTTTATTCAACTTTAATAAACTATTTCTGCATTACAGAAGAAGACTATTACTGTGGCAGCATCAAAACTGAATTATGCTTATTACAATATTTTAGGCCTGGGTATTGCAGCTATTGACACTGATTAAATCATCACATCAGGCCTGTTCCAAAAGGAAAGACATATTTCACTTGTCACCAAGGCTACAGCATGCACACTGAATCAGCTACTGAGAGAATGTCTCTCAGAGCCCGACAGCAACTGAGAAATAAATCCCCACCAAAGCAGAGACCAAAAGAACAGCCAAAACCAGACAAGCCAGATACCATAATAAGCAGTGGAGAAGAGTTGGTCCTGTGGGACATTTGGTCTGGAGGGCAGCTTGTCAGCTCTCCAAATGTTCCATAAAGGGCTCATTCAGACTCACGCTAAAGCTGTCCGTGTAAGTCATGGTGGTTAGAAACAGGGTTATAATTTATTAACTATGTGGCTGAGGAAAGTATATTGGTGGTAGGCCTGAAGATGAGGATTCATGTGATGTCACCTATAAAGCTCTGAAAAATGAACAAATTATGTAGTTTGAAAATGCAATAGATGCTGAAGAAGCCCAAACCCAACATGTCATGTCAAGTTTTTGGCAATTACTGGAGTTCAGGCCTGACAGAGCACGGAAAACTCTAAACTAGAGTAGAGAGCTCATGTCTAGAGCTGGGATCAGTAACCAGTAACAAAACAAAAATGTGAGAAAATATGAAGAATATAGGACTTGGATGCCATAGTGGACATGCAGCAGGAGATTTATGACTCTAGGACAAAAGAATCTAATCAAAGTCATCTTTATAGTAAATCTTTCTCACCACAGATGTGATGAGTGCGGAGTGAAATATAGCTCTTCTGGAGCACAATGGCACATTTAACACAGAACAGCAGCAGAAACCAATACAACAGACAATACACTGTATAAGTGAGGAGAGGACAATCAGTGAAAAACGAGAGGGGTCTACAACAACCCTTTTTTATTTTTGTATCATTGCTGTCTAGACGAAACCTTGTATCTTTATTTTATATACAATTAAAAAAAAACTTTTTTATTGTTTTTTTTATTTGTGTCAAAATCTGGAGCGGACAAATAGTTTTCCAGATAAATGACAAACAGACCAATAAAAACAGTCCAAAATGACAAATTAAAATCTCCCTGCATTTACTTACTTTGAAAGATAAGGATGTCTTTGCTTGCGCAGTGAAGTTACTTTTCTAGCAATACAAGTTTTTGTTCTGACAGCAACAGTATGTAAATTATTTGTGTATACAGCTCTGGAAAAAAATAAGACACCAGTGCAATTTATTTTTAAATCAGCATCTCTATAAATAAGACAACCATTCCATGCCAGTGTCTGTTAAACTCCTACACAAGCACCTCATTCTGCTTTATGAGGTACAGACAGAGGTGGACAAATTACTCATATTCATTACTTAAGTGAAAGTACAGGTACCACTGGTCAAATGTTACTCCAATACAAGTGAAAGTCGTACAGTCAATTTTTAACTTAAGTTAAAGTTCTGAAGTACTTGCTTTTAAAAATACTTAAGTATTAAAAGTACATTTTCTTTCACTGCATCCTTGCATTATTGGCACAACACATACAATACCTAAAGCCTCTGACTAGCTTGAAGAACTTGGTAAAATGTTACAGAATGAAACAACACGAGCTGACAAAGAAATCAAGACATTTGTTTATGTTTAATTGTAATTCTACACACCCCCACGAAACGGCATGGTAGCTGTTCTGACACAAGTTGAGAGAGAAACTTCTGTAAATCCAAATTAGCATGACAGAAAAAAACATGAAAGGAGTAGAAAGAAAGAAAGAGGCATTGCATGTCCTGTCAGTCTCCTACTTCAGTGTGCAGTGTTGTGCCATATTTCAGCCTAACTTGGCAAATATGAATGCTTTGTGTGTTGATAAAAAGTGAGGATTGGCTCTCACTCGAAGAGAGTCGACTCTTCT
>JBBPCY010000001.1:40525600-40540198 GCA_037974405.1 Brachyalestes nurse
GGCTGTTAGTTTATTTTTAGTTATGTTCTTTTCTGATCACTTTAAAAGATATGTCTGTTAATGTTTTCTGAATAAAACATCCATATACAGTATACCTGCACCTCATCATAACATGATGCGTTGCTTAAGTGGTAAGATCTATTCTCAAACTCAAAATTGGTTTTTAATGTAACTTATGCCTGTGATTGTTCAGTGATATTACAGATACAAGGACAAGATTGAAGGAGGTTCAGATAGAAGGACGTTGTATTGAAAATATAAAAAAAAAAACGAACGTGAACGAGTTCATTTTTGAGCTGTGAACTGCGTTCAAAATTTTAAAAAATGAACTATGAACATGAACTAGTTCATTTTTATTTGAATGAACTGTATTTTTAACTAGTTCTTTTTCAGCGTGAACTGTCACAACACTGTCAGTGTGTGTGTTTTGAGTTATGGAGGCTGTGCTTTTTGGTCTGGAGTGTGCACATGAGAGTGTGTCTACTTCGTTAGTACTTCGTTACTGTCCACCACTGGGTACTGATTACTGATCACCTGAATCAAATCTTGAATAAAAAATGATAAAACACTGCTGTAATCGACACTGTCCTCTCGCAATGTGACCAGTTGGATGGTACACACTACTAGAAGTATGTAAAAAGTAATGATTGCCATTTTGTTTAGGAGTGAACAAGAGATTTGTTTTCTATGAATTATTCAAGTTCTTCACTTCATTTCTCTTATTTTGATATATCGCTTTAAAGAACAATATTTTCATTTGGAAATTAGGAGAAATATTATCAGCAGTTCTTAAAAATGAAGGCAAAACTGTTCAGTTCAATACTTGCACCTATAAAAGATAAAACCTGAGAAACTGAACATTTTTGCTGCGATCTCTTATTTGTTTTCCATGAATTTGCATACATAAGTGGCTCTTTGTGTAGGTGAGCAGTCCTTCAGATTTAGACACCCGGAATCACTTTACAGAAATGTAATCATAGGTACCATTCATATGAAATGAACCAAATTTAGTAGAATTTTGAAAAATCAGTGGAATTCTCCTTTAAGAGCGAGACCGACTCCAGGCCTCACCTCCTCTCCATAGCGTGTCATTGTTTGTGGTTAGAAACTGCTGGGTAATTAACCCTAACAAGTTTTGCACATTGTCAACATGCCAGCTGTCCTCAACATTGCGTGAGTATTTTATGATATATGGGCCAGTAGAAATAGTCCAAAGTGGCTTGGCATTAAATCATTTTACATTACACTTCACTATATTAAAAACATTTTTCTTTTTCATCAAGGCAAACTATTTCAGTGGTACAAGGTTTTGTTCAGTCAGTGACATTATACTGTTATTATTATGGCTGCAACAATTACATAAGCTTTCGTCAAGACATTAATCAGATTGTTCTAGTGTTATGGCGGTTCTAGTGTTATGGCGTTTCCACTGCTCAATCCAGTGGTCTTCAAAGCAGCCCCCAGAGACCCCTAGAGAGTCAACACTTCTGCTCCATCCTTATGCATTGTGAATTATGGTAAAACAAAATTGGACTGGTCTGAAAACCACAGGCTCAGTCTGACATTCTTCAGGCTTTAACTAACCAGGTTGTGCTAATAAGGGTCTGAGCATTAGCTCATGGTTTGTTTCATCAGGTGTGCTGTAGCTAAAATGCCAAAGTGTGTTGTGGTTTGAAATCCTGACATGGTGCATAAGCCCCTATTTACTTGATCCATGTAGTTTACTTTTAGGGAGTAGTCATTTGAGTAGCAGGCTACTCAATTTTTTAGTGAAAATTTGTACTAAACAGTATTAAAGACATTTTAAACACATATTAAAGTGACTCAGATCTGAAAAACTCAGATGTGTGCGCCCACACAGCTTTGTGATCATCATATCTGTGTCATATTAAAGGAAAATAGTGTATTTGTGCCATCTTATAATGTGTACCTTACAATCGCTATTACAACCTTGTAATTGTAATGTTGCCATATGAATTAACTCAATGACGCTCTTTGTTAGTCACATAATGCAATGTTTGGGTGTGATTTATCCATATAGACTTGGCCTCTATTTACATGACATATGTAGTGCGCTATATAGGGAGTAGAGGCATTTGAGACTCAGCCTATCTAAGCTACAGCAAACACCAGTGTAAAGATCACAAACTGGTTTTTATTTTCATTAACAGAGCAAGGCCACTTCTGATCTGACTGATCTGAGGTTACTTGGGCAGGAATGGGATACGTATCCTATTTTGGACAACATATGAAACTTGCTCACATTTGTGTATCCGCAGAGCTCTGAAAACATCACGGCTGGGTCACAAAATTTGGACTACTTCAACCTGATAATGTGAATGGAGCATTGCTTTAGCCTGAGAGGCGAGTACACTTAAAACTGATTGCTCTTAATTAGGCACTTTCACAGTTCTCAACAGCACTTCTCTTTTCAACCACTATGCCATTGTAAGTGAATATCTAAAGGTTTGCAATGTACAGTAATTCATGAATAGGACAACAGAGTTGAATCTAAACTCACTGTTGTGTCTGAAGAGTGATGGAATTAGCGACTAAAAGAGAAATGTATTGCAGCATGCACCTCATGAGATGTAAACTTGGACCGCAGTGGGGTGGTTCCTTCAAACATTCAATCCCTTTTGCCAAGTCTTTAAGCTGGGCTCTCTTCACTTGGATCCAAATTTGTACCTGCATCGTGACTTGGCCTCCAATCCATTCCTCCAACATCAAAACATCGGTATTTTTCGCCGAGGAGCACGCCTGGAAGATTCCAGAGAGTTCTGTTTCTTAACCTCTAAGGAGCCGATGGCTTGGCAAAAGAGTCTGAGGATCAAAAGCTTTAAAAAAAAAAAAATAGGAAGAGAAAGGAGGTAACGACTGAAGAGGTGGACACATGGACTTGGTGGCAGCCGACATCTCCTGACCTGCGATTGGAAATTTCTTCCTCTTCCTTCCTTAGAACGCTGCACGTGCTGCCCTGGCCTGTCACTCAGGCAGGATGTGTGTGTCTGGAGGGGCTGGGGCTGTAATTGGGTTTCCTGTGTTGTAATTTGGAAGCTTCTTTCCAGGAACGAGAAAGAGCCGAGCAAGTAAACACAACCATGTGATCGGAACTTTGTGCGGCACGATAGAAATAGAGAGCAAGACAGGGATGGCCCTGCGATGGGTATTGCATAACAGGAGATGGATTGTTGCGGTTTTGGATAAAGTGGTGACTTTTGCTTCTAAAGGACACCCTGACAGCAGCAGAGAGGCCACATAGCTGTGCTTAAAGACACCATAATTGTTCTGTTGTGCTTGCAAAACTTTCTTCCGGGAGAGGGTACAACTCTTAAGAGCAACGTCAAAGGAATGGCTACTAACACAGGGAGGTATACTATGCACTGTTTTTGCTGTTTTGAATGTGTATTATACCACATTAGCTATGAAATGAAACAATCGGCGCTATTCTACTGGTATAAGGAACCGTGCCATATCGCAAACAAATCTTTTTCAATGACAAATAAAGCGAGTCGTACTCAAGCCGTACCCAAGCTACTTGATGGCAGCGCCGAAAGGGGGTCGCAGCCAAGTTGCCTGCGTCACTGCTTTCTGATTGGTCGAAATGTTATCACAACACGGAAAGAGGCCATTGGTGTTTACAGTCCATGCAAAAAAAACAACTATAGAAATACAAACTAACTGGGAAGTACAAGTTCAACTGTCTATTTGGGCTGAAGATAAATTTCATTGGGAGTTTTCCATGACGCTAACAATTTATTCTTAACTCTGTCAGAAACCTGAAGGTGTCCCAGGCAATTGCAAACAAGTTAGCTGGGTTTGGTTTTCATCACACAACTAAAGAATGTCGAGAAAAAAAACCACTCAAACAAGACTATAAATAATAAAAGACCACAGTATCAAAAGCAGCTCTGCCAACGGCCAGCCCAAAACTGTGGGGCGAGAATTGCCCTGCTCAGAAACCGTTATAATCCTCACTTGCTGCAAGTTCCGTGCCGTCACAGCATGATTTAGGTACAGCACAGTTCCTGTATACCTACAGAAAAGTGCCTAGGGACTGTGAGGTAAGAACACATCCACCTTATCCCAGGATGGTTAATTTCTCAAACAGTTGGAATCAGGTGTGTTGGAATCAGGGGGCCTCCAGGTTGGGAACCACTGGTCTAAAGTCAGTTTGGAGACCGTGGAGAATGTGGACGCTGTGACCGTTGCTCTCTAAACTGAGGATCTCTCAACAAGAGAGCATTATGAGTGTCATTTAAACTGGTCATCTTGAGACTTGGATATAAACAGTTGGATGCACAACCAAAAGTCAATTTGTTTGGTATGCTGTTAAGTAGCAAGAATGGCGAGCTTCACAAAGCAAAACAACCTCCTGAATACCACAGTGGATGACCAAAGAATATTTTTGAATATAGAAAGACCGCTATTCAAAAAAACAACAACAAAAAAGACCTCAGAGATTTCACAAGACACGAATCTCTGGTAAGCCTGTAGAAAGGCTGCTTGTTACATAACAGAAAACAGCCTTTAGACAGAAGAGACTTGTCTTCACTGATGGTGTGACTGCTGATGGCAGCAGCTGGATGTGTTCAGAAGTTTAGAGAAACACCTAAATCAGGGGTGTCAAAGTCCAGTCCTGGAGGGCCATGGTCCAGCACGTTTTGGTGATTTCCCTGCTCAGAAACACCTGGTTCACCTCAGCAGTTAATTGCCAGGTTTAGTGAATGTGTTTGAGGAGGAGAACCATCAAACTGTGCTGGACAACGGCCCTCCGGACACCTCTGACCTAAACAAATGGCCAATAACTCAGTGGATGGTGAATCACAACAAGGAACGGCTCAAAACATGCCCAAACCTTACAAACAAGCAGGGAATGCAAATGCTCCAGAGAAACCCTGGTGGAGCACCCGAGAAAATGCTCAGCATCAGGTGATGTTTAGGAACTGCTAGTTCTGGTACCACACCACAAAAACATATATTAGAAGCTAAAACATTTACAGTATTTCTCATTATGAGATTCTTATAAGATTATTTCGAGACGTTCTCTACTTGTTTTAAGCCATTTATATGGTGAGAGAGTCATTCCATCGACAGCTAATTTTGCTCATTTAAAAAAATAGTTTTAAATGAATTTTCCAAATGTTTCAGATTTTCATTTGGTATGGAGATTTTATCCAAATTTTTCAGGGGCTTCATTTGGTATGGACAGGGCTAAATTAATCTATTTGTAAACGGAGGATTGTTAAGAAATGTGATTAAGGTCATTATTAGGGCAATTCCATGGCACCTGTTTTCAAGACCTGACCTGCGACTTTTAAAAACCTGTTGTCCAGTGGACGACAACCTTCTACAGCAGGGCTCCAATCTCAGCACTGGCATTACGACACTTACTCTCAAAAGCAATCCTGCTTGATCCACATTCGCCTCTTTCTTCAACAGCAGCCCAGACATTCTCAGGTTTCCCATCCAAGTGTCCAAGCCAGGGCTTCTGAACTTTTGTGGAATACCGCTAGTCTACTGTATTTCATCAAATACTAAGACACTAAACAAGATCACTGCGTTTACAATTAGTCCCCCAGTAGGAAAAAAACACTCAATTTTGAAAATACAAGAGAATTCATTTTTCAGAAACATCACCCATCAAAATGATCAACAAGTGAAATCAGATCTTTCCTCAAATTAACCGACAGCAACTGTGTCATGTGTTATGTCCAAACGTTTGTAGATATCTGCTTATCCAACATTTCTTCTGGAATCAGGGGTTTTACCTGGGAGTTTGTTTCTGCTGCAGTAAGTCTCTACCCTTATGGGAAGGCTTTACACTAGATGGTGACACATTCATTTGATTGCATTCAGCCTAGAGCAGTTGTGAGTTTAGCTACTGATGTTGGATAGCTAGCTCAGGCTTTCAACCGACACTCTTGCTCAGCCTGTTTAATAACAGGACTGTTTAATGATCACCTGAATCACATCTTATTTAATGAGGAACAGTATAAAAATACTGCTGTAATCAACGCTCTCCTCTTGCGATGAGACCAGTTGGATGGCAAAACTCTACTAGAAGTATGTCAAAGGTATTTATTGCCATTTTGTTTGAGTGAACAAGAGATTTGTTTTCTTTGAATTATTTAAGTTCTCTAAACACTGCATCATTTCTCTTTTTTGATGTATTATTTTTTTCTTTAAATGTCTGCTTTAAAGAACAATATTTTATTTGGAAATATTGTCAGGAGTTTTTAAAAACTAAAGCAAAGTTCAAAACGTGCACCTACAGAAAATACAGAACCAGAGAAACTACATTTTTGCAGTGGTCTCTTCCTTTTTTTTTATCAGAGCTACATATATGTAAACTTGAGTCTTTTTCTGTTGTAACGTGAAAGTATAGGAAAGACACAATGCTGTTAATTAAAGCTGTTCAAAATGAATTCACATCTGATAAAACAAGTCTCTAATATGTCAATACCTCAATGCTGACTAAAGAAAACTGCTGGAAGCTATAAAACAAGCCTGACACCCTAACTAACTTTTTCATAATGGACTTTGGCCTCAAAACTTCATGTGTGCCCTTAGCAATTTGGGCCACAGCCTCCAATACACAAAGGCTGAAGAGCAAACCACTGCAGCTATTATAGAGAAGCTGGAGCCTCCCCTCACCTTTCATCATCTCGACCAGTGCTGTTCCCATGAAAGGCCTGTGTTTACTTCACCCCACAGAACCGGCTCATGCCATTGTCTACAGAGCAGCGCTAATTGACTTCAGTGCTGGACAAGAACGAATTCCGCGTCCAAGACATTACCCCCAGAGACATGGTCAGTGGTTTTGGGCCGACTGCCGATTGACTGAAGCTGCTCGCAGGCCGGGCTTCCTTAATGTAAATCTTTTTCTCTGCTCAGCGTGTCCTCAGAACCCACTGCGGCAGCTTTTACTGAAGAAAATGCTTTATTGATTAGCGAGGACGTAAATTACTATAAAAGTAAAGACGGGAACATAAGTGCAGTAATGAAGGGTTTTTAATAGAAGATGCCAAGCAGTGATGTGGTCAGGTCTTTGCTGCTTCCTCCTCATCCTCCTTCTGCATTTGCTCAATCAGCCTCTGTCGTTCTGCGGCCTGCCTCATGCGCATCAGCACCAGGCTCTCGTAGTCTCGCTCGCTGCTCAGAGGGTTCTACAGAAACACACACACACACACACACACACACACACACACACACACACAGAATGAAAGTGAATGTGTTTGTACTTGCCAAAATCTCTGAGTAAATCGGTGTCCTCTTTCAGTAGTACAATGATTGTGAGCACTTTCAATCCAGAGTGCCTAAAATGAGAAACTGCTCCAGTACTGACTAATGAGTTGCAACAGTTTGGTTAGTTAAGCTTTGTGCTCAGTTAATGTAATTTATCCACTTATACATACTAATACATTACAGTTCAGATATATTTGCAAAAGGATTTTAGTGAGACAAACCCAGCAAAGTAAGAAACAGACAAAATCTTTAGTCAAACAAAGTTATGTTCATACAAAGGGCCAATAGTCAAAGAATGTACTTTACTCACTTTTTATCATACAGTCATTGTGAAAGTTTCAAAACATATTCACTCCCCAGTCCATACAAGCCACATATGGAAACTAAGTTGCAACAGTGTCTCACTTGAATGTGTTAAATGTAACAAACCAACTTATTTACATATTCACAGAGCAGTCATGGCATTAAAACCACGGACAGGTGAAGACAGATGATCTTGTTACAGTGGGATATGCTTGAGGGCAAGTGAACAGTTCCTGAATTATTGAATTATTGTAGCTAAATAAAACCAAACATCACGAGAGAGTCTAAAATGGAAGATATGAGCCCTTTAATGTTTCCCAACTGAATTTTCATGTTTCCATTTCTGATTTGTGCTCACCACAAGCTTACGATCACACATGTTTACAGAGCATATGAGTAGATAATTCCACAAGCCCTGGCAAGAGATATTATCCGATGTTGGAAGAACACGATACACAAGGATTCCCCTCCGAAACTGAGCCCAGCAGGAGCATTGAGGACAGTCTGTAACACTGTAAGTGTCTAATGTGGGCCTGAAACTTGGAGTCTTTCAATTGTACTGACTACTGTAGAAAGTCTAGATGTGTAGGTCCTCTGTAAGAAAGCATGTGGGTCCTTATTTCAATTACATTTCTTAAATGTTTATTTTCATAATAGTTACTTATGAGTACATATTAAGAACCAAATAATAATCTTAAAGATTCACTACAGAACAAGAGAAAAGATGTCGAGCTGAATATGGGCCCACTTAAAAAGGCAGCAAGGTGGGAGGAAGGCATGGGATTATCTTAAGTGTGTGTGTGTGTGTGTGTGTGTGTGTGTGTGTGTGTGTGTGTGTGTGTGTGTGTACACTAGGCAATGCAGAAGGGTGTGTGAGAGAAAGATACAAAGTGTTTCTGTAAGATAAACCATCTGGAAGAGATGATTGGGGTCTCCTGCATTCGCCCGAGTGATGTGCAAATGGAGGGAAAAAATGAAGAGGGAGAGATTAAGAGAAAGAGAGAGAGAGAGAGAGAAAGAGAAAGAGAGAGGAAAAGAATGCTCTTGGTGCAGGGCAGCATGCAGGAAGGAGAGAGCTGCCATTAGCATTCCTCTCGTGTGAGCTCAAGCCTCTTGTCCACCGTCTAACCACCAAACATCACGCAAGCTCAATTAAGTAAATAAACAACTGTTGCATCTTCAATTAAACCCAACAAAAGCACAGGCTGCCAAGCTTTTTGTTTTTTTCCTCTCCCATTACCCTTCTCTTACATCACAGCTCCACCGCGCCCTCTTGTGGATAAACACAAAGCTGGACGCATGTAGTGGCTCTGCTCAGGACAGGTGTGTGTGTGTGTGTACATGTGTATGCCTGATGACAGCGTTAGGATGTGTGGTGTCTCTCCCTGCGTGCAGACCGTGTGTTGACTCTTTACTGGAGACACATAAGATTGGATCTCAAAGCCAGAGCTGGACAAACACGGGCAGCCAGACACGAGCTGAGAAAACCACAAGACACACAAACCCCCTCCAGCCGCAACACAAAGAGGAAACCAGCCTGGGTGGCATGGCTGAGCTCATCAGTCCACACCATCATCAGGCTGAGTTATGAACAGCAGTGATGTCAGTCGTCAACCCCAGGGCTTTCCCCTGCCAGATGGCCGGCTGTACACAGGATTAGCTGGGAAACTGCAGTCAGCCTCAACGCTAATTTGGGTGACCAAGACGTAGCCTCTTCACAGGTGCTTGCAGCAGAGATGTGCCAGTACTATGATTCACTGGTATATTGCCAACTCTGCACTGTTAAAGACTGTTGAGTGACACCAAGAACAAAGTTATGGTGCAAAATGATAACTCCTCCATTGTGGCTGCTCTTACGTTGATTTGTAGCTACACTATCAATTATAGGCTAATACGGAGATAACAGATGTCACTGATTTCATACTAGCAACAGATATCAGGTAGATCTCAGCAGAAAATGATGAATCTGATCCAATCCTGTAACAGATCTAGCCTGAAGTTCCTCATATTTCTTGCTGTAGGGTCGTACAGTGTTAAAGTAGTTTGAGCAGGACTGCCTACTTTTACTTCAGCGAAGTGCTTCAATAACACTTTAGCAGTATATAAGACAGAAGAGTAGAGCAGTTTCCTATCAGCTGATGCTGAACATTTCAATATCAGTATGTGTGTGGGGGGGGGAGTGTTCCAGGACTACAATATTATACAATAACTCCAATATTACCTTATTGATCAAATGTAATTAATCAATGAATTAAATTTAAACAAAAACATTTGAGCATTAGCTTCCTTAGTCTAATCATGACATCATGACGTGTGAAATCATGACACGTTCTGTCACTGGTATTGTATCCTCTGGCAACACCCAACTGTTGTACGGTGTGTGTTCAGGCGGTTTGGTGTGTGTGTTATGTTCTATGTTGAAGAGGACGTGTGCACCAGAGGTCTGCCTTATAATGCTTACGTCACACAAAGCGTGCTTCAAGGCTGAAACACTCTTCATTCAGACTCCCATCTCTGAGTCACAGCTTGTTTGGATTAATGACAAAGCAGAGGCTGAGGCGTTCTCTCACAAAAACATACACACACACACACACACACACACACACACACACACACTTATCTCCAGACTGCAGCTCACACAGAGGATGAACTGGAACCCATCAAATCGCAGCCCTCCTCAGAGCCTTAAATATGTGGATAGGTGTGTGTACTACAGCTGACAAACTAAGAGCAGCAGAAACGCAGCTTTTAAGACCACAGGGCAAAGATCTGAGATGACTATCAGAACATCAGAACTTTCAGCATATTTCACTGGTTTTTTTCCATGAAGTCAAAGTGAGAAAAGGCTGAAGTGCTCCAGAGTGAAGAGGGTTATTTTTCTCCTCATAAATAACCATGTATCTGATGACAGCTCCACAGACAGGGCCTCTGTTTGAGGCACCCTCCTGCACATGCATTTGAAAACAGTTACTCAATACCACTCTAACTGCTGCTGCTTTTAAAGGTGAAGCCCGGGCCACCCTTATTGGTCACAGCTGACACAAACCTTTCTAAGGTTCACCAAAGGTCCCTTAGGGTCTTACCGGCCTTCAAAGAAGGTCAAATGATTTCTAGGAACTCCAAAACACGTCTGTAGTTTCTAGCCAATTTTTAGTCATTTTTTATTAATAGAACCATGGTTGTATTTAAACTCTGCACCACTCTCATATCATTATTAAATTTTGATTGGAAACAGTACATTTCAATTCTACCCTTGCTAAAAACAAAAGCCTGGCAAATGACAAAATGAGAGAAATATATTGAAAATGACATGTAAATGCTTATTGCCAATAGATTAAGAAAAAGATTTCTTGAGACCTGAGGAAATTGGAATCAACCAAGTCAAGACCTTGAACCTGAATTCTTTTTTTGCAGTGTAGAAGGGAGCATTATCCTGCTGAAATGAAATGAAGGGGTGTACTTGTTCGGTAACAATGTTTCGACAGGTATTACAGGTCGAAGTAACATCCACATAAAGGCCAGGACCCAAAGTTTCCCAGCAGAACATTTTCCAGAGCTTTACACTGCCTCCGTCAGCTCCATTTCTTCCTGTAGTGCACCCTGCTGCCATCTCTTCCCTAAATAAGCAACACTCAACCCGTCCGCAGGCAAATGAGGGTGGTGGTGGGCGAGTGGGTAGGATATTTGCCTCTGGACCAAGAGGCTATCTTCAGCAGACCACCCCTGGGTCCCTGAGCAAGACCCTTAATCCCAAGTTGCTCCAGGGAGACTGCCCCCTATAGTTTTGGATAAAAGCGTCTGATAAATGGCATGAATGTAAACGATTCATCAAACCAGACCACCTTCTTCCATTGTTCTGTGGTTTAGTTCTGATGCTCATGAGCCAATGTTAGAATCCATTCTAGAAATGGTACATATAGGATAAAATATGTGTCTAAGCTTCAGACAACGCATGGAACCCTTTTTGGACATTTAATCTACAATGATAAAAAAAAAATTCATGTACAATGTCACTAACATACTACAGGAATCCAGAAGAGCTGCAGCAGAACTTTGCATTAGGGTACGGTTTGGCCTTGTTTTCATATTTATAGCCTGAACTGAAGGTCTAACTAACATTCATGTTCTGCTAGTGATATGCTATTAGCACCATGCAAACAGTAGTCCTAAATCATTATAGACCTGCTTCTGACCACCCTGGGATGTTCACCAAATAGACTTTTTTTGTAGATACAGCATTTGTCTATAGTGCTGTTAACTTACAGTCATATTATGCAAGAGTTTGTGCTCACTTGTTCAAATGACATGGTTTATGTAACTGTAGATAAGATAACACATCCTACACAAGGTACACATTTCAATATGGTATTTTCCTGCATGATAGTGTGCATTTTGGCCGTTCCAAAAGTGTGGGCGCATTTCTAGGGGTTTGTTCCCTGTAGAGGATGTGTTTGCTCTTTTCATTTAGAAAATCGATAAAACATGTCTTTTGACTGCAGGTGCCCAAACCTTTGCATAAGACTACAGTATGCCAAGCATGTGAGGTGCCTCGAGCGCCTCTAACAAAGTCTAACCTACATAGTCTATCCAAGAGATTTGATGACCAAAATATAAAAGTATATTTGGAGGCCTTTCAGAGATTTTTGGGGGAAAAAAAGCATTGCCTAAACCGGATTTTGAATAGGACAGACTGTCCTCTCCAACAGCTCTACGCCAGCCTGTAGATCTGCTTTCTTCATTCTGTTCTCGGCTCCTCTCATTCCTTTCTGACAGCGGTGTGTGGCTGACTTGATGAATTACGGGCAAATACTTATTTACAGATCATTAGGAGAAAGAGAGAGAGAGATATGTACAAAAGAAATGTGTGCCCACGTCTCCTCACTAACTCAAACAAACACCAGCTCCAGGCAGAAACATGGCTAAGAACAGCACCGATTCAAAGCCCACAATGAGAGAATACGGCATCTTTAGAAGAGTTCAAGACTACAGTGACTATGGGGGTGAGGCAGGGGTCTCATAGTGCATAATGTGCTCAAAACACAACTTCCTTAGATTGTGTTTGCTTTGCATGTGTTTGTAGAAGGCCTACTTCCTCCACTTTGTTGAGGAACAATGCCAGAAGCCAAAGCCTGGGAAGCAGGGATTAGCTAGTGCAGAGCAGAGTGCAGTCTATGGAAGGGACTGAGAAAGAATCTTGCATGCTGTGCTCAGTGAATGCTGAAGTTGGATAATCGTATGACTGCAGTGGTGTGATAATGAGATTTCAAAGCATATAAAATAAAAACTATGCAGCTATTAGTCTAGTGGAACCGCAACTACAACTAATGGGAGCCTATGTACACCAATAGCGTGATGCAAACTGCATGCCTACATCATCACTGGCCTCAAACCTAGTTCAGATCAGACATGATCTATAAAAATGGGCAAATGTTCCTCATATAGCTAAAACTGAAGTAGCAGTCATCTTTAGACCTGGTTTCTACAGGATTTTGGTCTATTTTGACAACACAACGCTAACTGATGATGGATCATATCCCATTACACCACAATATGCTTCAGTGTACATATACCACCAATAACTAAATCGCATTGGCAAACGTCCAGCTTCCTTAGAAACAGTCCCGTTTACTTTAGTGCAGTGCGGGAAATGTTAAAAATCATTCTACTTATTCTATACCAACATCTTTCAAATGTGACAAATGCTGGTTTCTTTTAGACTGTTCTAGTTTAAACTCTGACAAACTTTATATGGGTATGCATCGAGGAAAATTCTTAAAAAGTGTTGTTAAATTCTATATTTTTTGCCATATTGTCCACACCTAGGTATAAGGCTCCTTTAATGGTTTGCTACGTCAACACTGTAATTCCAGGGCAAAATCCTAGACCAGAATTATCATCAGTCATTGTTATCACTCAAAGAATTCTCATTTTTGACCGTAATTAAAAAAAAAAGCATCAAGGAAACCTTGCAAAGTAGCAGAGAATATTCTGATTGATAAAACAGAAAACTGAATGCGAAGAAAACAGTCTACAGTCCAGTGTGGAATAACTTTGTGTTGCAGTAAAAGATAAGATAAATATAAGATAAACCCAAAGGTGGGAAATTTGCATTGCTACAGCAGAAAGATGTGTGAATGAACACTGTGGATACATATACAGGTTCACATAGGAGAGAACTAAAAAGAGTAACGCTGCAGGGGCACAATAAAACCATGCTGCGACATGTTCCCAACAGGCTGCGAAATTACAGCAAAATACAGCAAAATACACTTGATTACAAGTGGCAGCATGAACAGCTACATACAAACATCACAAACACGAAGACATGATGGCTCACACGTTCATAGACACCAGGAAGCAAGTCTTTCTGCAGGAAAAGGAGAGGGATGTTAATAATGCATGTTCCGAATGAACCCAGGGATGCTTAGCAGATTCCTTAAGGAAAGCAAATAAACAACATGAACGAAATACAGGGCAAAAGTAATGCATTCCTCACTCCTCCCTGTCTGATGAATGGGCTCAACCTCTTCAACTTCTTACAAACTTTCGAAACATTTCCAAAGCACGGTTTGGAGGCGCAAACAAAATACAGCCCTGTTTCTTTTCACTACAGGCTTCTTCATACTGGAATGTTCCAGACAAAAAGTACGAAAACAAAGTCTTAATGTTTTGCAAGCTTTCAAGAAGAGCCAATTACAGTCCCAGATTAAATCTCCGTCATGGGAGCACCAAGAGTAATCAGTGAACTAAAAAAGGAATGTAGTTTATTTCGATTAAAACACCTATATGAGTTACAATCATGGTGTCAGGTATTTGGCCGTACTCCTGCTAGCACATACCATGCCCAAATGTCTCGAGTGTAAACGACCGCTTATCTCATGGACGTGATTAACCAACACTCAGTGGAATGCAAATTCCACTGCCAGGTCATGTTTACTTCTGCATCCTGACTCTCCAGGAAAACCCAAATATCAAGAATGTGAAATAGCACACTGAAGAGAAACTTACCTAATCAGATTTCTTTGGGGGGGGGGGGGGGGGGGGGAA
>JBBPCY010000001.1:40585963-40607895 GCA_037974405.1 Brachyalestes nurse
GGGGGGGGCTGCTGCTCGTGCGTTCAAGTAACAAGTAATAATTAATGCATTACAGTTTTGAAGTAACTTGGCCAACACTGTCCTTTTAGGAACTCCATAGCCTGTGTGGACATGCCCAACCAGGTGTTGTGCTAGCAAGTTTAAAGTAGAAACAGTATTTCAGCCACAATCACTTTTAGCTTGAAAACGGCATATTATCAATTTTAATGTTCCTTTCAAGGTATATCATCAGTTATAAGGGACTGTTTGCAGTATAATGTGTCACATATAACCCTCCTGAATGATATCAAGAAAGTCTGAAGTCGAAACAGTATTGCAATCCGGGCGCTACAGCTTTAAGCAGCTGCGCGCGCTCCCAAGGACGGCAATCAAGTTCGGGCAGACGATCACTTTTTGGCACAACACCTGGGCAGAGCGGTAGAGAAAACGGGGTAGCACTCTGGAGCCCTCTGAAATCAGTGACGCCTATTGACTGCTAAGTCCCTCCTGTACAGTAGTTGGCGCTGTGTACCATAAATAGTTGTAATCCACCTTTATTAGGAGAAGAAGATTCCTGCATAAGGTAGTCTTGGCACTCGTCTGTCTCTGGTCATAACTAAGATCTTCACTATGTTCTACTTAGACCAAGGTTCAAAAGTAAAATTCTATGTGTAACTGTGTGAGTATGTGTGTGAGTGAGTGAGAGAGAAAAAGATACACTGTGTTTGTGCATGTGCATTTTCACCATTTTTCTAAAAATGTTTTTTGCAAAAAATTGTGTTGTACATTTTGTACAATGGTAATAAATTGCAAATTATGTACACAAATCTCATCATCTGTGTGCTTAGTCTGTACATTTCAACATTTAGAGACTCCGAGAAACAAATTCATTGTCAGTCTGTGGACCCTCTGAACTAGCCTTGGCCACCCCAAGAATAAAATTCCAGCTCCGCCACTGGACACGGGGCTGGCCCAACCATATCTTAGAACACCTCCCCCTTTTGCTCTGTGCCAGTTGGTGAGATGGACAGAGACAGTGTAAAGGGGGAGCAGAGAAATTGCGAGAAAAAAGGGCACTCAGTCAGACACTGCCAAATGTGCTAACATTACTAGCTGTTATAAGTTATGGTGATGACACCGCGCTAGTTTGTCTTGTTACATTTATGAACGTGGATGAAATATGCTAATAATATCGTTCATCAAGCATTCATTAACATTAAATGTGGGACAGAAGTTAATGATCCATTATTGGTTGTGGGGTGAATAGTAGGCAACTTATGAGGCTGGTTTTCTGTAGGTATTTATGAACAATATACAGACATGAAAGACATCCACACTTTATAAAATCTAGGGCTGAAATGATTATTTGAGTAACTCGAATAATTTGATTACAAAAAATAGACTACTGCACAGCTCCAGTATCATTGTTTTACAGAGACTGTTGTAACTGACGTTAATTTCATATATTTAAGACGGCGCGTTTATTTTGCTCTCTATGGAAATGGCAGAAAATGAAGATCCCAGTGTGCATAAAAGGCAGAAAATGTCTGGGTGGGCCTGTTTTACACTGAGTAAGGCAGTGTAGCCGCCGGTGCTAGCGTGTTTGTACTGTTTTTAGTCGCTAATTATAACTTACCAGTAAGTTAACTTTTGTTTTGGATGATTATTAAACTATTTCCATCAGTCTACAACATCATCAGCCCACAAGATGAGAGACGCCTTCTCTGCACGGGAGTGTGGCATGTTTAGCTCCGCCTCTCTCCCCGTCACTAGCACTAGCGTAAAATGTACTTGTGTAAAGTATACATTAGTTATGTATGTGATGGAGAAGGTTTCAGAGTTAGAGGAGCACATTCAAACTTTAACTGGGGATAGGAGACAAGAGTCAGGGTGTTGCTAGCCAGTCTGGATGCCTTAGCGGAAGACAGCTTGCCCCCGACTCCGGCTGTAGAGCCCCCACAGAGTGCTTCCCCACGGAGCAACGGAGCGCGGAGGGTCACGTGCCGTTACTCCGGTTCCCCGGGAAGGACAGCTTCATGCTTGGTCTCGTTGGAAAGGTCTCCTGTATCTCTTTTCCACCAGGACCGTGCTGGTGCCGGTGCTGAACTGCTTCACCAGCACGCATTTCCAAAGGTTTCAGCACCGAATTTGTGTAAGAAAATGTTACCATGGTTACATTCATGGAGCGCGCTAAAATCATTCAGATCAAGCCATTCAGATCTGCTTTTCTCAGACATTAATTTGTACAGATATTAGATTTGACCTGAAACTGTATTAATATTTATTCATGTTAATACAGAGCGTATGAGCAGGTCAGTTCACTGCCACGCAGCCACAGCTGAGCCTCTTTAATGTTTGGAGCTCAGAAAAGGGGGTTAAAATACAGCAAACATTTATTAAAAGTGTTTAGCGTGGTCCCATTAATGTTTTAGCTTACAAACTACAAACTTACAAACTACAAACTTACAAACTAATCTTTGAAAAAATCGACAGAATACTTGATTCCAAAAATATTCGATAGTTGCAGCCCTAATTGAGGGTTTAAAGTGATATTGTGAGAGTTCAGTAGTTGTGGTGAGTGTATGCTTGTGTGAGCAGAGTGTCAGCAGTTCAGAAGCCTGACGGCTTGTCGATAGAAACTGTCTCAGAGTCTGCTGGTGTGGGTCTGGATGCTTCTGTACCGCCGGCCTGACGGCAGGAAGGTGAAAAGTCTGTGGCTGGGGTGGCTGGGATCAGAGAGGATCCGCTGTGTCTTTCTCCTCTGCAACGTGTCCCATTACTTTAGTCCAAGGCATGGGCGCAGATGGGGATCCATTCCACACACCCCCCCAGTCACCCCCAGCACAGATGATGTAGTGATATATAACTCATACTCCTGTTTTAGGATTTAAAATGTTTTATTTTGCACATCTTGAATCTAAAACCTGAGCATGCCACCCCATTCACCGTTCTCTACAAGCTCCTATCAGCAGTCCTGTGTTATTGTTTTGGCAAGGAGCTGCCTCATTGGTGCCTGTCCCCAAGCCCCGCCCCCCAAAGTCCCGCCCCCGCCACCGCAGATTCGTCGAGACATTTACAGCTCAAAAATCCCACATTTGGAGTCACCATTTGTAAACATTGCCACTCAAAGACTTGAGACTTGACTTGGACTTGGTAAAAATGACTTGTGAATATCTCTGAACTAAACCATACTGCGATGGCACAGAAATTGCAGCACTCTTTGATTTTCAAGTGTATCTCAGTCTGGTCACAGTGTTTCAGTGTTCCATTCTCTCCCCATAGTTTATGGCTGGTCGTCCCAAAACAGCATCCAGGGAGTCAAACCAGTGGAAAGTTTTTCTGTCAGAGCTGCTTTTGCTATTGTGGTCATTTATTATTTATAGTCTCATTTGAATTTTTATATTTTTTTCTTAGCATTGTTTAGCCCAGTGATGAAAACCAAACCCAGCTAACTTGTTAACCTGGTTCATCTCCACTTTTCTCACAGCATTAAATTTGTTAGCGTCATAGAAAACTCCCACTGGAATGGATCTTCAGCCCAAACAGACAGTAGTGCTTGTACTTCATCGACCTCTCACTTGTATCTCAGTTGTTGTTTTCTTGCATTGATGGTAAAAAAAAAAAAACAGTGGGCTCTTTCCAATGACAACTCTTCAACCATTTAGAAAGCAGTGATGCATCGGTTGCTGTAACAGCCCGGGTACAACTCAGGTCACTTAATTTGTAATGGAACAACATTTGTTTGTGGTACAATGCGGGTCCTTGTGCCAGTAGAAAAGTGCCATAAAGGGGCTGCATGAACATGAAGGGAATAAAAAAGAAATTATAAGAAATTATGACTGTGGCTGATGTATATTGATTGAAGGACTCCAGGGCAGTGATCGGGTAAACTGAGCTGCTGCTTGACTTGTAGAGATGTTAAGGCTTGATTCCATAAATAAGCCATTTAGTGATGTGTTTACCTTCTGTGGTCTTCAGAACAGCATGAATTTACTTGGCCATGGATTCTGGACACGTTACCAAGGAATGTTGACCATACAGAAACTAACTTGTTCCCTGTTGTGCCTGTAGCTTTCACACTGCTCTGCTATTGCTATCAAAACGTATTCAAATTAGGTGTTTTTTTAAGAAAGAAAGTGTGTTCTTGAGTGTGCATTCTGACCTTAGCCACTTAGATTGCAGCAATCACCTGACTGCAGCACCTCGGAGCAGCCAGAAGGTGGCAATGTTCACTTTTAGTTGGAACAGACCTGCAAGCCTGTGTTAGGTCAGTGGCATGCCTGCCTATGTGGTAAAATCAAAACTGGAATGGACTATCCATACTAACCACAACTACATCAACTCTGTTGGAAGCATGTAAGATTCTAAGACGTGTGGTGAGTTAATCTGATTGTCATTCTTTAAATTTGGTTTTCCAACATTCCAGCGGGAAATCAAGACCCCTATCTCTGCAGGCTCTATTTACAATCTACTATGTGTGATTTATAACCCCCATTAAACTTGTACAGTCAACATAGATCCAGCAAACTTGCTTTATTTAGTCGCTAGTATATAAGATTATCACACATTTTCATGTGAAATTGTACCCAGTCGACTGGTCTCCCTGGTGAATGAGAAAATTTCATTATATGATACATGTCTAGAGGTTGTGCCATGCAAACCTTTGATTATTGATACTCATTTGCACTGATAACAGTAATGAGTCACAAACTCCTGAGGCATGTTTGGTGTCTTAAGTCTTCTTTAGTTTTGCACTAGAGGATCGTGTAGTTAACAAGAAACCAAGGCTAATACATTACCAATTAGCATCATGTTAACCGCAAGCCTAAATCCTCACACACTCACTGCTGCTTTACATACTTTTAGCTTCTACTTGAGATTACTTAACACAGTTTGAGGCTGTGTGTGATAATTTTGCTATGCTTTTTGAAGCACTGCAGTCAAAATAAATAAAAATCGTCCTTAGATGCCCACTGCAGTGGCACCACAGTAGTTCTGAGAACAAAATATTCCGACTTACATGCTGGAGAAACCTCCTTCTGATAATGTATCTTCAAAACTACATGATTTATTTATTTGTGCAGAAGTAAGGCAAACGGATATTATTACTGGAAAGAAGCTACATACCGTTTTTATTTATTAGCCTCTGTGTCAGGGGAACATCGGTTCCCAGTAACTTAGTTGTGTTATGATGCATTTGCGTATGGGATGCTGGGTATTGTAGTGAGAAAACATTGACGGACAAAGGACACAAAAAGCAAATAAAACTCTGAATTTTGTTAAAGCAGTGAGGCTGAGGGATGCAATACTGCATAACATCATTAACATTAAATGCTAGGATTAGACCAGAATGCCTCTTTGTGATGCTAATTAGTGATAAGTGCATGCCAAGTGTGTAAAGATTTATGCATGCAGTTAGCATGGCATCAGTATTCATTTCCATTACTTGTGTATTATAGTATGGTATTAATGATTAATTACTATCACAGAACAGCCACCTCCATGAAATGATAGGCATGAACAAGTTTTGACAATGTTTTCCCATGACTAAAGGACTTAAAATTGGCTTTCAATCAACAATTACACAATATAAAAAAGAATTGTGAACCCTGGCTGTGGTTTGTATGTATTAACAATGTGCAATTTAAGCTACTTCAAAAACAGAATTAACCTTGTGGAAAACCAAGTCATTTCTTTATGCCTCTGGAAGTCATGCAAATAAGGCTAGAGTAGAGTAGAGTCACGTTACAGTAGCTACACAGATTGACAGCTTCTCAAGAATGAAAGCCTGTCATAACATTCACAGTCACATGAGCCTTGTGGACAATGACCACCTGCTTTGACAAGAAAGAGCCATTTAAATGACAAGAGGAGCACCCATTTCCAGATCATTGTTTCTTTGTGAAACGGTGCTAAAACAAAAACAGACCCACTGGAAACAAAGTGGTGTGCACACCACTAGGAGCTTCTACCAGCCTACTAGCTTCTACATACCTCACGAATGAGTTTTAAAAACATAACACTGTGAAAATTCACAAACAGTTTTCATGTATTTCTTGAAAAAAGACTCTTGCAGGTGATCGCAACAGTGTGTTTTCTGCTAAAAATGTAGGTGCAGATATCTGGTGAGAACGTAGTTGATAAAACCACAACGGTTGTGCGTTCAACATCACATTAAAAACAAACGCTCTACAAAGAATATCAGACGATCAGTGGGCTGTAATATTTATAACATTTGCATAAGTGCTGAGTGGGCATTCCTACTTTCTTGTAATGGCTTCTGAAATGGAAGCTGCTAGACCACTATTGTTTTTGAAGTGTTCATATTTAGATCTATTTGATCTCTTATATAATTTACATGCAAGGCTAATAGATTCAAAGAATGCTAATGCCCAGACAGCACTGAAGACCAAGTCTTTTGTGTCATTTATCTGACGCTGGTGCCTCCTAGTCAATGGGAGTAGGACAATGTCATGGCGATCAGTTAAAGCATGAGGGTCAGGCAAGGTTGATCATGTATAATTGCTGTCATTAGCATGCTTATTAATGTGGAGTTGGGCCTGTCACCTCTGAAAGCAGCCATCACTCATCTGAATGGCCAGGAGTGTGTGAGCAGATGGGCTTCATCACTCCATGACTTGAGTGTAGATGCAGTGTTCACGTCCTTTATGGAGTCCATACACGAGTGTACTCTGGGTCTTTAAAGAGCCCATGCTTAATATTTCCCTCCTATCACATTTTTATTCTGCAAGCGTTCTTTCTTAGAGGGGTCATTTGCATATTGAAGCCTTCCACGAAGTAATTACTGCCAAGATCAACACTGATAACTACACATTAAAAACAAAAGCTCTACAAAGAGTTCTTCAAGCAATGAATATTAACTACTTATACAGACGTTAAATAATTAATACATGTAAAAGTATGTAAATATGTAATATCATATAAGATTTATATGATTAAACAGTTTAAATAGATCCCAATTCATATTAAGAAATATTTAAACATCAGATGGTTATGATGTCAAATTAATATTAAATAAGTAGAAGAATTATTTTTGATTCCCTAAAGAACCTTTTTATATGTAAAGGTTCTATAACAATTATTTCCAGAACCTTTATGTTATGTGGAAGTTCTTTGAACTTTAAAAAGGCACACCCAATTTACACAGAGGAGTCTCTAAAGAACAGTAAATCAAATGGTTTTTAAAGTAGACAAAGAACCCTTGGTGGTACCTTTATTTATTAAGACTGTAGGGAATAATCACTCATGTTGGAAAAGAAACTGATGGAGAAGTTAATGTCATTTTAAATAAGATACAGTCCCTGTATGAATGACACTGAGGTTTGAAAAATAAGGAGATTTTCCAGCATCTTCCAAGGTTTTCAACTGTCAACTGTCCAGAGAGGGGGTGGGAGAGTTACATTTACATTGACAGCAGTTGGCAGACGCTCTTATCCAGAGTTACTTGCAGGAGTGCTTTGTAGTCCACAAAGAAAACACGTCCCTCACACTAGTAAACCCAGACTTACATTAAGAGCTGGAAGCAGGCTTAGATTCTACCAGAGATGTCCTGTCAGATTAGACAGAGAAGACATGGAAGACAGTTTGTGTTGGTTAAACTGGTACCACTTTACAACAAGACTTCCCTTATAAAGGGTTTATAATCGTATGGCAGCCTTCCTTTTACCCACAAGGCTTGGTTAAATCAGGCTGTTAATTAGGTTGTAGAGAGTTATAACAGTTATCATACATTGATACCTAATAAAGTTGACAGTAGACCATTCTACATGAGAAAGGGACAAGATAATCTCAGCAACTAGAAAGATCAGAGATCTCACTAAATAGTGAGCCTGCATCAATGTATCACAATATGCTACACCTTTATGAGGGTAGTGTTATTGTAAACTGTTAACTTTAAGATTTTGACATTTATCCTAAGTGCTCAGTGAAGAGGTGGGTCTTCAGTCTCCGTCTGAAGACAGCGTGGGACTCAGCAGTTTTGACGGTCAGGGGAAGTTCATTCCACCACTTATGTGCCAAAACAGAGAAGAGATGTGATGCATGTCTTTGACCTTTGGGTCAAGTTGGCTGTGCTTGATGTTCTAAGAGGACAGAGCTGAGACCCATGGTCTGATGAGTGCTGAGAGGTAAGATGAAGCTGGACCATTTTTGGCTCTGTAGGCGAGCACTGAAGCTTTAAATCTAATGACGCACCACAGGAATGCTGCAATTTATGGTGCAATTTCATCATTCGGGAAGGTCTTTCCTCATTTTTACACTGTAATCTTGTGTAATGTATATATGGTGCAATATTATCCATCCTGTAAGTTAAAATACACTTCCCACTTCTATGCCACAGTTCTTAGTTGACTATTTACTGTACTGTCACACCACTGTTACACGACTATATTGTCTATTTATGGTATTGTTCCCTTGCACTGCTCAATGCTTCCTACTGCCTACTGTGCAATAATCATATTTATGGTGCAATATTGTCTACTGTCTGTTGTAACTTGCACTCTATTGAATGTTGTATGTTGCTCTACAGCAGGGGTGGGCAACTTCAGTCCTGGAGGGCCGTGGTCCAGCACGTTTTGGTGATTTCCCTGTTCAGAAACACCTGGTTCACCTCACCAGTTAATTGTCAGGTTTTGTGAATGTGTTTGAGGAGGAGAACCATCAAACTGTGCTGGACAGCAGCCCTCCAGGACCGGAGCTTGACACCCCGGCGTAGACCTTATAAGAAGAGAAACAACTATTAATTATAACTATAAATTGTTTGATTGCCTTATAGAGCGTTAAGACCCAGCAATACCGCTTCAGCGTGATCATGAATGAGCTGGAAAGTACGGACAATGTCCCCTACATGGTGACTCTCCTCAGTGTGATCAACGCCCTCATCTTCAGCACTGACGACCTTCGGCAAAGAGACAAAATGCGCAAGGAGTTCATCGGTACACACATCTAATCTTCCTTTACTCTACCTGAGCTGGTGTTTCTATGACATGAATGACCCCACTCTAAAATAATCAGTCATCATAAAGAGCCGCTGAAATGCTGAATGAATAGTGTTTACCTTTATCACAGTACACCTGCACTGCCACCTGGATTACCTGTAAACTAGCTAACATTCAAGTCAGCCTAAAAAATCCCTTATAGTCTCTAGAAACATTCAATGAAATGCAGTTTAGATCATTTTTATTGTGATCTTTTAGGTTGTAAATGGAGGTTGTAAGCTCGAAGTTTGCTTCAGTTTAAAAAGAAAAGAAACCTTAAAAGGGCACAAGAGCCCAAACCACTGAGTAGTCAACAACAGTCCGAAATAAAGACTCAATCAAAAAGGCGAATAACATTTAAGTCAGCCTTATTTATTTATTTTTGTATCTGTCAAAATTCCTTTGAAAGCCACAGGTTGAACAAGCATGTAAAAATACATTCCGCCGTCTATTGAAAAGATTTGGCAGGGGTTGCGTCACTGTTTGGTAAATGTGGCCGTGTGATTCCCTATTGCAAATCTGTTTTGACAAGTTGTGCTGCTTTGTCAAAAAGCACTGCCCTAACACTTTCACTCTAAACATGATTGTGGGTCTGTCTGAGTTTGTGCCCAACCTCTACGTAGCAGAACTCATCCAAAACACCCCGGGCAAGATATGAAAGAACTTTATTTATCCCAAGAGAAATTCTTGTGTAATTATCATGCCCAGTGCAACAAGACAGAATACAAGATAAGACAATAAAAAAAATAATACAATACAAAAAATATACAATAAACAACAGTCCAAACCAAATGACCAGAACATTAGTGTAACAAATAATGGTGTAACACTGGCACTGCTGTATGTAAAGATGTACTAGTTTAGTGACAAACGTAGATACTTTTACAGAAGTCACCAAAAAAAATGGCCTGTGTTAACTGACAGAGGCCGTAATCACATTGCTTCTGTCCTAAACTGTAGTATGGAGTACTGCAGTACTTCCACACTAAAAAGTACACTATTGAATAGAGTGTTCAGTAGTGTAGTATGTGAAGTATGAAAGCGTATTTGAGACGCAGCCTACGTGTCTGTTCACCTAAATTAAATGGCTAACAAATGAGAAATTCTGTCCACTCACACCACTCTCACCCGTATCCCTCCGATCACGGCGCACAACAGCGTTTTTTCTAACGAAAAACTCAAATATATTGTGAATCGCTGCACCAAAACTGACACTTCTCGTCTCGGTTTGGACATGCCTGGTTCCTCTGAATGAAGAGGTCGTTATGATCATGACACCTCACAAAACCATTAAAACCAGTCCGAATTATTAGATGGGCAGGTTAAATGCGCTAATCTTTAGCGTTTGGGCTAGTGCGTATTTCTCCTGCTTCACGAGCTCCTAATCCAGAGGATCGATATTTTTTGGGAAACGCGTGCGTTTGAAAAAAGTACGGCGTTTTTGTAGCATTTCTTTTTGTCACGGGATGTGATGGTGCTTCATTTCCCTCCCTAAACCAAATTATTCAGGCATACCTCGCACTGCACCATCACGCCCAGCTCCGGGCCTCCCGGCCTCCCAGTTCTGGTTTGTAACGCAGGTGACGGCTGGTCTAGAGGATCCAGCTTCTCCATCAGGCTTAATTGCGCCTGCCTTTGGTTCGTGAGACTTTTTCGAGACTCAGAATCACAACACGACTCATGAAAATTGGTTTGTTTTGTCTACTAGGGTTACAGTTGCTTGATGTTCTGCCAAAGCTGAGGTGAGTTTCATGTCATCCTAAATGCCACCTTTGTTAGCCTCCAGCACGTCTAGACATTAAACCTGTCTCTATCTACCCCATGTCCCTTCCTGTGCTCACCAGAGAGCAGGAGGATGAGGACTTGATCATCCAGTGTGAGGCCTTTGAGGAAGCCATGGCAGAGGATGAGGAGGAGCTGCTGAGGCTCTATGGAGGCATAGATATGAGTAATCACCAAGAGGTCTTCTTCACACTGTTTAACAAAGTGAGTTTGGTTTGCACAGCCCTGTACTGTACACATGCACATGAGTAACAAACCAATAAAGATGGTGCGATAGGCTTCTTTATCAGATTCCAGATGGGGAAGCCCTAGAGATTCAGGCCTAGACATTCCCTTACTTTAGTGGATGGTGTACCTATGGTGCCTAGTTGTTCACAGGTATTTTGTGGCTAGGATTAGTATTTAGACATTAGTAAGCTTGCCCTAGATTACTGCACTAGGAAAAATCATTTCATTAACACTGCTATAATACTCAATAATTTAAAAAGCTTTGTTCATATTAAAGTCTTAACCTAGAGGACCTGCCAAGTACAGGAACAAGTCATTTTACTGGATGTTGCAATTTGCGAGTCCTTGCGGAATGAATCAGACACGGTAGACCTAGTGTGTGACCTGAGGCATGAAATCATGTGTGATGTGGCGTGAAAGACTTGAATCACACGCCCGGCTCTCCCAGAGGTTTTAGATGTACCGCTGTACAAGATTCTGTTCTGAAACCAGTGCTTTTTTTGCACCCCCCTGTAGGTGAGCAGCTCTCCCGCTTCGCTGCAGCTGTTGTCGATTCTTCAGACTCTGCTGCTGTTAGGACCTGAGCGAGCAGACATCTGGCAGGCCCTGGAGACTCTCACCAACCGAGCTGTCCTGCTGGCTCAGGACTGTGAGTGCACTGTCAGAACTCTTTCAGCAATTAAGTCGTTTGACAGTGACAGTACTGATTCCTTTTGATATCGAAGCTTAACTGGACGGGGCTGTAAATGAGATTTTGTGCTGTTCTCAGTTTAGTATATTACATTCTTTCATGAGTGTGGTTTTGTTTATTTTCAAGTTTAATTCAGGTTCAGGTTTTTGACAGTTGTCAAATGAGCTTTTAACATGAAATAATATTGTCTTTAATAGCCTATAATATAATAGTGTTACCCATCATCACATTTTAGACTGGTGGCCTTAACTAGGATTTTTATAGCTTTATAGCATTTTCATCTTCCTACATACTACAGATGTTTGCACTGGTCAGTTTTATCTGACACAAACACAAAGTCTGCTGCAGTGTAGTCTTATTAGGTTACCTTAGCGACAGCTTCTGTTTTTGTGAAAGCCCGATCCCTGAACTTGACAAAGTCCATCTGTAGAGAGGCAATAGAAAGACTAAGTCTATAATTCTTGCTTTTTAGCTCAAATGGAGTCATCTGAGAAGATCTTGCAGCGCATTGTCTTTTCGAAAGAGCCAGCCAAAAGCGCTCATCACATAGACGGTCATTCCCTCAAGAGGACAGACAAAGCAGTTCAGACTGAGCTGACTGATGAGGGGAAAGAACGTTTGAACAAATTACTGTCCAAACAAGCATCACCACAGAAGCCAAACACCACTGCACCACCACCTCCACCACCACCGCCCCCACCTCCACTGCCTGGCATGGCTCCTTCACTTCCCTTGACACAGCATGCACCACCTCCACCACCTCCTCCTCTACCTGGAATGGGAGTCCCACCACCTGGGTTGGGTTCTGGAGGAACCCCACTACCTCCACCACCACCACCTTTACCAGGAATGGGCATGCCTCCTCCACCACCACCTTTACCAGGAATGGGAGGACCTCCTCCACCACCACCTTTACCAGGAATGGGAGGACCTCCTCCCCCTCCTCCGTTACCTGGGATGGGTTCCGGAGGACCTCCACCACCACCACCCCTCCCCGGAATGCCTGGTCCACCTCCCCCGCCCCCTTTTACTGGAATGGGGGACATAATAGTAGCCCACAGTGTTCAGAATCTGGGCAGGTCTTATTCTGCACCAGTGAAGACCGGCCCATGTCCATCACTCAGGATGAAGAAGCTGAACTGGCAGAAGCTGAACTCCAGAGCTGTAACTGGTGAGAATGATGCACTTCACAATTTGGCATAGAAACTGTGAAAGTTACTTCTTGGAAGATGTACTTCTTGTTTCAGGTTTTGTCTGAGGTCAGCATTTGACTGATATATTGTATTACAAAACATCTCACTTTCAAACAATGCACATTGATTGAAACGTAGACACAAATGATAGCAAACGAGATCCTTGAACAAAAAAAAAACTGTTCTAACAGTGTGTATCAATACTGTATCCATTTTATTTCCATGCCCCGTGAAGCTCTAGGTGGCTAAAGGACAGGACCTCTGATGAATCAGTGTTAATTAATGATGGCAATAAAATAAATATTCTCTGATCATTTTGTGAGCACAGGTTTCCATGTTAACACTTAGGCTTTTCCAAAGAGTGATTAGGAAACCACACTGAAACGTCCCCTCAAGCTGTAATTTCAGAGTTATGTCTGTAATATTCCTGTTATTGCAACATTTCACTGTAGTCACCACTGTAAAATGCATGATGATTTAAAATCTCTCAGAGACAGTTCATGAGTAAAACATGCAATAAGTGCTTCTTTATCTTTGCTGAAAACAGCAGTGAACAATACCTCTGTTCCCAGTCAGACATAACCTTGAAATATAGTCACAATATAGTCAAAAGTATAATGCGTCCTAATTAAAAAAAGAATAATGTACAAAATGTACAAATGATTATGCTGTCCCCTATTCTTCAGGCCTTTCCTTTTCAAGAGGATGAGAACCGATAGTTGTTTAAAGGTTTATTCTTTGAGTGAATGCCTGTAGTCTGGGTCCTTAGTGCTGAAAGATTGTTTGTTTATATTTCGAATGCATTATTTAAATGCATGCGATTTTCAAATCACCACAGTCACAATTTTATTTATATTCTAAAACATTAAGATCAGGTTTTAATGACGGAAATTTTGCCATAAAGCTTGTGAAGTGCCTGTAGATGATTGAGACCAGGGGTGTCAGGGTCGGTGTCCAGCACAGTTTGAATGTGATTCTCCTCAAACGCATTCACTAAACCTGACAATTAACTGGAGAGGTGAACCAGGTGTTTCTGAGCAGGGAAATCACCAAAACCTGCTGGACCACGGCCCTCCAGGACTGTTTTAGACCGTTTTGAAGCACAACCCCACCTGTGTATGTTCTATGAGCTTCAGAGTTCATGCCCCAAACCATAAAGTACATCTTGATTTAAAAAAAACTAACAAAAGACCAAAAAAGGGCTTTATTTTATAGACAATAATGGCATTTAAATAATGAATGTTGCAATCAGAATCTTGGGCAGAAAAATCCAATTGTATGTTTCCTCCAAATTGTTTAGTCCTATAGGGCATTGCCCTCTAGTGTACATTGTAGTGCAGACATGTTGACACATGCACAAATATCTGCAGGCAATGTTTGCATATATATGTGTATTTCAGCCATGGAAAAAAATAAGAGACCGCATCATTTTCTTTTTCTGGTTATTGCTTTTGCAATTTGTGGGAGTGTGTCTGTGTAAAATGTGCAGTTCACTGTTGTTTTATACACTATTGATCACACTCGATTCAAAATTCCAAACAGAAAAATGTTTGGAGAAAACTGAAAAAGAATACATTTATTATACCTTGGAAATGATAGACTGCATAACACTCTTACATTATTTTACAACTGAGACAATTAAAATAGTGTTAAGATCACAGTGTGTGCATGTGTGACTCTGCTTCATCCATCAGAAACTGAATCAGGAGTGAAGCTGCTGGAATACAGCACATAGAAAAGCTTCTATACAAACACTACTGCACAACACATATGGAGGCATTTCTCAATTTTTACACAGCTCACACTGCGACAGTTCATCAAAGAATAGCAACCTGTGCATTTTACACACACACACACACTGCTGCAAATTATACAAACAGTGAACATAAAAAAATATATATATAAATATATATATATATATATACAGTCATTTTACAGTGTTCATGTGCATACCAAGTGTCTAATTTAAACTTTCTGTCCTAGATGGTCGCTGTATTTGGGCCTCAGCGCAAGCTGACCAGCCTCTGATGCCCAACTACACCAGCATTGAGCAGCTGTTCAGCCTCCCGGTAGCTCAACCCAAAGACAAAACCACAGCTCCCGCTGTCAAGAAAGAACCCAAAGAAGTCAGTGGCTGCTTCGTAATCTGTTAGACAGATGCTGTCTTAAGAGTACTTAAGTGACAAGCTCCAAAACTATTTATTTCCTTTCTTGTAGATCTCCTTTATTGATCCCAAGAAGAACCTGAATCTGAATATATATCTCAAGCAGTTCAAATGGTAAGCTGGCCAGTATTTAAGCTGATTAATGCGGAGTGGACTCCTGCCAGTGGAATATCTTGCTCTTAGGGCTAATCCACTTTATCCCCTCAACCCTTCATACAGCTCAAATGGAGAGTTTGTGGACATGATTCAGAAAGGAGACCGTTCCAAGTTTGACGTTGAGGTGTTAAAGCAGCTTCTGAAGCTCCTTCCGGAGAAACATGAGGTTGGTCACGTACTGCTGAAGTAAAATTCTGAAATGAAAAGGGGGAAAGTCATTAAAGTCGCTAAATATGGTCGGATTTCCCTGGCAGACTCTTTCTGTTTCTCGTTGCAGATCGACAACTTGAACTCTTTCCAAGGAGAGCAAGACAAACTTGCCAACGTGGATCGGTTTTACCTCCTACTCCTTGCTGTTCCCTGGTACTGACTTGGGCTAGATGCTTCATGAAAATAATTAGCTGTATAAAGCCACAGTTTGCATTATCTGTAGAAAGTGAACCTGGTTAAAAAGCCCATTATTGTTGATCCTCAGTTTCAACTCACTTGTGTATCTGCCCACTCATATTTCTTTCTCTCTCTCTCTCTCTCTCTCTCGCTCTCTCTCTCTCTCTCTCTCTCTCTCTCTCATATATTCATCTATCTGTGTCTCTTTGTCTCATATTCATCTCTCATATTCATCTCTCATATTCATCTCTCTCTCTGTCGGTCTGTCTCTCTCCCTGTCTCTCTCTCTCTCTCTCTCTCCCTGTCTCTCTCTCTCTCTGTCTCTCTCTCTCACTCTCTCTCTCTCTTTCTCTGTCTCTCTCCCCGTTTCTCTTTCTTTCTCTGTCTCTCTCTCGCTCTCTCTGTCGCTCTCTCTGTCGCTCTCTCTGTCTCTCTGTCTGTCTGTCTCTCTCTCTCCCTGTCTCTCAGCTACCAGCTGAGGATTGAGTGCATGCTACTGTGTGAAGAGACGACTTCTGTGCTGGAGATACTGAGGCCTAAAGCGGAGCTGGTGGAGGCGGCATGCAAGAGTGAGTGTGAGCTGTGTGGGGCTGCGTGGGAGTTTTGGCCTCAGCTATGCTTCTTCAGCCCTGATTGCTTTTTCCACAGCCGAAGCAGCTGACTCACCCTCACTCGCTCACTGGAAGCGTCTGAAGAGTTTATTCTGATAGCGTTTAATACAGCTGCTCTTTTGTCTCTCCCGCTGTGAGAATTGGAGCGCAGGCAGCTTCAGGGTCACTGAATTCTTTTGTCTTTTTCGTTTCCTTTTTTTTTTTTCTCTTTAAAACAAGAACGTTTTCTCCGTGGTTTCTAGACGTGTGATGTGCAGCCTAACAGTTAAGTACTGCACAATTATCAGTCAGACAAAGTCACATTCATCCTCATACAATAAAATAGCCTGCACTGCGGAAAGAAGCACATTCCTAATGGATTAATGGCACACGAGAGGTGGGTGGTCGTGAGCTGAAAATATTTAAAGTGCACCCGCGCACATACACAGACAAGCATGTTCAATTAAGTTTTTATGGAGACGCTGCTTATCCACTAACGAATATTTACTAAAGCTTTCTAGTTTTCTAGAGCTGCTCTGCTTTTATAAGGTGTCGGGGAGGAAAATGGATCTGTCACTCAAAAGCACACCTCCTGTAAATAGTTCTTAAAGCTCCAGGTTTTCAAGGGCTGGAGAAATAAACACATGCACTGCAAATCCTCAGTAGGAAAATGCTTAGAGCAGAGATGTCCTTAAATGACAAATGTGATCCTGTACACACAGGTTGCCCAACTCTAGCAGTTGAGTTCTAATTTGCAGCCCAAAAGAGTTTGTTTTGCCACTCAAACCATCATGATTTTGGTTAAGTAGGTGTGTTAAGGTGAGGAGATCAGTCTCCTCCAATTGGACTCAATCTCTCCATACCCAAAGTGTGACACCCCAGTGAACACGGACTAATCAAGCCTGCTTCATATTTTGTATCTCAGTGTTACATTATCTCAATATCGTCCTTTTTTTAAGTTGATCTTGAATGTTTGTCTCCCCCTGCAGGTCTCAGAGCAAGCACCCTGCTGCCCAGCTTCTGTAAACTCATCCTTCATGTGGGAAACTTCTTAAACTACGTAAGAACTTTTATGCCTTGTCATAAAAATCAGACCTTTAAATTGTAGCTTTTTGATTCAGAGCTACCAGTTGTTTTATTTACCCTCTGGATCTTAATGTAGGATCAAGGTACATGTATAATGGATAAACACGTTTATAATGTCTTTTATAAGGGTCTTACTGTTTGTCAGGCCGGCCCACCGAGCATTTTTCTTTCATCTCCTAGGGAAGTCACACAGGAAATGCTGAAGGGTTCAAGATTAGTTCACTCCTGAAGCTGACGGAGACCAAATCCAACAAGGGTCGCATCACACTTCTGCACCACATCCTCGAGGTACTGCAAGAGAACAGACGCTGTTTTTGAGCTTTTTCGACAGCCAAGGAAAAAAAGAGACCGCATCATTTTTTTCTGGTTATTGCTTTTGTAATGTGTGGGAGTGTGTCTGCGTAAAATGTGCATGTCACTGTTGTTTTATACACTATTGATCACACTCGATTTAAAATTCCAAACAGAAAATGTTTAGAGAACATTTTAAAATAATATACTTTAAAAATATAAAATATAAAAATATTATTTATTATACCCTGGAAATGTTAGACTACACAAAAATCGTACATTATTTTACAACTACAACAATTAAAATAGTGTGACTCTGTTTCATCCATCAGAAACTGAATCAGTTGCTGGAATTCAGCACGTAGAAAAACTGCTGTACAAACACTACTACACATGTATGGAGGCATTTCTTATTTTTTACACAGCTCACACTGCAGTAGTTCATCAAAGAATAGCAACCTGTGCATTTTATACACACACACACACACACACAGCCATAAATTTCCATGGCTGTAGAGTAATTTATCTGAATCAGTAGAATTGTTTATGGAAAAATATAATGTCTCCCCATAGCCCAGGTTCAACCAGAGTGTCTTTAGAGAACTGCAGGACTAATATAGCTAACAAGTACTGGACGCTGATACCCTTGAAGCTAACACTGTGTGAACTGTAGGCCTGAAATACACACACTGTGCTGAATTAAGTCGTCTCAGGTACATTTTGATGTGGTTTCTGATGATGTATGACATACAAAATAAAATTTAAAAAAAGGTTTCTAAATGTCTGCCCCTGCTCTTTATAGCACTGTAGTACTTTTCTGTGAATGGAATGTAAGATGGATGTTATACCAAAAATATCACAATTTTCAGAATGTCTCAATATCTTATTTTTTTCTGACATCTGATAAGTTAGAATGAACTAAAAAGAACCTATAGTGCCTTATTAAAATGCAAATGGTATTTATTCAGTGTTTTACACACCAGATAGTAGTTAAATGCAAGTATTTAACATAGTTATGCTGTGTTAGTAGTGAAACTTGCTTTCATCCGTTTTTCATGATATACATCATGATATACATTTTTCATTCATGATATACAGAAATATTGTGAGAGTTATATTGATAGGAATAGATATCATATTGTCCAGCTGTGCCAGTTTGTCATACCGTGTCAGAAACCACAGATTACTTGATGTGTATTTTGAGGCAAGTGCATATTTTTATTCTTGCAGTTTGCATGATGTCCATTGAAGCTTCGTAGCTCCAGTGCCGAACCAAAGAGGCAAACATTAGACACCAGATGTGTTTATTTGAAGTTGTTTCTTCCCACGATCACTTTAATTGTGGAATACTGAAGTACTTGCTGTAGTGAAAGTCCATAGCAGGGGCTGTACGCCGGAAGATATGAAGATCAAGATCTAAAGGGTTTTTTTTCTGTTTTATAAAGAAATGTGTTGAGTGGTGAGACGTAGAATTAGTGGATTTTGTGATTCCAGGAAGCGGAACTGAACCACCCGGAGCTGCTGACTCTGCCTGATGAAATCGAGAGCTGTGAAAAGGCGGCAGGGTGAATACAGTGCAAGCCTTCTAGCCATTTCCATGTTACTGAAATGGATAAATAACTATTGAATGAATGAGTCTCTTTTTTGTGTGGTCTGAGTACAGTTCTGCTTCTGTTCTAGGATAAACCTGGAATCCATTCAGGCCGAGGCAAGCGGACTGTCCAAGCGTCTACGAGATGCAGAGAAAAAAATCTCCTCCTCTGTTCAAGATGTTAAAGAGCAGTTTTTGAAAGTTATTGAGGTATGTGTGACATGTAAATGATAGAATGATTAACTTCAGAGCATTTTTTCTGAAGTAATTGTTAAAGGACAAAAAAAATTTCATTCATCATTGATCACAAAGAGTTTTGACCTCCTGTTGGTTTTGGGTGGGAGGGTCAAAGACAACTGAGAACGCGGCTCTGTCTCCATCGCTTTAACTTTAATGTAAAGGAAATGATGGACATGAAATTCTCACAGAATGTGAAGATACACGCAAGCATTGTAGCATTATTTAGTATTGTCCTCCATAGACTCCGCACCTATAGCAGAGATGAAGGGAGCAGCAGGCAGTAGCTCTCACAATTATTACAAAGGCACATTTTAGATGCAGGTTAGACATAAACTCATGAAAGTAGATCTGCAGGAGGGCCAGTGATCTCCTGTAATGGAATAAAAGTTGAATGTTAAAGTTACAAGTATGACACTGAATGAGAAACTGTTATCAGTAGAAATGGTGTCTATATTCATAAGTACCAGAATGTCAATGTCAGTGTCAGAAACTGCATAAACATTTGAGTTGAGATCTCCGGTCCCTTTACTTGTGAGCTACATTAGCCCCATAATTCCCATCCAAAACCAAAGAGGAAAACAAGAATGTTGGCACGAGAGCCGCAGAAGAAATGTTCTTTATGCTTTTCTTTTGGTTGGTTTGTTTATAGGAGAGCCTTCAGGCCTGTAAAGTTTTGGAGGATCTCTTTACTCATATAGAAGAGGAGAAGGGGGATCTGGCTGAGTATCTTTGTGAGGATGTAGCCCAGCTATCACTAGAAGAACTCTTCAGCACCATTAAAACATTCAGAGGGCTGTTCATCAAAGCCTTGAAGGTGAATTACCTGTTTGATCTGCTGAGAGCAAATCTGATGTGTTTGAGCATAAATATTCTCTTATGCAAGTGATGAGATTTTGCTGGTTGACTGGGAATATCTAGGGTTTGTTTAACTGGGTATTTTAGCGTATTATACAATAGCCTTGTTCACGCTGAACTCTTCACTGGTTTGGTTCGATTCTTGCAGGAGAACAAGGTCCGTAAAGAGCAGGCTGCCAAAGCGGAGAAGAGGAAGCAGCAGCTGGCAGAAGAGGAGTCCAAGAGACAGAAAGGAGAGAACGGCAAGATCAGTGAGTAATCGCCAAACCTGCCTGTAGTCTGACACTGCCTAGCCTGTACTAAACAAAAACGGTACTCAGTGTTCTGTAGCCATAAAAGTAGTTCAGTCACGATGAGTGAAAATGTGCTTACATTTTATTTTAAAGGACTGGAGCCTAGAACCCCGGTTTTATGGCATTAATCATGAGTGTCAAACTGGGTTTCGTCAGAGATTAGTCTTATCTTTCCTTACCATACTGTGTTCAGAGTGGTTCACTCCTTAAGTCAGTCCCTATTTACTCCATAGCGTTTTCTGTGTAGTGGAAAATGACCTTATAACTGCTGAAAGATTTGTGTTTGAGAACAGCATAGTTGATCCACTACACGCTGCGCTATTTGTGTGATGAAGGACAATGGCAAATGCAGCTAGAAATATACAGCCAGAACCAGAAATTGGAGTTGGAGTTACTTCTGTATTTCTGTTTTTAAAAGGTATATTTTGAAGATACAATGCAAAATCAATTCCTGGATAATGAATATACTGTAAATAAACTTAAAAGGATTAATTCAAGCTTATATATACAAGGGCATTAACACAAATGTCGACTAGTCATCTTCAGAGGCACTAGTCGACACTGCTTGAAGGAAGTAGAGTGTTTTTTTTCCTCTCTCTGTGCACACTTGTGTATACAATGCAGTCTCTGCCTCTGACTGGCTGACGCTGACACGCGTTCCGTGACTTAACTAATTATTGTAGTCCCTTCATAAAAGTGGGGCGCTACCGTTGCCGCTTAGAGGGAAAGGTAAACACAGACAACAACAAGGTTTTGTTTATTTGTCATGTTGACTGTTAATGTTACAGAGAACCTTTAATAAAAGTTGCTCGAGTTGCACACCCGTGTTCCTCCGCTGCATATATATTGCACATATATATATATATATATATATATGCATATACATATATATATTGCACACTATTGCACTGTATTGTATTGCGCACTATTATTTTAAAACTACTGCTATATGAACAAAAGTGCAATAACAATGAGTTTGCAAACAGCAGTGTTCCCTTTAACGCAGTCACACAGCTGCAGTTCAACTGTCATAAACATTAATGTAATCAAATCAAATATAAAACCAAAGCTATTCGCCACTGCAGGGCATTCATGTTTTATCTAGTTGGTTAAAGAAAAACAAGTTAACCTCAGAATCCAGAGCCACGATCATAACAGTATGACGGGCACCTTTTTTGTGAACAGATACCAGCAGAAACATTTTTCTTTTGTATATAAATGTATATATACAGTAATCCCACGCTTTTCACTGGGGTTACGTTCCAAGAGGTGGAAAACCGCGTTGTTGTGTTTTGCCAAAAAATGTCAATTTTTATAGTGTAAACCCTAAAAATGCCCTTAAATATGCTCCCAGAACTCAGTTTAATGCATTACACTTAAAGAAAATATAAAGTTAAACACATATTTGC
>JBBPCY010000001.1:40607995-40618485 GCA_037974405.1 Brachyalestes nurse
AGCTCGGAAGCGTGACAGAAGTATTGGGACACGGTTTTCGGATAATAAAACCTGATCTACTCGGACTAAAAACACAATCTCCTCAAGATCTACTGAACAGTGGAGTTTGATGTGTCTGAGTGCTTTCCCTGCCGAGATATGCAACTCGGAAGGTCTCCTTGTGCGGAAACATCCAGAAAGAATATATTAATTGACACAAATAAGCAAAAAGGGGCGGAGGATATTTGCAGTTTCTGCGTTATTGTGGGGATTTCCGCGTAAAACTATGAGTTTGGTTCTCGAGAAAAATCCGGGTGTGACTGAGTCCTGATCCACGTAAAACTGGGGGATTACTGTATATATGTGTGTGTGTGTGTGTGTGTGTGTGTGTGTATATATAAGAAGAATAACCTTTTTTTAATTAAAAATGACTGCACCCTTTTGTTCCCTTTCCTTCTCCTTTCTACTGTCCTCTCTTTCTGTCCTTCCAGTCAGAAGAGGTGCTTTACCTCAGGAGGACGGCTGTATCATTGACCACCTGCTGGCAGACATCAGAAAGGGCTTCGCTCTCAGAAAGACTCGGCCCAGGTGCGAAACGGAAAGTGCCCCCTCTAGTGAAATACGTAGGGATACCGGGCAGCCTGGTAAGGACAAGAGAACTCCGAGCCCTCCACAATGGCTTCAGCCCAAAGGTCTGGGGCCACATCCTCTTTTTGTCTCCTCAACTTCATGATCAGTAATGGCAGTATAAAGATGATGCTTACACAAAGTGGCAGTGAATTGACCTGCTGTTTTAGTGATTTAAAAAGAAAAGGAGATGAAAAGTAATGTGGTGTTCAGACTCTTGGACTTTGAGTTAATGCAGTCGTTGCCGCCCACATTCCTCCGCCAGACCAATAGCTTGGTGCTGCTGCTTTGCATCATTGCCTGTCAGCCCCACACAGCGCAAATTCAACACTAACATGTTGGAAGAGTTGCACGTATGTATTATCAGTAAAGGATAATAATGTATTTTTGCTCACAATTTGTATGTAGTAAAAAAACAACTGGCATTTCATGCCTTGGACATTCTTTAAATTTCTTTCAGTAAATCTAGCAGTTGATAAAGTAGTTTCCTTAACCCAAATCTAGTTGAGAGGCCTAGATTTAAGATTTTGGTATCCAGAAGTTTTTTTTTTGTTTGGTTTTTTTTTGGGGGTGGGGGGGTGGTGTTGGAGGTTGTTTTGTTTTTTTTAGGGTTTTTTGTGCACTGGAGCTTCAAAGCTAATACTGCCTCCCTAATAAGCATCAAGCAAACTGCATGCTGCATGCATCCTCACACGCTTTGCTTATGCGATTTCTGATTCTGACAGTTCTCTATAAAAATAAACAAAATATTGCCTATCTTAAGCATCATCAGCCTTCTTGATGTCGGAATGTTTTCCACATTTCTGTTCATTTTGGTTCAGAAATGATGCTGCGCTTACCATGATGTCATAGTCGTCACCTGGGAGCTCCGTTTTTCTGCTGTTGATTTGAACGTTTTGGATCAACGGCACTGCTTGTTTGTCTTAAACTGATTTCTCCTCACTTCCATTCTCCAGCAGCATGTGTCAGGTCTGCAGAAGGAGGAGCCTTAGTGGCCCAAGACTCTCCACCTACTCATCTCAGTCAGGTAAAGGAGAAGGCCGCCGAAGGTGCAGTCAGCGCTTCCTCCAGCAGCCCCCCCAGAGAATCTGCAGCCAGTAAAGCCCAGCTCCATCCTCAGGGAGTGGAAGAGTCCCAGGCAGGCCTCTCCACTGAGGAAACCCTATCAAAATACAAAGCACCACCACAGGAGAATCCAGCAGAACCCTCTCCAGCTCAGGACCACCATAAACCAGGGCCACAGCCCATCACTACTGAAACCATTAGCAAGGAAAACTCCTCCTCAGACAAACCACCACAGCAGAGCGTCACTCAGAAACCGTCTGAGGATGTTCAGCAGACCTCAGCAGAGCAGAGCCGGACCCCGTGCACAGCAGCCGATGAAGCTGTACCAGAACACAACCTGAACGGTAACAATAGCCAACTAAAGGACGACAGTGGCTTCCATGTTACAATGCTGAAAAATGTCAAGAATTATGATTCTGGCATCTGTATTGACTCGCACATTAACGGAGAGGGTGAGGTTATCAGTGAAATTGCCCCGAAAAGTCAGGATCGAGAGGAACAAAGACATTCAAGCAGCGACCAAGCAGACGCAAATGGAAACGAAGCGTCTTCTGGCAGTAATGAACCACAGCAGGGGTACGATGTACCAGAGGGAGCGCAAGCACAGAAAAGCCCCTCCCCAGTCAGTCCTCCACACACTCAGCCTAAAGAGCGCAAACTGCTCAGAGGAAAAAAGAAAGGCAGTCAAGAAGGTAACCTCTTCCCACATTTTAATAAAGACCCTAATAAAGATGATGCATTTGAACTCTGTTGTCTGAAACTGAAAGTGTGATATTGTGTATAATAAAATGTTATTTGAAAAAAATGTTTCAAATATTTAGGGTTGCAGAAACTGCAAATGATGGGGCAATTTAGGAAAAAAAAAACTTTTTTTAAATAAATATTTCTCCTCCTGAAGGGAACCCGTCTAAATTTGCCATAGTTTTGCAACTCGGATATTTGTGAAACTTAACATCATTGATATTTTGAGCTGTTTTTTTTTTTTGTTTGTTTTTACTGATATTATCAACATATCCAGTCCTGATTTGTTACAAACATGCTACCGTGTTTGTAAAGGCATTAATAAATGTCGTTCAGTCCTTCAGCGTGTCTCTCTCTCTTTGCCCCTCTTAAGCCGGGGGTAACAGCGAAGGACACAGTAGGCAAAAACAGGGCTGTGTGTTGCAGTAAGGTAGGTCACATCTCTGGATGTGTAACTAATGGGGACTGAAGGGACAAACGTCCGACTCCATCCTTTTATAACCAGCTCCATTCAGTGTCTAACCAACAAAGCCTGTCCCTGTACTGACGTGTGTTTAACCTGCTGTCGTCCGACTCCATTAACATTCTGTTGTGTGTGGAAAACGAGAGTAATCGAGCTCTTGTAACCTTTCCAAAGCTTCCGAAGACCTTTGCCTGCTGACGTGAGCTTCAGTTATCTGGAGTCAATGCGAGAGATAACTCCCGTGTCTTTGAGTATTGCATTGTTTGCCTCATTACTTCGGACGTCCAGTCTACTGTGGTGTCTGTGTCCCGAATCAGTCTGGGTCATGTGATTGCTTATAACTGTTTGTTGGGCATTTTTATTTTTCTGGGCTTTTATTGAATCAACTGCAACATCTATTGACGTCATCATTCTATAATGCATCTACTAACATAAGCCTCTCAGAGGGAACTCCTGTGTCTTTGTATGTTCTCTATATTGGGCAAATGATTATAGCTACAGATGATAAATGATGGAAAAATGAATTCTTAAGGAAATAACCCAAATCTGAACATGGGGAATGGGTACTTTCTAAGATCATCTAACATTTACCCTCGTCTGACTCACGTAGCTTTTATGTGGAAACTAGTAATTCTTCCCAAGAATAATCACATTTTTAAAAAATCAGTTTTACCCAGTTCAGATTTTTTGCATGTAAAAAGGCAAGATTTCTATTCCTTGATTAGTACAGATTTGAATCAATCAATTAAAAATAGTGTATTTATATTTGTATGTATTTATTGCCCTTGCAGGAAGACCCAGGAAAAGGAAATCAAGAGGGAAGAGATGAAGCTTTGCTCCTGAGACTTTATAATCAAATAGGCTTATTTGTGATCAGCTTTTCCAGCTCCCTTTAAGTGTTCGCACACAGCGCTCAGAGTGAGGACTGATCCAAGCGACGATGACCAAGAGCCGACGGAGCTCTGGCGGGTTGCACGTGGACCAAGCGATGATTTGATGACATTTCTTTATTGAGACTAGAAAAGATTATTTTTTTGAAAATGTTTTCTGTTTAGAGTTGACTATGACCAAATATTGCTTTCAGTAACGCGTTTGTACATTATATTAATACGCAGCTGCGGCAAATGTTTGTTTACAGATCTTGGAGGTATATTTCTGGTAATGTATTCATTTGTAACTTAGTTGATCACAAGAGATGGGCCAGCATTCTAAACCCATATTAGAAGTGCAATATATAAGACTAATATCATGAACTAAAAATGTCTATATTGTTATGATGAATATTACACTATTGCATGTATATTGAATAATGCAGTATTTTGTGGAAAACTTGTTTTGATATAGTGTCCCGTTTCAGGTTAGTGGCATTTGGACAATTAGACAGTTTGGAGCTACAGGGGTTCCAGTTGATTGTTGCCTTACAGCGACGTAAAAGATCCCAGAATGTCATAAACTAATCTTGCAAAGAATGTCTAAAAATCTAAGTTGTGGAATGAATGACATGGTCAGTGAGGCTGGTCCACCACAGATGCCCTTCAGTGCCATATTGTTTGTCCATATTGTCAGTAATGTAAATGTACTGTTTATGATGAGCTTTTCACACTAGTGTAACCTGTTGTAGTTTAAGGGATCCAAAACGCTTGTTGAAATAAAGACAGCAGTTGATTGTGATACATGATTATTATTGATTATATGATTATATGGTTATTGATTATATGATTTACATGAACCTATGCACACATATTACCACTGAATTAACTGTTTGGCCACTTATAGCAATATATATAGCAATATATAAACCAGTGGCCAAAACACCCAGAAAAGTTACCTAGATGGACCAATCTAGGCTCAAATTGATCCGTCTTATTTGTGAATTTTTTCACAAATCTAAAACAAAATCACAAATCTAAAATAGATCACTGTGTATCATGCCAGTAGTGGGGAAAAGCAGTGGTTTTACACATAAACCTTACTAACAATAAAAATACACTCATAAACCACAACGTCCATGTTAGGTTTGACAAAACATGATTTGTGAAACCTTTCACAAATATATAGGCACACATATCACCACTGAATTGACTGTTTGGCCACTTACCATAGCAATATATGGGTTACATCACAAACCAGAGGCCAAAACACCCAAGAAAGTAACTCCACAGCACCTTCTGTTGTTTCTACACAATTCCCAAAAACAATACAAGAAAAGTAGTAATACAATTAACACTTTAACACACATAATACAATTAACGCTTTCATTGCCAAGTTGCTTGCATTGTAACACTACATTTGACCTGCTTTGTATTGTTGTCTTTGTCCCTGTTCACATGTTAATCTGTCCTTACTAGGAAGTGATCAGTGGGTTAATTTGTCCTAACTGTGCAATGACAAGGCTCAGAATTAATACTGATCCACAAAATCATGGGATCTGTACCTGTTTGATTTGGGAACAGTAAAAGTATATATACACACCCACATATCTTCAAGATGAAACCAGAAGCGTTGTTTGGTGTGAATATGCGAAAGTTAGAGTTGGAGTATACAGCTCTAAAAAATCAGCAAAGTTCTGGGGATTCCCTCTCTTCATCTTCAAACTTACCAGAGAGAGCAAGAGAGTGCCAGGTATAGAAACCATGTTAGGATCGAGGAAACTGCTAAAGTTTTTCAGACTTTTCAGTTTACTGACAGAGTGGAGAAATGTTGACAACACTAAGTGAAAGTGATCATTCTGTCATATGTGAACAGCACAAAATTCTTCCCCTGTATTTAACCTATTCACCAAGTGAAGCAGCGGGCAGCCCGGAACACAGCACAGTGTGTGTGGTGCAGTACCTTAATCAAGGGAACCTCGGAGGTGCAGCAGTCTTGGGAATCAAACCCACAACTTCCTGATCACAGGGCAAATGCACTATCCACTAGGCTACCAGCTGCTAAAACAATGTTGTCCAGCAAAACAGACATGATATAACATGATCTAAAAGCACTGGTTCCTGGCAAAACATGGACAACAAGCTAATCATTAAAAAGCACACACATCCTCCCACATCAAAGCAACTGGGAGAGTAAAGTATATTCAAAGTGACCATTTATCATACGTGAACAGCACGAAATTCTTTGTCTGTATTTAATCCATTCACCAAGTGAAGCAGTGGGCAGCCAGGAACACAGCACCCGGGGAGCAGTGTGTGGGGACGGTACCTTGCTCAAGGGAGCCTCAGAGGTGTCACTAGCTGTCCTGGGATTCAAACCCACAACCTTCTGATTGCAGGGGCAACACCCTCACCACTAGGTCACCAGCTGGCCTTCAATTTAGTTTGTATTCTAAAGGTTTTCTGGAGTCAGATAGACTACTACTACACCAATATTAATAATCATGGTAGATTTATTACAATACATTTATCCGACGCCTTATCCAAGGCGACTTACATTCGCTGATTCCAGGTTAAGTGTCGAGCTCATGCAAAATCTTTTGTTACTGTCATAACACCTGTCAGTAACCCTTTACGTCCTGATCCAAAATGCATAGTAATTGTATGTTTATTCTTCTGCCACTAAAATACAAAGAAATGTGTGCACTGAATCATTACAACCTGACCACAAGAACAGTTAGGGATATACTGTACATTGCTTTTAAGAGGCAGAAATTGAGAGAGGCCTGGAGTCGTTGTACAGGACCAGAGAGCAGATCAGGTAGGCTTATGTTGACCCAGATGTGGCAAAGTTGTTGAGAGAGGATGCAGAAGAAGTCATGAACATTAGCATGTCTTTTGATGGCACCTGGCAAAAAGAAGCTTTCCATTACACACCAGGTGCAGTCCCTCCTGGTGTTGGTGTAGGAAAGCAGAACAGAATGGAGAAATAGCTAGTAGTCATCATTTTTTGTTCTTACTTTGTAAATTATATTTCTATTTAGTTATCTTGACATTGTCGTTAGATTAACATTGTCTTGACAATTCTGTGTAGCACAGATGGTGGGTATTGCCGGAAAAGCATTTCACTGTATGTTGTACTAAGTAGGACTGCATATGACAAATAAAGCTCTTGAACTCTTGAACACTCTCGAAAACTTTCCAGCACAAGAGGTGACATCCCAGTGTACCACCACACGTCAGGTGACAGCCGGCTAAAGCAATTTCAGCATAGAGACATGGAGATGCAAATGAGTCCCTCAATTCTGTAACATGAGCGCAGTGTCCAAAAACTTGCTTTGTGGGGAAAAGCAAGTATAGCCATCTCCACTTGTAATGAAGTTGCTTCTTCCATGCTATTTTGTGATATGCTTAGAATCTCAAAAGCTGAGGCCATCACAAGTGCCAGTTCAAAATACAGGTGAGGAGTGAGCAGCTACTCTGAAGAGACATCAGATGGAATAAATGAGGGGCCCACCTCCAACCACCGGTACTGAGACTGGAGTGACAGCAAAACAAGTGGTGAGCGTGGGCACTGGATACCTCCCTCTGCTGCTGGATCCTGACTTTCTTGACTGGGAGAAACCTCAGAAACATCTCCTGTACCATCGCTCTGAGCACAGGGGCCCCCCAAGGGCCGTGTGCTCAACCCCCTGCTGTTCAGGCTAATAAAGATGAAAACAGGTAACAGACTGGTGCAGAACCAACAACCTGTCTCTAAATGTGGCCAAACAAGATGGTTGTTGACCTCAGGAGAGCACACTGTGATCATTCTCCGCTGAACATCAACCGCTCCTCAGTGGAGATTGTACAGAGCACCAAGTTCCTCGGTGTTCACATCACAGAGAACTTCATGTGGACCCTCAGCACCAGCTCCATCTCCAAAAAGCCCAGCAGCATTTCCACATCCTGCAGAGGCACAGCCCCAAACAACACCACCCCTGCCATTCTCTGCTCTACTGAGGGAGCGTTCTCTGTAAACATTTGCCCCACACGCCGCATCCAAAAAGCCACCAGCACTGTGGAAGACCCCACAGACCCCTCCAACACCCTCTTTTCAATACTTCCATCTGGCAGCAGATTTTGCAGCATCCGGGTCTTTAGTATCAAGATGGGGAACAATTTCTTCCCACAAGCCATTAGACTCCTAAATCAAAACTGAATAAACAAACTGTATTCCACACACACACACAAACAGACAGGCTCTGAACCGAATTGCTCCCTTCATACGCACCCTAATCTGCATAAACAAAGAAAACTAACTTCCCAGCTGCCACTGTAAAAACCCAATCTATGGATTTTTTATTCTGCTGCTAGGATTCAGTATGTCAAATTCATTACACTTCGTTCTATGTATATGGTCGAAATGACAATAAACATCTACTCGACTTGACTTGGAGCTGTGGTGCCTCCATCTGAATACAGGGGCAATCAGTCTAAAGCCAGTGTTGCAGGTTTTCATTCCAGCCAAGCAAGAGTTTAGCTCATCTAATGTCAGTTGTTTGAGGCTAAAAGATTAAACCAGTGGAGTATTTGCTTGATTTGAGTGAAAACCTGGAGCCACACCAGACCTTTGCAGATACGTTTGGTGACCCCTGTTCTACAATTTTCTTTTTTCTCTCTCTCTAAATTCCATTGTTTGTGTGGGTTTGTGTTTTTGACCCCTTTTTTGGCCCCCAAATAAAGAATCTTGAATCTTTATCTCTAAGAGCCTGGTTTTGTAATTGCGCCTTTAAGACCCTTTGAATGTTAATGATCTCTGTCCTGATTGACGGAATGTGTGGGACTGTATTGACTGAATGGATTGGTGAACAGTCCATACAGTACTGAAACTGAACAAAGTTGATGCAACACATGAAATCAGCGCTCACAACAAAAGTGCTGCGTTCACCTTATTTGAGATATTGATATTTTATGTTCAGCCACACACTGCATGCATTATGTTAGCCGAATTTTAATGCAAATATATAGTTCTGTACTAAATACTGTATTTAGTGTCATATTGTGTTTAAGTATTAAATCGATATAGAAAGTTACAATGTGCTCCGTGGTTAAGGATGCCAAAGACACCACAGACTGAGGGACGCTCCTCATGCAGCCAAGGTGCCACTGTGGCTGATAAGACTCTTGGTAAAAGTTCCTTTATGAATATATTATGGCCGATGGAACACATGGTGTGACTTCAGTTTACTTTACTGAGCAGCACCCGTCAGAAAGGCATGGCCATAAACAACCACGGGATATCACTTCCGGTGTATTTCACTTCCGGTGCTGGCCATTCTCTGGCAGTCAAAGTCAATGTAAACTTTGTTGTCATCTCAGCTATTCACATTAGAACAGAGAGACAAGAGAGCTCAGATTTTATAGAGCACAAAAAGACACTAAGTATACACATATACAAATAAACTATACATATAAACTCTAAACGTAAAGTTTAGAGCAGTCAACTGGAAAGCAAACAATACTAAAATGTAATTCTGTGCTTAATATGTGCAAATGATTAGCAGCAGATCAATATAAATGTACAATATACTCTGTCCTCATTCTGAACACTGTATAAAGTCAAGTCAAGTAGGTTTTTATTATCATTTCTACCATAATTACACAGTACACAGTAAAAACGAAACAACGTTCCTCACAAGAACAGAACAGAACACAAGAACAGCACAGAACACAAGAGCTACAATACAACGGAATGAGACAAGACAAGAGAACATCCAGTGCAACAGTTACAGTGAGGATAAATACAGTATTTTGACTAGTACTGTATTCTAGCAGCAGAGATGTGCAAAGATGCAGAACAGAAGTTATATGTGGAAAAAATGCAGGACAGCAGTAAATATAATTGTGCAATGGTTCGTTTACAACTAGTTTGTAAACAACAGCATTTAAAAGTCATTGTTTAAAAAATCAAAGTGGTGGTCTAGTCATGTTTTTTGCTCCAAACTAAAAATATCTGGCTGAAACTTAAATATATTAAAGCTTTAGTTTGCCCTTTTTATTGCAAATAGTATATGAATGTGTGCATTTCTTTGTTTGGATTAAACTATTTTTCCAAAGTTTGCATTATTTGAAAACATGGCCCTCATACTAGTAAACCCAGACTTGAATTAAGATCTACTAGCAAGCTAAGATGAAGTTTGAACTGCACGAGCAGACAGGGGGACTTTATTCCAAATACTTGGATATAAATGATACTGAATAGTTTTGCTGCATACTGTGACATAAATCCTGGCAAACATCTTGAGGCTAGGGCTGCTATTGGCACTCAAAAAAAACAAGGAAACATAAAAAAATCAGTTAAATTATTACCTTATTTACCCTGCTTATACCAAAGAAAACAGCAGCACATACCAAAGAAAACATGCTTGCATTAATTAATTGTGAGAGACGACAGTCTTCTTTTGCTATAATTCCTCATACATTTTAGTGCTAAATTATTAAGAAAAATATAATTTATTAATTTTGTAACATAAATATTAACGTAAATTCATCTACATTTTCATGTAAAAAATAACTGTATTAATGTTTTTGTACTGTCTAGAGAACACAAAGAAAGCTTGACTTTCGTGTCATTAACAGGTTGCTTTGCTGCCTGAGGCACAGAACATCTCAAGAGTTCTTTTTATTGTAAACTCAGCAAAAAAAGAAACGTCCTCTGACTTTCAACTGTTTTTACTTTCAGTAAACTTAATGTGTAAATATTT
>JBBPCY010000001.1:40618585-40628618 GCA_037974405.1 Brachyalestes nurse
ACCCTTTACAATGAAGATCTGTAAAGTTATTTGGATTTTTACAACATTATTGTTGAAATACACAGTCCTGAAAAAGGAACGTTTCTTTTTTTGCTGAGTATATTTACAAAGCACCATCGATATATTTTAATAAAACACATATTTGAAAACTAGAAGATTCAAGGCTTCAAGTGGTGTTACTTAAATGCTTGAGATGATTATTTTGGAACAGTCGAAATATCCCTCAGGAGGGATTGCCAACCTCAGAGGATTAAATACCATTGTACTCAGAGAATAAGATGTGCCGCCCGGCGAACAGTAAATTATTGAACTGTAAAAATTATTGGTGATTATCCGTACATTTTACTGTGTTTTTATTACTAAACAATTCAGTTAAATTATTACTGTATTTACCCTGATTATAACAAGGAAAATGTCAGCGCATACCAAAGAAAACGCCAGTGTATGACTTAATTGTAGGAGACGGCAGTTTTTTGTACACTGTCCAACGAGTATACGTGTTTAATAATAATAATAATTATAATTAAACTTACCTTTATATTTTAATAGGGTCAGTTTAAAATGAAATTAAAGTGTTTCAGATTCAGTCATTTTTTCTTAGAACTAAACTAATAATTGCTGGCGAAAACTCCAGAAAATTTGCGGAAACGCAGATATGTTTTCGTGGCAATTTATAATTCTTTAATTATAATATCAATATTTACATTCTAGCACTGCAGGAGTTCAGTGTAAACTGTACAGTATGAATACGGGTTTACCTTTACATTTTTGTTAGGGGTAATGTATTAAATTGAAATTAAAGTGTTTTGGGACCATATTTGGCAGCATATTTAGGGTTTACACTATAAAAATAGACATTTTAAGACTTTTTTTTAAACCAAAAAGCAACATGTCGGTTTTTCACTATATACGGGTGCTCTTGGAACGTAGCCCCCGGCAAGAAGCTGGGTGTTACTGTATACGTACACTAGCAGTGAAATTTACTGCGATACAAGGGGGCACCACATAAAATCTTGCCTAGGGCTCCAAATTTGTTAGGGCCAGGCCTGGATTAGCTTTAACTGCTACACAGATAACACACAACTTTATATCTCTACCAACTCAGACAAAAAATATAGATTAAATAACACTGAGGACTGCATAAGAGATATGAAAGACTGGATGTCACATAACTTTCTCTTGCTCAACACAGGTCCTTTTTCTAGGTCCAAAAGTCCTTCTTCTAGGTCCAAAGCTGTCTAGTCAAATGCTTGATCTTGCTGCTTCCTCAGCGTCTCCAGTGTCGACTCTAAAGAACCTTGGTGTCACTATCGACCCAGATCTATCATTCAATGCACATATAGAGACCATTTCTAAAATAGCTTCTCTTTTTTATGAAATATTGCTGAGTTAGAAAATGCACTATCCCTACATGATGCAGAAAAAATAGTTCTGGCCTTTATTACCTCCAGACTTGATTATTGTAACACCCTGCTGTTAAGCTGCTGCAACAAGAATCAAAATAAGCTACAATAGTCCAGAATGCGTCAGGTAGAACCAGGAAATTGCCCACATTAATCTGATGTAATCAAGATTTCCATGGCTTCCAATCAAACTATGCATTGATTATAAAATTCTACTATTGATGTAAAATCCCTGAATGGCACCTGGAAAATTCTGTGAACTTGTCTCTCGCTACGAACCTCCATGCTCCCTTAGATATCAAGGTGCTGGCTATTCACTCGTCCCCAGAAATATGAAAGATACATTCATATAAAGCACCGCCCCCCCAGCTCTGGAATACCATTCCAAATAATGTTTGATACTCTCAGTTGTTAAGTCTAGGGTGAAAACTTACTTGTTAGTCAGACTTTCCATGATCAGCTTTTCCTGACAGATGAAGGGTGTAATTTGATTCATTTAATTTTTTATTTAAGTTCATGTGGAGTTGGGAGGTAATGGCACAGAGAATTCTGGGATGCTGGTGCTGTCATGCCACCACTCCTCACATTCACACAGGTTTATTGATGGTGGAGTGGGGGGCATCAGTGTCTCTGGGTGCTCTCACGTCTATCATACTCCTCGGCTCTGCCCTGTCTGGCCAGGCTAATGTAGCAAGGTATGCCAGAGTCTCGACTTGCACTCTTTACAGTTATAATTAGTACCCTGTAACAGCACTAACTCTGTTTTCTCCCATAACCTTTTTTGTACCATCTTCTTCAAGCAGAACTGCTGCCCATTTGTCAAGCCTGACTGATCACCATTAAGGCTCCAGGTCATCCCAGATCTGCAGTTGCTGGGGTCCCTTGTCCAAGTCCTCCACTGGTTCAACTGCTTTGGACTCCCCACATGCTCCTCACCCATCCAAGGGCAACTGCTGATTAAAAACTCCTCTGGAGTTTGTAGCTTCTGTTGACTAGAGACTTTTGAACAACTCCTCACCCATACTCCAACAGAAACTACCTCTACTGACTCTTAACTGTACCTACTCTTTTAGCCACAGACTGCCAGCAGCTCAGCAGTGATTAAGTCTGTAAACAAAGGCCTTCTATTGATATTTATCTCAATAGAGATCTCTCTCTCTCTCTCTCTCTCTCTCTCTCTCTCTCTCTCTCTCTCTCTCTCTGAGTCTCGGTTCCTCCCGAGGTTCATTCCACCTGATTTAGGGAGTTTTTTCTTGCTTCTGTCGGCTTAGGCTCACTCACTGAGCTCTGTTAAACTGCTTTGTGACAACATCAGTTGTAAAAACCACAATATAAATCAATGCAGACTGTAAAGTTATTTAATTGTTAAGTTGTTATTTTATTGCTTAAACACAATAGTTAGTGAATAACTTTCCAATTCAGAGTTTAAGAGGTTCGTATCTTGCATTTTCTTGTCTTTTAGTTTGTTCTCGTAGGACCACTAAAAGGCTGCAGAAAACCAATTATTTTTGCATTAATAAAAGAAGTAATTGACAAATAATTGATTAATCAGCCTAAATGTTGTTAATCAGTGTGAAGAACTGTATCAAAATGCTAAAACTTTATGCATCAACATTGATGCGTAAAATTAATAACAAATTTATAGCAACTTTATAAGAAATAAATAATAAAATGTATTAAGTCATAAACTGTATTAAGTGACTAACTGCCAGGTTTGTACAATCTGTACAAACTACCAAAGATGTTGACAGTTCAGATATCTTTTTTTAAAATTTGATGTGATATGATTTGCATAAAACAGAATATAATTATTTGTTACTTGTTATAATGCTATTTTAATGCAACAATAAAACATTACTATTTATCCGTATAAATATTTATTCTGTTGATCAGGTTCACGTTGACATAATGCTGAACTGGCCCACTGTCACAGAGCCCACCACTAATACTGTTAACTACTACAGTCTCTCCCCCTCCCCCATACTATATATTTCAGTTTTACATCACAAATATATCAGGAAACCACCTAAAACGATTTAATGATAATGAATTTGATGTTAATTGCCTGACACTAAAATAAACCCAAAGGTATATGCGCATGCGCGGAATGCCACGCTCTTGCCCTCGACCTGTTGTAGTGAGTTTGCGGCTGCTGAAGAACCTGCCAATCACAGGGGAGGGGGCGGGGTCTGCCAGAAAACGGGTAGAAAAACAAAAACAGCGAGGTGGAGAGCTGGAGCGCCCCTTCACTCTAAACTGAGGCTCAAGACCGGTCAGCATGTCTTCAGGCTGGTCAGCAAACGACCACAAGAGTTACGCTAACCCCCCTTCAGTGGGGTTGAAGAGGCCGAGGACGGACTCGGGGAACAAAGTCACTGTGGTTCTCGGAGCTCAGTGGGGAGACGAAGGAAAAGGGAAGGTTGTGGATCTCCTGGCCACAGAGTCTGATATTGTGTGCAGATGTCAGGTAAGGCTTATAAGGATGACATTCAGGGGTTAACATTTGTTTTCTGTTTGTCAGTGGTGTAAATATAAAGTTCTAACGTGATACCAAGTCAGAAACCTATTATTATTTGAATAAAAGAGGTGCCATGACTGCTCGTTGCACCTCTGAGGTACATTTGAGCACTCACACACTTCTCCCCGGGCGCGGTGTTCCTGGCTGCCCGCTGCTTCACTTGGTGAATGGGTTTAACACAGAGGAACAATTTCGTGATGTTCACACTGTGTACTCTGGTGTGTTTGCTTATGATAACAATTGTCCTACTTGTTGTACTGTTTTTGTATTTTTGTATCGTTTTTGTGCTGTCTGGGACTGTGAGAAATGCAATTTTGTTCAGTCTTATACTTTGTATATGGGTGTATGACAGTAAAAGCCTACTTCGCTTGAATTCAAAAGGTCCTGTGGTAATATTGCTGAAATAGACACATCTTGTGTAAAAATGTTATTGCATAGCCGTTGACAATGGTAAGTACATGCATTTTGCTCTGTTTCCAACATGGAAAGCAAGGTATGTAAGTTTGTTAAGCAAGGTTTCTTCATACTTGCCTTCATTCTTCTACATGTTTGTCAGATCTGTTTATTTCCCCTTTATCCTTAGATAGCTTAGCCCTTTGAACTTTGTGCGGCCTCTTTTCCTCTTTCACCCTGTTCAGCAGAAATGTCAGTTTTGGATCTTTGCGTGCACAGACCAAAGGGGCTGTCCAAATAACCTCATTGAATGTCAGTCACAGGATTGGTCCCCACCCCTCCTATCTCAGGCTGGGCCGCATTCTCAGGGCTGTCTGACATGTGAGAAGGCCAAGTCACTTACTTAGCTCTGAAAGCAAGTGAGCTTCACGGCCAAAGGCTGTTCAAAATAGGTGCCGCTGCTGGAGACTCTGAGCCCTGGTTGGTCGGTGCGAGTGCCTCGGCGGTGACCCTTTCCCACTGGGCATGCCTCGGGCCGGAGGAAAGGGCAAGCCAGCCTGTTTGTCTGCAAAGGAGTGGGGGGTTCACATTTCCATGTTTATCACAGAAGAAAATAAGACCATAAACGCGTATTGCATTGCTATTGAGTGTCTGATTACTCCCCACACTCCGTTACCCCTGACACATGCAAAGCCACCAGCCGGCCCAGTGTTTCCAGCTCAGTCTCAGTAAGGCTGGCTTTGTGACATTTCTGAACAATAAATGGAAGTCACATAAAATAACACATCGCTGAATGTCTCCTTTCAGGGGGGGAACAATGCTGGCCATACAGTGGTGGTCGAAGGGACAGAGTACGACTTCCATCTCCTTCCTAGTGGCATCATCAATACCAAGTGTGTTTCACTCATTGGTGAGTTTCAAAATCTCGAAGTCATCCAAATGGAGATTTAGCTGGTTGTAGAGATTCTGCTTGAATATTGTCAAGCACTGACCATCAGTAGTGATACATTTATATGCATTGTATTGGGTGCACCTAAGTGGGCAGTATGACAGTATTTATTAATATTATGATATTAATAAATACATTCACAATATGACACGACACCTTTATGAGCATATTTGTGATTTTGACAGTATTTAAATAACATTGACCAGGTAAATGAAATATTTAGCATGAGCCATGATTATGAAGATTTAGTGCAGTAAAGTGTGTTAAACAGAGAATTGTTGTTTGCTAATATTTTATATGTGCCATCCTGTGGTTCTTTAGTTATTCTAACCAATAAAAGAATAGCCCACCTCTAGTGTCACCATGAACCGTTGCATTCCATTACGTTCTACATTGTGCAGTAATTCCTTTATTTTTTTTATAAATTTAGTGTATAGGATACTATGTTTCTTGTGTTTCTGAATTCTGCTCCTTGGGACAGGATTACTGTTTCCTGCCTCAGGGCAGTGAGTCCCCAGGGGTGGGATAAGGAAACACAAATCTATCGTAAAGGTAGTAGGTTTGCAAGCCATTTCACGCAAGATATCTCATTGCTGAGGCTAAATTGAATTCCTCTGTTTTCAGGAGAGGGATGAGGAACGTCTAAAGACATATAAGATCAAATAAAAACTCGTTCCTCTGTCCACTCACAGGTAATGGAGTAGTCATTCATCTTCCCGGCCTGTTTGAAGAGATTGACAAAAATGAGAAAAAAGGTAAAGCAGAGGCTGTGTTGAGAGAATTTCAGGGGCAGAAAAAAGGGCACCATGCTGACTTTGTTCTCAGGCCCAGCACAAACATCTGATATGTTAAACCCTGTTGAGTCCTGTTCTGAGAGGCATCTGTGGAACAGGTGTGTTTGACTAGGTCTTTGCCTGCTTTCTCCAGGTAGAACCAGATGGTGCCCATTTGTGACACTTTACTATGCATTTTTTTTCTTCATGTCCCACAAGACAGAACTTAATTCGACCTGAATGAATATGAATAGAGACATGAATAGGTTTCACAGCAGAATATTAAATGTTCATGACTAAAATGTTTAATTTGAGTAAAAGCCTGCATTGGTAATCCTTTGTTTCTGTGGTTAGGCTTGAAAGGCTGGGAGAAAAGACTTGTCATCTCTGATAGAGCTCACATAGGTATGATTTGTACGAATAAAGCAGAAATTCTATTTTATTTAGAGATGATGAAATGATGATGTAGAATAAGTTCAGTGTTCTCTGTTAGTGTGTGACTTCCATCAGGCGGTGGATGGAATGCAAGAAGTGCAGAGACAAGCACAGGAAGGCAAAAAGTAAGTAAAGGAGAAAATGAGTAAGAAAGACTAAGAACTATGATTAAACTATGATTTCAATCAATAATGTACTGCTTTGATTTTTCTTAATAGCATAGGAACAACCAAGAAAGGCATTGGACCCACATACTCCTGCAAAGCGTCTCGCACTGGACTTCGCATCTGTGACCTGTTGGCAGATTTCAAAGAGTTTTCTGTCAGGTGACGTTTTAGCATCTTTGCACCAGCATTCACAAGGCCTTGCGTGAGATGAGGAGGGTGAACCTGAATTCCATCTGTCTCTTCACTTCTCCTTTTAGGTTTAAGAATCTAGCACAGCAGTACCAGTCCATGTACCCAGCTCTTAAAGTGGACATTGATGCTGAACTGAAAAAACTGAAGGCAGGTCGAAGATAAGAGAAAACACTTTATTAGTCCCACAAGTGGGAAATGTGCACTTTAGCTAGTGCACGTGAATAGTCTTGGTCTCTGTGATGTGCTATGCCTTCTTATGTATTACAGGAATATGCAGAAAGAATAAGGCCCATGGTAAGAGATGGTGTATATTTCATGTTCGATGCAATCCATGGACCCCCGAAGAAGATCCTCGTAGAGGGCGCAAATGCTGCCCTCCTGGACATCGACTTTGGTATGGGCTTCCCTCAGGGTTAGTGTTGCAACCACTTCATTATAGGTCACGTCACACTTAGAAAATGTATGTATGTCATCTTTCTAGGAACCTACCCCTTTGTGACATCATCCAACTGCACTATTGGTGGCGTATGCACTGGTCTTGGAATCCCCCCAGCAAACATCGGAGATGTGTATGGAGTGTCGAAAGCATACACCACTAGAGTGGGCATTGGGGCCTTCCCGACAGAACAGCTCAACGTAAGAGCACGTGTCTGCACCGCTAGGGACAGTTTGGATTTTCTGCCGCGCTGTCTTCCATGTTTATTAGCCGTTTTAGCATTTTTAGCGCTGTTATGAAATACGATGAAATATACAGTCACGTGCAAAAACGAAACATTTGGGCATCCCCCATTCAAATTTGATTAATAGCACCCAGCCTCTGCAGAGAACACACATCTGCATTTTGTAAAGTACTGTTTATTTGCTGTAAAAAAAAAGATTTTATATTTTATTATTTCTCCAAACTTTTCTCCAAACAGAAGTGAACAATGCAGTATTTGAGTTTGTTACCAGTAGAGAATGTGTACTTATTTTCACCTAGAAATACTTACACATAACTATGTATACACATATTCTGCTTTCAGATGTGACCACAATGCACTTGTTGTATCCATACAGTGCAGACTGTACACTTGTATGTATACTCTTGACTTTCACACATCACTGAGGGAAGGGATTATCCTGCTGAAGCAGCTGTCCCATAGTGGACTGAAGTCCTTCGGTGCTCTAATAACCGTCACATGAACAGAAGATAAATTTAGGCTCTCATACTTCGCCTGGGGTTTGATTTCAGAATGTAAAAGTGACCCTTTTGGACAGAGTCTTCAATTAACATACGCTTAGAACACACTTTTTTAATTTTATGGGATAAAATAATATTTCCAAAAAAGAATTCTTTAATGTATTCTGCGAAAAGCTGAAAACAGCGATGAATATCCTAACCTTGGTCTAACAGGTGTGATGATGGGTGGTCAGGTGTGTTATTGGAAAGTCTGGGTCAACTTTAATCCTACATTTCCACTAATTCAAGCTATGGATGCTAAAGTTCTGTAGTTAGAAAATAAAATGTCTCTCAGCATAACAGTATTTAACACCAAGTTGGGCTCTTTTTATGAACTGTCGTCGTGTGTTTAGGCTATGGGAGAACTGTTGCAGACACGAGGCCACGAAGTGGGAGTTACCACTGGCAGGAAGAGACGCTGTGGTTGGCTGGACCTGGTCATCCTCAGATATGCGCACATGATCAACGGCTTCACCGCGTGAGTTGTTCAGAATTCAGGCTCAGCTGTTTGGATAAGTGTTGAAATGCTGAACCAGGCCTAATATATGTAGCGCTTCCTTAATACAATTACATTGAAGTATATGTTACAGTTGAAGTTATTTATACCACGTGCAAACCGAAGAGCAAATTTCCAAAACTCGCTCATTTTTTGTGATTTTTTTAGGTAACACTACTATTGGCATATTTTTACATTACCTCTTTATGTGCAATAGTATAACCGACCAAAACTCACTCGGCCCTTGCATAATACTCGGTACAAGATTAGGTGAATTTCCTAAACTCACTCAGTCCAATCACAGTCGTGAGTGGTACTTACTTGTTGGTAGACAGAAGTATGTTTACAATTTTTATGCAGTTAGCTGTCATTGACTCTGTGTCATATAGAAGGATGTAATATTAAACTTGTATATTATTTTGTGACATTGAACATCGATTTACTTTACTGCCCATACTAAAATGTGCAGGAGTTGCACTTTAGAAACAGGCATTGAAAAATGAAAAAATCCTGTAAGAATTGCTTTGCAATAGGTGAAACAAGTAAAATGCGATTTTCTGAAAATAAAAATGCTTTTGGACTGAGTTTTGGAAATTTGCTCTTCAATTAGTAATGAGTGTTTTTGTCTTTTTACAGTATTGCTTTAACTAAACTGGACATCCTCGATGTACTTGATGAAATTAAAGTGGGCATCGCCTACAAACTCAATGGCAAAAGAATTCCCCATTTCCCAGGTATAGTCTTCTGGACTCATCACTAAATGAGATGTCTATGAGGTGGTACTGTAGATCCACCTAACTGTGTTTTAGTAGACCAATACCCCATTTGTTAATGTTTACTTCAACTGTAAGCTGTGCAGTATGTGATCAAAATGCTCCTTAACTGATATATTCTTGCCTTAAGAAACAAAAATGTGGCTTCACCCAAGTAATTGTTTTATAGCTAATACTGTATAGGTTTTTTCCAATTTTCATAACTTGACAAACTAGAGCACAAACACCATAAAACCGTTTTTGTGGTGCTGTGTGTCAAAAAAAAGGTTCAGTGTTTTGTTGAATCTTTACTATGCATGATGGCCAAAGGAGACACAGTACCATTCTGATGAATAGCAGTCAATCGTGGGCCACCACTAACAGATTATTTTAACTGGCCAGTGTCCTCTACTGAGTAAGCATACGGCGATATTGAAAAAAGGTTGGGGCTAGAGCCCTGCATCGGGAGCGGGATCCTGCGGGTCCTGCAGGACCCAACGCAGATCTTGCGGGGTTGGGCGGGTTTAAGGTTTCTGTGGAAGAGATGCACACACTATAAACCATTTTGCTCACTGTTATAAAGTCAGACATATGTAATAGACTTTTTTACCATTGGTCATGGGTTCGAATCCTACATTCAGCAGACCACCCCTGTGTCTCTGAGCAAGACCCTTAATCCCAAGTTGCTCCAGGGAGACTGCCCCCTGTAGTTAGGGAATGGAAGTCGCTTTGGATA
>JBBPCY010000001.1:40628718-40639080 GCA_037974405.1 Brachyalestes nurse
AGAGTCACACATGCACACACTGTGATCTTAACACTATTTTAATTGTCTCAGTTGTAAAATAATGTAAGAGTGTTATGTAGTCTATCATTTCCAAGGTATAATAAATATGTATTATTTTTCCGTTTTCTCCAAACATTTTTCTGTTTGGAATTTTGAATTGAGTGTGATCAATAGTGTATAAAACAACAGTGAACTGCACATTTTACACAGACACAAGACCATTTTACACAAGACCATGTCACACTGGAGAGATTTGCTGTAACTAAGGTCTAGTGGGGGTGGTAGTATTATTATCTAAATTTAGCTAAATTCATTTCATAGAACAAAACTGGTGCCCATCCAGCACTGGGGCATTCGTTGACTCTTCCAGAACTTTTTCTGATGAAACAGATTTCGCTTCATACTTGCTGTTGTTCATGTCAATCGAGTGTGATCAATAGTGTATAAAACAACAGTGAACTGCACATTTTACACAGACACACTCCCACAAATTACAAAAGCAATAACCAGAAAAAGAAAATGATGCGGTCTCCTTTTTTCCACGGCTGTATGTATATACACACCTGCTAGCTGTGTTTTACTGTGTAGCAGCCTAAGCTGTGGTTATTTTCTAGCTTTCTAGCTTATGTGGACAGTCTTATCGGAAGCTTCTGAGAAACAAAACAGTAAACGGTTGCAAACAGCGGATTCCACACATCCCGAGATGTGTTTGATATGGTCCCTTCATTTCCATGACGGAAAGCACATAAAAACACTCGCTAGCGAGCGGAGGGAGCCGGCACAGCCGGAGTGAGTGGACACAGAACTGGATGAATGTAGTGTGGAACGCTGCACAGTGTTTGCACTCATTATTTGCAGGTATCATACACTGGAACAGGCCATTAGAGGCGACTGCAGTGTGAAAGGTTCAAAACGACACACCTAGCTAGACTGCTACACTCTGTATAGGTGCGGTAGATCACATTTATGTTATGTAAACATTGGCCTGGGGGACGTCCAGATATGTCTGTAAACTTTGATTAGTGGACCACAGGTGCGAAGTGGCTCAGGGCAGTTAGTTTAGGGCAAACAGGTTTTTTTAAACTTATATTTGTTTGTATGCAGAACATTCAGGTGCAGCTCAGGTTTCCAATTAGTACAAAACATTACTGTTTGATTTATGATGATACTGAGGTAAAAAAAAAAAATCCAGCAACAACATTGTGACTAAACCTGTTCCAGAGGTCATTATTGAGGTTTGTGGTTTAGCTGAAGTGCACACTGAAATGATGCATTTCCTAATTTATCAGAAATACTGGTCGTATCATGAGTGTGCGGATGTGTATGGTATCTCTGCGAGGCAGGAAGCTGCGGACGCTCTTGTGAAACATCATTAGTGCGCTTGGCCCAGTGCTGCTGTATTTGGGAAGAGGGGCGCTAAGTGTGGTCTTGTGCTCTGTGCTCTGGGACACACTTGGACACACTTGGACAGTTCCCAGAAATCACATGAACACACACCCAAGTTAATATGACCACCAGTGTGGACTTGGGGGAAAAGTCAAGACCATGTCACACTGGAGAGATTTGCTGTAACGAAGGTCTAGTGGGGGTGGTAGTATTATTATCTAAATTTAGCTAAATTCATTTCATAGAACAAAATTGGTGCCCGTCCAGCACTGGGGCATTCGTTGACTCTCCCAGAACTTTTTCTGGTGAAACAGATTTCACTTCATACTTGCTGTTCATGTCATGTTACTGTATGTGGTTGAAAGCAGTCACCCCCCTCGTTACTGTCCTTTATCTTGGCCCCCCTTTTGATGCACATGGTGAAGTTCCAGTTGGGTTGTGGGGTGTTTTGTGAAGGCTCTGGTGCAGCTGTTGAGGCTTTCATCGCGGCCTCCTCTCAGCCTGGCGTTTTACTGGAAAAGGTCACGCTCGTAACTTCCGTGCCGGCTCCTCTTACCCTGTGCCACATGCCAGGGACCCCTTAAGGCCTGACCCACCCCGCTGGCTGCTGGATGGACTTAAGTCCGGGCGTGCGGCTTTGTGTCCCCCCCAACCAAATCACGCAGGGACCAGCTGTGTCCAGAGAGACAGCGCGAGTGAGAGTGAGAGGGAGTGGGAGAGGTAGGCCTGCCTCAGTGATGTTGATGCTATAAATATGGGTTAGGCTCAGTTGAAGAAGTGACAGCTGTGGGCTGGAGCAAGGACACTCCTCATCAATGTCCTCCTCGCCACCATCAAGGGGTCACAACACAAAACGCATGAGAGAATGGGAGCACATGGCATACAGTTGTATAACTGGCCTATATTTTTAAATCAACCAGAACGGAATACAGAGTTTCTATAAATGCTGACGTGACAGTTTGGCGAATGGTAATATTTACAGTTTTCTTTGAACAAAGTCAGTTTAATGTGTTTAATTTCCAAATCCTGTTTCTTTAGTGCTGCACAAGACTAGTGTAGCTAAAGGTAATGGAAGCCCACAGATCTTTATTGTCTAAATTGTAATTGCCTCATCCCCCAGCTAACTGAAAGCATATCTAACTGTTGAGTAAACTCAAATAGATTTGCTTATGTAGTTTCTGGTCACTATTTGACCCTCTATGATCTGTAATAACGGACAAAAGAACGCTCTGTTTGTGTCACTAGGCCAGTTGTGTAGTAGCTTTAGCTGGACAGACCTGATGAAGGCTAGTGGTCCTGCTTTCAGTTCAAATGAATACAGAATATGTTAAAAGTTTTGGCCATTGATGTAGTCTAATACAAACGTAATTGTATTAATTGGAAAATGTTATTTGTGCTGTATGTGCAACTACAGCGCTTTTTGCTTGCACCCGTGGAGATATGTATAACCTGCGTGTTTGAGGAGTTTCAGACTTGCTTTATTTTGGTATTTGATCTGTGTCTGTAAGGTGGAGGTGCTGTGAACTGTGAAGAGACAGATCTGTGGAAACTGAACCAAAGGAAGAGTTTAATTCCAAAATGCTGTCTATCTACAGCAGTGGCCTGAAAAGAATAACAGATGGTATATACTGTAAAACACGTCATTTTGCTATTAAAGGTGTTACTGATCAAAAAAGCCGTTGATATTTCTTGTATGAGTACAGCCCACTCCTATCAATAAATCATGCAAAAGGTTCATGAAAGGTTTAATTCATGAAAATGGTCTTCAATGCGTTTTGGAACAAAACCCTACAAATAGACATTTTTCTCATTTCAATGCCTTTTGCTGCTTTAGAAATTCATGATGAATGGATATTAGGGGCCATTTTTATATTATATCTTCCAGTGGACCATCCCCAGACCTTCCTAGTAAAACTGAGCGTCTCTTTCCATAAAGCACCCAGTGATGTCCAGTGCATTGCTAAGATCAGTATTTGCAGTCAGAGCCCCAAATTGTGTAAATCTGATTTTTTTTTCTCCCCCTCTGGACCATCGTTGTGTTGTGCAGTGGCATGTTTTTGGCATGTTTACTGGCATTTCTAACCTCGCAGGGCGAGGAAATGATGTGCAGAATTGAATTATGTTAGGTGAGCTTTTAAAAAAAAACATTTGACAGTACATGGGTCACTTTCTCTGCATCTGACTCGTTTCAGAGTTGTGCTTTGGTGTGTGTGTGTGTGTGTGTGTGTGTTTGTTGGGGAGCATCACTTCTTCTCGAGTGTGACCACCTGTCTTTTGTTGTGAGGTAAATAAATAAATAAGCCTGGCCGGGCACCAGCTGTCCCTGGCCGTCCGTTCAGAGGTCAAGGGCTCCCACCGCTGGCCTCGCGGGGTGAAGACGTCCAAGTTTCGACTTCACTTCCCCTCCAAAGACTTCCCGCCGCTCGGGGAATACATGCAAATTCGCCAGCTCTGGCTAAATGGAAATTACATGAGAATTTTTGATCGGCGAGGGCAAAAACATAACTCATTAAGTCAAAATGCCGCGAGATGAGGCTGGAATACATAAGCATCAGAAGTGCTTCTGAGTCTGTGTTTCCTGTGCAAAGATGAAATTGATCTCTAGCAGGGTTTGAACTTGCTGGAGCCATTTAGAGGCCCTCTTAAGCCTCTTCAAAGCTCATGTAAGGTACTGAATTGTCTAGAAGGATTCTCCAAAACCCCTTATTTTCAGTCAAGTGGCAGGCCCAGTATCTTCAGGTGCTGTCGAGTGAGGGTTTTTTTTAGGCTGCTGGTTTCAGCTTCCTGATGAACTGGTTCGAACTTGGTCGCAGCGCAGTGGTTTCCAGTGCTTCGAGGCACAACCTAAGAGGTGCAGAGGACAATGAGGAGGCTGAACCACCATCTCCAGACAAAGGAGGTAGAAGGATAAGGCTGGGGTTGCTGGGGTGATGTGTGTATGCGTGTGTATTGAGGGGGGGTGTCCCAGGCTGCCTTGTCCGTGGTCCTCCCTGAGCGTGTGTTCCCGGTGGGGGCAGGGCTATGGGAATCTCATAGCCGAGCCGCTGCATTTCTATAGATGTGCAGCCAGAGAATAATTAGGAGCCCACACCCCAAGAAAATGACCACTGAACTGGCTTTGAGATTCCAAATTAGCCACGCATTGCTCCCTTTACTCTCTCTCCCTCCTTTCATCCCCTTCCTCGCCCAGAACTGCTTGTTTGTTTGTTTGCGAGAATGCAAATGAGCGGTGAGGCGACAGTAGCTGTTGTTTTCAGTCGGGAGGAATTTTGCATGAGGACGACGCACGATGCTTAAAATGTTTTTTTGTTGTTCAGCTAATATTAAAATACACTTATCAAAGTCGAAAAGGTTTAGCTTTTGAGGAAAAAATTTTTTTTTGTTATAAGCAGTTGTATGGAAAACGTTTGGTCAGACTGCATGTTTTTTGTTGAAAATTATACATCCTGTATAGAGAAATGCTGGAGACTAATGCTGAATTTAATTCATTGGGGAAAAAAAGGTATATCAAATGTGACCTATGTTTTACACAGGCCACATTTTATATGATTTTTTTAATAAAAACTAGGAAAATGAACAAATATCGTGCACAAAAATTTGCAGGAAAATGCCATATTTTGAGCCCCGTAAATGTTTGTTTAGTGACTTTCACTTAGAAAATCAGCAAAACATGCCCTTTCACCAGGGGGGTCCAAACTTTTGCACACAACTGTATGTGACACATGATGAGGACATGACCTGCGGTGTCAGAAGAATACGACCGGCAGCTGTAGCGAGTTCTTTCTACAAGGCTGTAGGATTTGTTGATGGAGAAAGAAACATCAATGACCTGCACAATGATGACTTTGTTGTCTGTATACAGTTGCTCTTTTACTTTCAAACACGACCTTATTTATGAACAGATAACTGTAGAGATCCTCCTTGACAACTACGTTAAGGTCACTGAGAAGACACTCTGGGCCACCTCGCTGAAGACTACTTGTTATAACAGAAGTAGCATTTGATGTGGGGGAAAGGGGGAGAAGAAAAAAAACAACACCAATTTACCATCTGTAAGGAAAATCCATTAATATTCTGTGAAGCCAATTAACAGTAAGCACAGAGTCCATTACTAAATCACACGGAGAAATCCTCAGGACATACACACCCAGTTGTCACGTAAAACGTTCTATTTATTCTATGCATGATCGAAATAAAAGTTCTAGCTCAAGATTGTCACTTTTTCACAGCACACACACGAGTACACATCGAAAGCGGCAAATGAAAACCACACGAGTTCCAGAAAAGAAACGGCAAAAAAAAAAAAAAAAAAAAAAAAAAAAATGCCCCCCCACAAAAAAACCCCAAAACCCAATCAGTGTTTCAGAACAAACAGATTGTCATCTACATTCACTAGAGCACTAACATCGAAGCATCTGTTTCCTATAAAATATATGTTTCTTATCAAAAACTTATATTAAATCTAATGGCACTTCTACAAAGTCTATTAAAAACGTCCTCCATTTAGTAGCATCTTTCATTACTCAAGTCAAGTCAAATTCGGAGATACAGTAAAATCTTTGCACAAGAAAGAAATCAATAAATATTTCTTATGATTATACAATTTCACAGTCTGAACCTTAGAAGACAATATTCCAGTATTAAGCTTTACATGTGTTTCGTAGTGTTGTACTGAGGAAAAAAAAAAGAAAAACACAAAAAAAAAACGCACCCATGCGCCCTGAAGCAGCTTGAGCATGTTCTGGAAGCGTGTAGAGTTTGCAATAAAGGACTAGTGTTGTTGTACTATTGATATTTACTGGCTTTCTGCTGGTCGTGTGACAGACACATTTTACTGGTTCATTGCTGGTCACATGGCTGTGGCCATTTTTCTGACCACTAAAGAAAACGATTCATTTACTTCCTTCACTTCAATTGGACGAATACCAGCCCACATTTGCTAACATTGTACAAGATTCCTTTCTCTTATTAGTGTTGTTTTCATAGTAAAACCTGCTTCACGTTCCTTTCAGTAGCAGATAAAATGAAGTATATGATGTTACCAGCTGTTGCTTGTTGTTACAGAAACCTGTGTAGAACGGATACTATTGTTAATATTATAGGCCTGCAATAATGCCCAATAGTTTAATTTGCTGTTTGAGTAACTGTAGTGTCAACAAGGCACATACTGTGTAGAGCAATCAAGTAAATACATACGACTTCAGCAACAAATGACACTGGAGTCTCCCCATCAACAGTTGAATGCACATGTTATTAAAGAGAGCACCTATAATCTTTTCATAATAGCTGCATCATATAGGGGAGCGTCCAGGCTTAGGAGGGCGGAAAAACAGTTACATTCCAATCCTAGGAGTTACAACATTCTTTTAAACTCTTCACTTGAGTTCATATACTTCTTTTTTTTTTTACCATAGAGTTTGGCAAGGGTTTGCGTTTGTTGGTACCACCCACAAATTCCAGTGTTCCATTGTTTTTTTTTTTTAACAGAAATTCTTCAATATACAGAGATGAATAATTTAAATAAAGTCAAATATGTTTTTTTTCTTTTTTCATAACTGTCCAACAAATGTGCAAAGGTGAAATGGTTTGAGAGTGTAGTCCAGTCACTGAGAGTGGAGTAAGAAAACGGAAGCGCCTGTCCTTCTCGCGAGGCTTCTCTTAGCAGTCCATTTTCGCCTTAGGTCCGCAGGTTTCTGGAGAAAAGGGATCAACGGGGACGTGAGCGGTGAGAGAAATGTATAGTTTCTAACCCCTTCGGAAGCTCCAGGCGGGATATGATGCTTAACTCCCTCGAGGGACGCCTGGGAGTGAGGAAACTTTTACAGGTGTTCAGCAGATGCAGGTCTTGGGGTTGTGCTTGTCGGGCGTTCCGCGGCTCCTCTGTGCCGCTTCGAAGCCGAACGTTGGAGCTCAGCTGGGTTTAAAACCAACTGACCGCAGGTGAACCAGGGGAAGACGTCGACTTCAGAAGTCGACACGGAGAACTGCAGCTTTTTACGAGAGATTTCAGACGTTCTCGACTCCAAAGAGGCAACAAAAAAAAAATCGGATAAATAAAAAAATACATATTTACAATAAATATACAGTTAGAAATAGCAGCCTACAGAATATCAGTGTGGTATCTACAGTCTATGTATGCACAAAGCAAGTGCTTCTTAGCATTTCTGGAGTCAAATTGTGATTAAGATGGCTTATCTACACAAGATACAATGAAACGATAAACCCATATACAGCAACTGATTTTACAATCAATTGTCCCAGTAAAACTGGGGAAAAGTACCAGTACGACAAGATATTAGGACCCAACAGAGTTGTCTATGCTTCGGGTGTCGAGACTACAGTAAACCCTGAACCAACAGAACTAATAAATAATTCTAATCAAGTTTTCTCAGGAAAAAAAAACAAAAGAAAAACGTAGTAGTACACAAACTTTTAGTGCTACTCGCCATCACAACTAAACCGTACATATCGTGTGAACTTAAACCAACACAATAAACTCAAAAATATTAAAAAAGAAAAGAAAAAAAAAAAAAACTAAATTAAGGGAAAAAAAAAACAGATACACTGTTCCACCATTCTGGTGTTTCAACAAATACTAGATCATTAGTGTCCCCAATTGAACTTACTAACTAAGAAAATATAGATTCATAATAAAGCCTCAGTGGGACTTTATAATGGGATAATTCATGAGGACATGCCCATTTCTTAGAACTGACACTGGTCTGCTAAGCCTGTCCTACCAACAACCAGCAAATCAGCATCTCAAAGTAAAAGTGGGCTTTCAAAGAATTCCAGTCTCATCTGAGTTCTCGCCCACCTAAAATGTACTGATTCAAAATTTCACTGAAAAAAATGCAAACTAATTCAGGTCTTTTAGCTACATTAGTTAACAGAAATAGTAGATATTAGCTTTTAATGACTACGTCCGTAATACAGATTCTCTGTGTGGTACTTTTGTTCCTTTTAGGTACTGTTTTCTTTTCAGTTGACGACAAGAGAGCATATGACCCTGATTCTCCAGAGCTGACACAAAGAAAGAATCAATAATTACTCAATTCTCTTCTGTTTCGACAAACAACAAAGCAAAATATGGAACTGAACACTTCAATTACAAAGCGATGTTTAATCCTATATTACGCTGATCATCTTTTTGTAACTTAAGAATGCTGGATTCAACTTAATCAAAATAGGTTTTTTTTTCCTGTGTGCTTCAATCCTGCAGTAGGAATCGATCATTTGTTCACTTCTGAGCTAGTGTTCAACAGTGGCATAGCCTACGTTACAAAACTTTGACATTGACTTTAGAAGATCGCTGCCAGTGACAGACCAAGTGCATCAAATGCCTTCACTTCACACCTTTCCAGTGGGTGTAGGGGACACTTAGGTGACCCTAGTGCTTCACACAATGCTTAGCTCTGTGTCAAAAAACAGCAAAATACTGGATATTATTACAAGCAATATTACATCCATAGTCCAGTCAGGTGCATATTCAAAATATTTCACTGTGGCTTGGATGCCACTCTAGGCTTAAAGTGAAAATCAAATCTGCACAGTTTCCTTTTACCCCAAATGTGGTCAGCCAATATCTCTGGAGTCAAAAATTCTTTAGATTTGCACTCGAGCTGTAAGATTAATGTAGGTAACAAGCTTAATTAGACTTAATTCAACACTAGGTGTTTTCAATCCTGTATGATATACTGTTATCTATAAAACTGGGCAAAAAGTGCAGACCAAATGCAGGCTTTGAGATGGTTCAGTATCTATTTGAGATGACTTCAGTATATAACGTAGTTTGAGAACTGTTTGATGTTTATGGGTTTCATCACTTTTTAGCCACACTCTTAACAAACAAGACCTTTAAAAGGGTTCTTTTACTTGTTAAAATTCTGCAACCCTTTTGGTAGCCTACACTTTTCAAGTTCTAGAATGAACCATACACAACAGTTTCTCCATTGTAGAGAAAAAAAAACAACATTTAGGCAAGCAGAGAACCATTTAAGAATATAAATGGTTGCTTGAGTCGTCATGGTACTATTCATAACTAAAAAAAAAAAAAAAAGAGCCCCAAACATGCACTGCGTGACCAAGTACATTTGAGGTAAAGGGGAAAACTGTGTAAATCTGAATTAACGCAAACTACTGTTTTAAATTCTTCATATGCAGCTCTACTTGGAAACAGGAGTATAAAGGCAGCACAGAGAGGCACGGCGGCTCTTATCCGATGGCGAGGGTCTTGACGAGGGCGCAGTGGAACTTGCGGATGTGGCGGTAGAGGTCGCCCGACTGCGTGAAGCGGCGTTCGCACCACTTGCAGGCGTGAGGCTTCTCGCGTGTGTGCACCACGGCGTGCCGGCTCAGGTTGTGCGAGTACTGGAAGCTCTTGCCGCACTGGCCGCACGTGTAGGGCTTCTCGCCCGAGTGCGTGCGCTCGTGCCTCTTCAGCGTGTACATGCAGGAGAAGGTCTTTCCACACTGGGAACAGGTGGGGGCCGAGCCGTCAGGCGACAACTTGGAGCGTGAGTGTGAGTCCCTGTCGCGGAAGTGTGAGCTGAGGTGCAGCTGCAGCGTGTGAGGGCTGGGGAAGGCCTTGCTGCATAACGGACACACACACACCGGCGGGCCGCCGGCCGGCAGCAGCGCTCCACTGGACGTGGAGATGTCAGAGGATGTTAGTTCATCTTCATCATCATCCTCGCTGTCACCCAGAAGTCTCCCTCCTCCTCGTCTCGGCTCTCCTCGGCCCTCCTCGCTCTCCTCTCGGTTACGGACACACGCCCCCACCCCCACCCCCACCCCCACCCCTACAACAAGGGCCCCCACCCTTCCTCCACCCACTAACTCTTCCTGCTCCTCCTCCTCCCCCATCTCCTCCTCCTCCTCCTCCTGCATCATCAGGTGCTCCTCCAGGGCTGGGCCAGCATTGCCGGGGAAGAGGGCGGTGAACCCTGTCACCAAATTCCCAAAGCGCCGGCTCTC
>JBBPCY010000001.1:40639180-40658955 GCA_037974405.1 Brachyalestes nurse
CCCACCCTTCCTCCACCCAATAACTCTTCCTGCTCCTCCTCCTCCCACATCTCCTCCTCCTCCTCCTCCTGCATCATCAGGTGCTCCTCCAGGGCTGGGCCAGCGTTGCCGGGGAAGAGGGCGGTGAACCCTGTCACCAAATTCCCAAAGCGCCGGCTCTCGGGGCCTCCTGCTCTGTCCTCGCGCTCTGACAGCGCGTCGTGTTCGTTGCGAACAAGTGGCTCCGTGCCCTGCTGCTGGCTGTCGAGGGCCAGCTGTCCCATGCCGTCTCGGCCCGACGGCGGCTTGAAAGACAAGTCCAGAGCGCAGTCCGTGTCGTCCGCCGCACGGGACCTCTGGGACGGCGCGACGGCCGGACCGCTGACACCGGCTTTTGTTTTTCCAGCTGTTTGGATGCGGGGCTCGGCCTCGGCTGACACATAATTGACACCTACAAGGTCCAGGGACCTGGTGGGGTGACCGTTCGCCTTCTGCCTCGCCAGCGCAGGCCCGTCACAATCTGTGACAGCCAGGCCGCCGTCACTGGTGTCCATGTCATCTGCTGGGGGGGCCCTCTGGGGGATCTGCTGCACTTTGCCGGGCTGCAGTTCTCCATCAGACAAGCTCTCTCTGTCCAGGCAGCTCAAGCCCACGCTATCGATGAGTTTCTCGTCCAGGGAGCACAGCTCCTTGTCTTTTAGCCGGCCTTTGCACACCTTAACGATGTCGTACATGTGGAGGTAGCTGGCAGCGGCGAGCACGTCCTCCACAGGCAGGGTGCTGAATTCCAGCTTCCCCTCATACATAAATTCAAGTAGCAGGCCGAAAGCCGGGGCTGTCACAATGTCACTGTTCAGATGCACAACGTCCCTTTTGTCTAGCTGGTCCCTGTAGAAGAGGTGGAAGTACATGCTGCAGGAGGCCAGCACGGCTCTGTGCGCTTTGAATCTCGCCTCTCCGACGAGAACAGTGCAGTCACAGAGGAAACCTTGGTGACGCTGCTGACTCAGACACTGCAGCAACTGGCGGCTATGGTCTGGGAACTCCATTCTTCTCTCATAACCTGGCAGAAAACAGGAAAAACTGGATATTAAATAAACGCCAGGCAGCCATTCACAGCGCGACAAACAGGCTCAGCGTCGCTTATGGTGCTAGAGGCCACAGGAGAGACAAACAAGAGTAAAAACCTACACCTACAACCCGTACAAATAAATACATAAATAAACACAAACACACAACTTTGATTAGTTAGGATTTAACTTTTGATTGGTAGACATTCCATGCACTTCTTAAGGCATTACACAAACTTTTAACTAGAGTTTGTATATAAGCTTAACCATGAGTGTTATCGTATATAGAGGCTACAGCATGTTAGAAGGAGTCGTGCAGGAGAAAGTAGTATATTTAAGCATTTTGTTGGAAGCAAGGGTACCTTCGTTCATCCTCGTCGTGCTCGGGACGCGCGGCGCAGACCGAATGAGACCCCGAGAGTGAGACGCTCGAGTGAAAGAAAGCGGTGGTCGCCGAGCAGTGCGCGCTCCTCCGCCCGACTCCGCGAGAAAAGAGCCGCTAATTACCCCGCGAGCTGTGCGGAGTGTGTGGAGTCAGCTGCTCTGACATCAGGCGCTCCCTCCAGCTGTGCTCGCCTTCACGCCATATGTTCCTGCACACCGAGCGAGCAGAGCCCCTCTCTCAGCCTCAACACCACCACACTCGCCCCGAAACCCCTCCACTCAGACTCAGGAGAGACGACCACCCCCACCTCCCCCCACAAACAACCAAAGAAACCTCTCAAAACTCCCTGAAAAGTCCCAGTAAACAAATAACAACGTATGGTTCCAAACCAACTTTGGCGCAAGTTGTTTTTATACGACTCGGAGCATATCACAAATTAAAAAACGCCAACTTTCAAACACGTTATTAGTCGAAGACTTGTTTTATTACGGACATAATCGTTTACAATGTGATACGACGGGTTAGGAAAAAAGCAGAAGACGATTAAAAAAAAGTCTAAAGTGGCGATATTAAAGGCGATTTTAGTGTCTGGAGCCTTTAACAGAGGAGGAAACGAAGAACTGCAGGGTCCGCGGACGGAGCAGTCGAGCCCAACTTTACACACTCGCCCCTTCTGCTCTAAAACAGCTCATACTCACAGGAACAGCGGCTCTCGGGGTCTCCTCAGATGTTCCGTCGTCAGTCCATGGTGTGTGGCCAGATGTTGGGGTCTCGTTAGTGCGTGCAGAGCTGTGGAGAAGCCCTCCGAGCGGGCAGAGTTCATAGCAGCAGCAGCAGCAGCAGAGGCACTGCGCTTGTGTGGAGCAGGTTGTTTGGGTCCAGTCTCGCGATAACGCCGCTGTGGACTGTACTGCTGTTCCCACTCGCACCGTGGCAGCAGCAAGCAGGCCTGCCCTCCCACAGCTGTGCAGACTCATCAGCAACAACCCGAACCTCTTTACTGATCCTCACCTCTTCCACACACACACACTTCAGACGCAATCCTACCTCTGTTTTCACTCCCAGTCTCAGAGACTTACCATAAAACCCAGTATAACATGATTATCTTTCTAGCTGCAAGAGGACAGGATCAGCTGGTTGGGAGAGTGTCTCCTCTTCTAATCTTTCTTTGTGCACTACTCTTACAAGATTGTAGCACTTAGAACTCTGTTCTCACACTGTTCTGAAACTTAAAAAAGGGAGTTGCCCCAGTGATCAAAAGGTAGTGGGTTTGAATCCCAGGACTGCTATTTGTTCCACTGAGGTATCCTTGGTCAAGGTATCCTTGGTCACAGCTTCACTTAGTGAACGTGTTAAATACAAAGAATTTGTGTTAACTTGAATGTTTCCTCAGGTAAGTCGCTTTGGATAAAAGCATGTGTCTAATGTAATGTCATTTCCTTCCAAATACTTTTGGTTTCAATTTGCTTCACTAATGGCATTCATTAACGAGTCTCATGCATGTTACTGCTTTCAGCAAAATAGTAGTTTCTTAATGTTCCCAGGCCTTTGGTGTGTGTTAAAAAATCACGTGTTCCTCTATCTTGAGTATTTATAACCTTATCAGTGGTCCATAGTATGAAAGGTCCCAGTCGTAGAACACATCAACAAAGCAAACCGACCTAAAGCCAGGTGCCTCACTCCAGTAGTTGCTGAGCATAGCCTTAGGTAAAAAAAAAAATCTTCAAGGTCACAAAAGCAGCGCATTTCAGACTAAAAGGCATATCCTCACGTGTAACACTCCGCCAAGACTTGAGGGGGGCAACTCAAAAATAGCCGAGAGCGTCAAAGTAAGAGCAGTCCCTTTTCTCCAGAAAATCAAGTGCCCACTTAGAGGGCGTTCTAGACGTTTAGCAGTGAAGAACCTGGCTAAGTTGTTTTTAGCATTCTAAATTGTGGCTATCCCATCAAGCAGGCCTAGCCAAATGCATTCCTCCCTTTTCAGTAGATTTAAGTGTATAATTAGAGGCCTTTGGAGACACTTCCCGCCTTCTTTTCTGTGCATTGTTGTGGGGGACTGATGTGCAGTGTGTGTGGGGAATTGAGGGCTATGGGGCTAATCCTGCTCAGAGCTGGAATGCCTTGGCACTGACTCACCCCTTAGCCATGCTAATGTTGCCCCACAGTACGGCATTCAGAAGCTGTCGCTTAACAGTTCATATATCTAAACTTGTCAAGAAGATGCTTAGCATGATGTGTGCGTTGACTCCTAATATAGTCGTTTGCTTTTTTGTTTGTTTCCTATGATTGTGTAATATCATAATCTAGTCATTTAGACCTGAAGTCCAGTGAACCAGGCCTCTACTCTCAGACCATGCCAGAGGAAGCCTCCTCACATGCTGCTCATATCCTCATAATCTCCAGAAGAGATGAGTATATTTCAAGCCACTTTTCACAATAAAATACAAAGGTAGTGGATTTAGAAAAAGGCCATCACATTGTCAAATTCTGTTTCTTTATGGAGGTTAAAGTTCCTGTGATCCATGTACATTAAGAATCAAAGGATGTCTTCACAGTTGCAATACCAGCATCCAATGTCCGTACTTGGTGATTTCCAGCAACAAGTGCTGTGTGTATCATCCAAAAGTGTGGAACGGGAGGTTGTAGGCTCAATAGGCAGTATGAATATTAATGAGACCCCTGGCAGTCCTCCATGGACTTGGACAAATGTTATTCAGGAATACCATGCGAATAAGAAAAACCTTTATTTTAGCTTTGTGATGTGTAAAAAAAACGAATGCTTGGTGATTATGCTTTAAACTGCATGCGCCGCCGTGCTGGATGCTGTTGTATTTACAGTCCAGATCTAAGACTCAAAGTAGAGCCTTTTTTACCAGTAGAGCTTTTTTATCAGGCTGCGAGAGATACCTTTTGCGTTCAGTATTTGGAGCAATTTGAAGTATTTGAGGTGTTTCTATTCTGAGCTTTCTAATTGTTGTTAAGGCACAGTGAAGACAAGAGCTTAAAGGTGCAGCTGCTGAGCTTGTGCCCTCCACAACTGCTTGGGTCACCTTTGGCCCAAGCCCCAGCTGTCAAATGCTTTTGAAAAGCCCATTTGCAGCTTCTCCCCGGGGTGCTGGGAGATTGTTGCTGTTACACTGATTCCAGACCAGTTCTGCTACCTCTCTTACAATGGTTGGGGTTCTGGTTACTGTAGGGGGAACTTATCTTTTATCACTATGAACGGAGTCCTAGCCCTGGGGAAACGGGGGATGTTGGTTAACGTGGCTGCTATTGCTCCAACGAGTCGCTCCGCAAAGGCGTTTAGCTCTTCCTATCATGGCCTCGATTAAATCCATATTTCATTTTCATTCATGAAAACATTAAAAGGTAACAATGAACAGATGTGTAAAAGATTACAACCTGTTCTCAGGGCTCTCTTTGTCTTTAGCGAGGTCAGAGTACATATATTTACCGATGTATATTTAGCAATGTGCCATTTCTTTGAAGTGTTCTAGAGCTTCATAAGATTATTACGACAATTAAAAACAAGATCTAAACGACTACTTAGACTATAACTCAGATGAAGCTTAAGCATAGACTAAAAAAAAAATCTGTGAATAGGGAGTTACCACTGACTGTACAAGAGGGATTTCCACAGATTTCTGATCATAAATTAGTTATAAAAAAGTCATTTAGCATGTTTTGATGTGACATGGCTCACTGAAGAGAAACTTACAGACTGAAAGAATGAGTCACAATGTGTTTACTTTCCACTTTTAAATATTACAAAACACAAATACAAAAATATGTAATGTTGATGTGGGTAAAACAGTGGGTAAAATGCACATTATTTGCGTTACAAAGCCCTGCACGTACCTTTTCCATGGATAAGGTCAAACTTTTACCTCAGAATTACCTCAAAATCAATTGTCTGGCATATAGCAGCATATTCAGAACGATTTCATCAACTTTCTGTGGGCACTTTTATAGTCATTAAACCCTTCAGATGTCTGGTTCCTATCACCAGTCAACAATTCTGGCAAATGGGTTTCTCTAGGAACACACATTTCACATCAGACCACTCTGAACCACTTTATAGACAACTTGGAAAGTCTGTGGAATTCCCCTTAATATCTAAAAAAAAGAACGGTGAATAAGTCACAGTTCAGCTTCACTATCAAAAACCAACATGGGTGTGATCTGAAGACGACGTCATTCCACAGGATGTAAATGACAGCAGTGTTGGTGCGGCAGGCCCCGGGCTTCCCTCGTTCAACCCCGAGAGGGAGGTTGATTGTGGTTTGGTGGGGTGTGTGTTTATGGGTAAAACAAAGCAGTTGTTGTGCACCCTGGGACCAGAGCCTCATTGAGCTGACGACTACGAGAGGTTCTCACAGGAGAGAGAGAGAGACAGAGAGAGCTTCCAGGAGGCTCACTCTTTCTCTGTGAACTCATCAATGGCATTCCCCCTGACCCTCTCTTCACGGACAATAGCAGCGCATTCCTTTGAGGACCTTCCCTCAGCCCAGCCAGAGTTTCACCACGTCCTCCATTCACAGCTCCAGCTCACACAACAAGCCCATAAGGTGTTCACCGCCTCACACTCACAATCGGCATCTGTTCGCTATTGAATAATATTTCACCGGTGTCATACGGAAACTTAACAACTTCATTTTTACACCATTTAAAAGCCTTTGAACATTTCATGATGAGTGGACCAATACAAATGGTCCACAATGACTTGTCTCAAGTCATTCTGAGTCACTCTGAGTAAAATAAACAATGTAACTGTGGCTTAATCTGTTGTAAACATGCTCGCATATGTAAAGCAAGGGCTTTCCTTTTAAAGACAAGGAAACCCCCGTCTGATGACTAATAAAAGCTACAGCTGTTTTGGGGTGGATATTTGGATAGTGGCTCATTTGAAATGCTTTTTTTTGGGTGAATACTGGAGAGAGTGGAATACTCCAGTGACTCAGATGATTCGTCAGATGAGCAGGACCATAAGCAAAAGGTTGCCACCTTCTTGTCTGCAAGTTTTAATGCATTTTGGAGTCATGGAGGATGGACCTGCCAGAGGTACGGCGGTAAGTGGTCGCATTTATTAGCAGTTAGAATGAAAGTCAGTATTGGTTGAGCACAGATTATTGATCTTTGGATAATGTAGTTGGAGAATGCTATCGTAGTAAGATAAATGAAAAACTGAAGTAGGTGAGGGATGCAGTGGGCCACGATAGAGTAAACCGTGGCAAGACAAAAAAAAAAACATTAAATGCTCATTTTAGGCAAGAATGACTGTTTAATTTACATAAAAGTTCATTCTTGTCATACCTCTGTACCGTTTGGTGATTAGTATGAAGAAATGAAGCTTAATTTCAGCACCAAGAATATACACAGAGTTTTTCATACAGATTTTTAGAAACGCATAGCTTCCCTGCACGGATATTTGCTGTGAATAAAGGTGTCTGGAAATGTGAACATTTTTAGAAAGACTTTAAAAATGCTTGAAAGAAAGACAGAGAAGTTCAGTATGGTAATTAAGCTTTTATTTATTTAGTGAGTAGAGCAGGGTTACCTACTCCAGTCATTTTTTCACTGAAGGAACAACACAATAAGTAAACGAATTGTTACTTCCTTGAAAGAATGACTGAAGCATGTAAATAAAGGAGAAATTAAAAAGAGTTCAAAAGTATCAGATCAAATATTCTCCCTTACTGAGTTCCCTATGGGAACTGAAACATGACTTCATTGCACTTTTTAGGATTTTTTTTGTGATAGTTGTAGTCTAAAATGCTGAAGCTCGAAAGTGCAGCAAAGCAGTTCAGTTACAACTCAGAAATGAATGTAAAGAAAAGGAATCCAGTAACTAAATGTGTATAGCTATAATAGAATGGAGTCAGCCAGATTCATTTTGTATGAATAAAAGTATCATCGTCTGCAAATAGTTTTACAAAAGAAGTTCAACCATGCATGGTAATATTGCTCATTTTTAACATACTAGCTGCTAGTGGCCTTTCTGACCATCCTGGAACCATAGGTGAGATTTTCAGAACCCCAAAAGTATTCACCCCCCTTGGCATTCTCTCTACTTTGTTACCTTACAACCTGGAATTTAAATGGATTTTCTATTTGATTTAGATGATGGACCTAAAAAACAAACTGAAGTTAAAGGGGGGAAAAATTGTTTTAAATAATCCTAAAAAAATGTAAAACTGTAAAGTGGTGTGTGCACATGTTTTCACCCCCTTTGCTTTGAAGCCATAACCACTACCTTCAAAAGCCACTTAATCAGTTAAATAAGATCCACCTGTGAGTAATCGAAGTGTCAAATGATCTCAGTATATACAAATTTGGTCTGATAGCCCCTAGAGTCAACACCAGTGCAACACCACTGGTGAGGGCTACCATCAAGCAAGTGACAGCATGAAGACGGAGGAACTCTTTACACAGGTCAGAAACACACACACACTCTAGTGGTTTAAAGAGAAACAGGTAAATGTCCTGGAAATGCCCAGTCAAAGTCCAGACCTCAATCCAATTGAGAATCTCTGGGATGATTTAAAGATTGCTGTACACAAGCAGCGTCCATCCAACTTGAAGGAGCTGGAGCAGTTTTGCCATGAAGAATGGGCAAAAATACCCATGTCTATATGTGCTATGCTTGTGGAGATGTACATGAAGAGACTTGTACAGGTGGCTGTACAAAGCATTGATTCTGGGAGGGGGTGAATAGTTATGCACGCTCAGGTTTTCTTTTTCTTATTTCTAGTTTCACAATAAAAAATTAATTTACATCTGCAAAGTGGTCGCTGTGCTGTGTAAATTAAAAGATACAAACCCACCAAAATTCCTTTAAAATTCTGGGCTGTAAGGGAATAAAAGATAGAGCGAATGTCGGGGGGGGATACTTTTTCAAGGCACTGTTTTGTGCGCACACACACACACATGCATATAATGTACATACAGTATATATGTGCACCCAATTGGTGCCCCCCCTGCTGGTGGCTCCATAGGCGATTGCCTATAACTAGAAATGCCCTCGTTACAAGATGACTATTGCCTATTCATTGTTAGCAATAATAGTGTTTGAATTATTATTATTATTATTCCTCCAAGTTCGTGTAGCTGAGTAAAAGTGCGCCTCCCCCCACACCCCCCAACACACACACACACACACACACACAGTAATATACACTGCCCTTGATGTTTTAGCGGTGGTGGAGTAGAATGAATACAGCTGTTCGTTCTAATTTCCCCACGTTCTTTTGCCCATTATTATGCTCTGAAAGAAAACATGTAACCCCGAGTTGCTCAAGGGTTGCTGCAACATGGCACTTCTGTCTTTCCGATTCCTTGCTTCAGCGTGATGGTCTTGAAACCATGATGAAATACAGATTCCATTTAAAGTGATAGGTCATGTAAATAATAAATACACAGATTAAAAATACATCTTATCCACACATATCCCCCTTTACCTAATATAGGGGTCCAAACAGCCCACTTGTAAAACACAAGAAAGTACCACCACCATGAAGGGCATTCAACAGTTAATATATTTATATAAGTGGAATAATGCTGATCAGGTAATGTATAGAGTTCCTGCTGTTCCTACACATGCTCTGACAGCTAAGAGTGCTGACAGATCTGCAGAGAGACGGAGAGAAAGAGAGACCGGCTGATGCACTAATTATACCTGCTGATAATGGATTTGCAACTCAAACAAATGTCATTTGGGTAGCTTGTTGTTCAATGAAGCTCAATCTGCTGTCCAGGGAAGCAGCAATTGTCAGTCCCTCCTTAAAAAAGAGCACATGCCTGGGAAATGGACGTATAAAGCTAGAGAATGCAGATGGTCAGTGACTGTGACCAAGAAAGACAAAGGACATTATTCCAAACAGCTTTAAAATGGACTTACAATATCCAGATAAGAGAAAGACATTAGGCCTGGAAACATTATTTACTTCCCATAAAGGAGGATCTTAAATAGCCTCCTTCAAGAAGTCTCAAGACTATAGTTCCATGATGTATATTTATCTAGTCACTGAATTACAGGCGTTGAATGTCCTACGAGGAGTTTCTCCATTGTCTAGGTTTCAATTTGTCTGGTTTAATCATCTTGTAGCACAATAATGAAACAAAATGAACCAATAAGAATCAAATGTATTTCTACAAAAAAAAAAACCATATATATAAAAAAACAAAAAGATATGAAGATATTTCTTAAATCTGATATCTTTGGTTGAGGACACACAGTATGAGATTCTCATTTTCATCCTGATTTATGGTACAAGCTTTAGTCTGCTAAGTCTTTTATTTAAGATTCAAGTTTCAAGATTCTTTATTTGTCACATGCATAGTCATGCAAGTACAACACGTAGTGAAATGTATCCTGAACAATAGACAATAAGTACATTTTAAATTAAAAATCTGGAATTTTCTGTAACACAAATAAAAATAAAGAAATAAGTACAAGTAAAGTAGATATAAGTATAAACGTAAGTACAATATTACATTTTAACCACAAATCTGATATTTTCTAAAAAATATTTCTAAAGTAAATAACTTAAACAAGGAACACCACAAGTTTATATGGGTTCAATCATTCTGTCGTTTTTGTTTTAACAGAGCCACCAACATTAAAGTATGTCCTAACTGGAATTTAGTTGCTATAAGCAAAGGGGTTGGTACATTTTTTTAATACAGTGAATCGAATGACTGAATGATTCTGGTGACAATATTCAGAGCGGAAATTCTCGTAGCACAGCTGCTAGGTCATGACGCTGTGATCAGAAATGATAGGAACCATTGGCCCCAATCAGAAACCAGTTCACTCCCAGTTCCCTGTCTCCAGACGTCCAGCTGCAGCAGTCCCTCGTGGACCCTGGAATTACCTCGGAATTATGCGAACCAATTGGAGACAAGGAATACTAGTCTGATCACACGAGTCCTAGTGAGCTAGCATTTGCTAAAGTTAGCTATGGAGCTTAAGGGAACCAGTAGCAAAAGGCAGAGGAAGGACTTATACAGGACATGTCTTTGGGCCCTGTGGGAAATCTGCAGTTGTACTCCGGAGAGTCTAGAAGAGATACTGATGTTGGGCCCCACAGAAAAGCTGCAGCTGGACCAGGACTAGACTGGCAAGAAACAAATTTAGGTCCATACATGTTCAGAGTAACATTACCAATCAATTGTCTTCACAGTTGCCAGTAGGGTCAAATCATTAAACAAGTTCATACATTTTGAGAAGTTTGATAAAAGCCTTATAATCAAAGTCTAAGCCATTCCTTTCCACCACCGATGAGGGAAGAACAAAGGACGCCGGAACCATTATATACACTTTTTTTTAAAAATCATTCATTTCGTCCCCCTCACTTATCCACCCACCGATTTGCATGAGGGACACCCCCACCATCCCATCAGTGTGTCCCCACCCACTTTAAAAATGTTTCCAACGCCCCTGTATAGTCTCTAGATACAGCGCGACATGTTTTACACCAGACGGCTGGCAACAGTACAAGTGAACAAAACACGTGTAAAGAATAAAGATGACATAGTTGCTCTATTCCTTACTTTTCTTTTCTTGACTTAACTTTCTCTGCTTTTAAACATTCAGTATCTTACTGTTAAAGTGACCATATCTAACTTCATCTGTTTCTCTGAAGCTTGAATAAGCATGAAGTTAATAAAGTCATGGTTTGTCCTTTTTCTTCTCTACATTTTTTATTCTTGCTTTCTGTTTTTCTATATTTATACAATCTAGGAAACAGTGTAGTTTTTTTCAGACAAAATATAAGAAATAAACAAAAATCATTCAATATGTAGTGTAAGGTAAACGTGTGATTTTTGGATCCAGATCTAGTAGTTTGGTGGGTTATTGCATGCTAAACCATTTAGCTTAACTTATTAATTGCCAACACTGCACATATTTCCACAACTCCTATGAAACTGCATGTAATTTGTGAGAAATGTAGAATTACATGCTGAAGGACATACTGCCAATGTTCAGTTGTAGATAATATCCAGACTTTAGTGACAGCCAGTGTTGGGTGATATCAGTGCAGGAGAAAAGTATTTCCAACACTGATAGCAAGGCTTTAAAAAGTCTTCTTGTGCACATTTAAGATTGTTTTATGATTTCTACAACGGAAATAAAATTATATTCAAAGGCCTTTCCATTAGGGTTAAATAAACTGCCCCATGGAATGACTGATAATTATAGCGATAATAAACAGCAGTCATTGTGTTTCAGATGGCCTATGGTAAGTGTGTATGAGGAGGAGAGGGACAGGGCAAAATTAAAAGGAATTCCTAGGTTTTCACCATCAAATACAGTTTTTCACCAGGATGTGCAGCAAAAAGCAGCAAAGATAATGGCTGCTTATTGACTGACCAGCTTATACTATAAAACCACTTAATTCTGGGAAGGTCCCCAAAACACCAAAACAGCTCTGACATTTTGAGACATAGACTCCACAAGGCCTCTGAGGGTGTGCTGCTGTATCTGTCACCAAGATACTAGCAGTAGATCCTTTAATTCCTGTAAATTGCGAGGTGGGGCAAGGCCACCGTCTTCCATTGCTCCATTGTCCAGTTCTGTTGCTCACTAGCATGGGCACTCCGACTGGTCTGCAGTTACATTGCCCCATTTGTGCCTAGCCTTAAAGTACTGTCTGTTCTTACACCTTTCTATAATAGCCAGCATGATCATTTTCAGCAATTTATGCTATAGTAGCTTTTCTATGGGATTTGATCAGATGTACTAGCCTTCAGTCTCCACGTGCACCAATAAGCCTTGGCTTTCATGACTTATTTCATGTTGCCAATGGTGGTGTTGAAATAAATACTTGTTGAAATTCACAGCTATAGCAGCTTCCACTCTTCTTGGAAAGCTTTCCACAAGATTTTGTGGTTCATTTGTGCCCATTCATGCTGTAGAGCATTTATGAGGTCAGATACTGATGTTGGATGAGAAGGTCTGGCTCGCAGTCTCCATTCCAGTTCATCCCAAAGGTGTTGGATGGGGTCGATGTCAGGAGTCTGTGCGGGCCAGGCTAGTTCTTCCACACTGAACTCATCCAACCTTGCTTTGTGGAATAGAAAAGGTCCTTTTACCAGATGCTGTGTCCTCAAAGCTGGAAGCATGGCGTTGTCCAGAATGTTCTTGGTATACTGAAGCATTAAGATTGACCTTCACTGAAAGTAAGGGGTCAAGAAATAAGATGTGTCCCAATACTTTTGTCCATATTGTGTACACCATTTTTCTGTTTTTCCACTCATCTCCTTACCTCTGTTTTCTCCAGTAGGCCCAGTCTGGGCGGGCGGGCAGTAGGACCGCGCGGACAGCGGGCGGGAGGAGCGCCGCAGCCACAACGGTCGGGAGGAGAGGCGAAGGGGAGCGGGGGCTAAATGAAAACACTCTTACCTGCTGCTTTCTGCGGGATTTCGCTGCCATTATAACCGCCGACGCCACCCAGAGCAATGTTCCAGAGGCATTTGTGATCCCTTCTTCAGGTAAAGTGTCCTTTTTGTCCTCCCGTCCCCTTGTTTTCCGTGAGGACTGACTGTTAAGAGAGAGGGAAGGTCTCATTGTAGTGAGGAGGATGCGGTTCCTCTCTCAGCCTGGCTGCCCCGGCTAGGCCCGGGCTCCTCTCTTTTACACTCATTTAGCCTCGTTTGAGTGTACTGCGGAAACATAAAGCAGTTGTAGTCCCCTTGGAGGACTGAATGTAAAATTTACACGCTTTAAAGGGCGCTCTGGTATGTCGTGTTTGTGTGGTAGAGATAACCCAGTCCGAATGTTTTAGTGATCTGTCATGTCTCTGCATTGTGTCCTCTCGTCTTGAGTGGACCGCCGCGTGGACGGATAGGCCTCCTGCTTTTTTGTTCATGGACTTCTCCAGGACTTCTTCACCCTAAATCTTAAAATATGTGTGGAAAACAGTGTCTGAAGCATAGTAAAAAAAATAACATGTAGTTGTAGGAATCCTATATTTTCTTGTCAGCCTGCCAGGCCGTCCTCATGAAGTGTGTGAGGTGATTTTTACAGGGTGTGTGTCGTCCAGTGTTTTTACCCACCTCTTGGTTTTTGTTTTGACTGCAATGTCCCATGTTAATGTACAGTAAGAGACAGACACTATGTTTTTCCTTTTCATGTTCTCTATTTGCACATAAAGCATCTCCCTCAGCCTCCACAGAGCCAGTTTCAAACCACCATGCTCTCCTCCTTCTTCTAAAGTCATGAGACCTCAGTAGGAGCTGCTTGTGGCCCTGTGTTGAAAAACTGTGGCATGTGACACAGGCAAGTGTAGTTTCTTGCCTCCTCATTCTGTTAATGCTTGAAGATGCTGTTTAGAGATCCCCCCTACTTTTCCACCCTTTCTTCTTTCTTCTCGTGCATTAGTGTGTGGAAGGACTTGGAGTTCCTCCTGGTCTTGTTGACGCAGTAACATGCAGAATCTCAGGAATGCTGTTTGAAATTTGCTTAGACACACTTGGGCTTATTGTTGTAGGCGCGTCTCAGAAGCCAGGATGAGTCAGGATGAGGGGTCCAGGCCTAAAGAAAGAGATCCTGACACTAACTATCACATGACGGGTCCATCTCTTTCTTTTCTTGGTAGGGTCATGAAGGGAGCTGCTACTTTTAATCTTCCATTGCTCCGCATTGTAAATATGTTGCGTAGACATGGTTGTCCCAAGACCGGGAGTTGTTCTGAGCTGTCTATTTATGGCAAATAGCCTTAGAAAGAGTTAGGAATGGCCAAAAAAATCTTTGAATGGAAGCCAGTCCCCTAGTCATGCAGAGCCTTAGTCATTTATTGTAAACATGGCAAATGATAAAGCATGTAGCTTGACCTCCTAGTGCCACGTGTGTGCTGCATTACTCATGAAAAATGAGAAGGAATTGCATGATTTCTGTAAGTCAAACATTCTCTGCAAATTCATCCTTCTACATAGTTTTTACGCCACAGTTACTTCTTTTACCCTTTGGGTTCACTTTCCACTTGGTCACACTCCTCTCATGCAGTAGCTCTGGTCACGGGTGGGCAAAATTACATTACAATCATGATATAATGTAAATTGTGGTTAGTGGAAGTGTGCCAGCATGTTTGTTCTTCTGTCTGTGAAAAAAAAACTCTTTTTGGAACTCCATAAATGTGTTGAGCAATTCTCATTTTGCCCTTGCTGCTCAATATTTATGCACTCATCTTCTCATTATAGTAATAATGTTTGCGTATGCTGTTATTGTGCAGTATGTGTTTCCCCCATGTGCCTATAGACTCCACACATCACTGCCTCCATGCGAGTTAATTGTGTTGTAACGGTAGTGCATGGTTCCGCACTCTTTGTGGTGGCCTACATTTGTAAACACAAAACTAATTTTACGGTAATGCAGGTGAAACTGCTTTCAGAATACATAACATGATCTAATCCAGTGCACAGTTCAGCGTTTTCTCTGCTGTGCTGCGTGTGATTCAAGTCTGAGTAATGAATTAGCTCAAATCCAGACTTTAACCGAGTGTGGTGGTTCTACCATCAGCATGTCATCTTAGGATGATGTAACTGATAACCTGGTAAAGATCTAACAAGAAAACTGTAAAACTGGTGCTTATGTCTGCTCAACTTGCCAAACCTCAGAATGCGTATCGACTGTGGAAAAAGTCTGGAAGTGTTATGATATTCTAATGTTGTCATATGACACGCCCCCTACTTCACTCTCAGTCCTTTTTTTTTTTTTTTCTTCCTCATTCATCCTCAGTTCTGTTTCTCGATTTGCACCTGATCTCTAAAACGTCACTGTTTACTGTGGCTGACTGAGAGAGCTCACTGTTTAACGTTTATGGAAGTTGAACTGTTAGCATTATTTAAATGATACGTGCGAATTGATAAGCAGAAAGCATCAGAGTGTAAAAGGAAGTTTATTCCTGGAAAGTTTTGTTTTTTGTTTGTTGAATTTACAAGTTTATTTGGCATTGTGGGTGGGGTCTGGTTGTGTTTGGCCTCCTTTTTTTAAGGTTTATCACAACCTCCATGATAAAACAGCAGACCAGTATTTACTTTGATACTAGCACTTGTAGTAATTTCCTGTTTTGCCTCAAAGGCCCGTCGTATTGATGTTGTGATTGCACAAGACCGTTTCATAGGAACGTGGTCGTTCTCTGAACCACGAGGCCTGAAGACCCCATCGTCATGCCCTGCCACATGACACTGATTTACATTGAATGGGGCTGGCCCCCGCAGCCAGGACCGGAATGATGAATGATTGAAGAGAGAGAGCGTGAGTGAGTGGGTGGAGGCCCCAGGGCCCAGTAGACCATGTGACCCCCAGTCAGGGTATTGGGTTCATTCAGTTGCCGCTGCCTGGCTGGCTGCCAGCTATGCAGGCATTTATCCTCCCCCCCCTTCCGAGTAGCATGGAGTTCGCTTGTAACGCAGAGACTGCTCATGTTTAAGGATAGGTCAGTGTTTTGGTTTCAAGTCGGTCATGCATTGTTACGGCCTCTATGCTTCTTGTACTCTTCATCTCGCTTTCTCTGCATTCCTGCCTCTTTTAGCCGCCTGGCATGCACGCTTACTGCAAAAGCGGCTAAATGTTTGTGTGCGCGCTTCTGACAGCTGAAGGCTTGTGTGAGTGAGACTAGGACTAGCGGCACTGCATGCAGAGTCGAGAGGCTCCTCGGGGTGTCATATCTGATTGAGTTTCCTGTTCAGTTGTCTTTTGTTCACTCTTACAAATAAATGTTCTTCTCTTACAAATAAAGTAGTTCTTGGCTCAAACTTTTTCAAGAACATGTGTATTATGTGCAGGTTTTCTCTCATTTCATCTAAAGATAGATCTTTAAAGAACCAGTTTTGATGCTGTTTTATTTTTAAGAGCGTTCTCATGAAGGCTTTATTTAATCTCTTCCACAGACCCCAGGGCCCTACAGAGCTGTGACATTTTCTCCACGTTGTTTAATGCTAACTGTGTAAAAAATTTGTTCCTAATGTTGTTGGTCCCTCAAGCAGAGGGCCAGTGTGACGCAGTCTCTGCCCATTCCAAACTAATGACTTCCTGTAACGGAGCAGCAATTCGACACGTTTGTGTTTATGTATGTTTGTGTCAGCCATTGAAGTCCTCCTCTTTCTGCTAAGTGTGCTTTGGAGTATGGACTCTATTTAGCTTCACTTTGAAACTACCAACTGACAAAAAACGCGCTTCTGCTAATATCACTGCTACCGCTAACATTTTACATATAACCCTTCTTTGTGGTCAGTGTTAGATTACATCTAAGATTAAATAGGAGCAGAGAGTGCAATTATTGTTTGTTTTTTGTGTTCTCCTCTTTTTATATTTTAGTAGTTGACATTTTAGTGGCTTATTTTGTAGAGGGCTCAGACATCAGACAACTTCTCCAGTTAGTGTGGTGGTTATAGTCAGTGATTGGTTGAATCAATTTTAACATCAGTCCAGAAAATGTGTATTGTTACCCCTGTAGACATGACCAAAACGTTGTTAACATTATTTTTGTTTAAAAACCTGATAAAAGCAGTCAAAGTATAATAAAATGCAAGTTAATGTTGGAGTGGTTTCATGACAAGGTAAAAAGGTAAACAGAGAGATTGGTAGTTTATGTCTAGACATTAAAAAAGTACCAAATAATGAAAGTAAACATGTGGGAAGTGGGTACATGAATCATGACCAAGATATTAGACATCAGTTTCTGTTTGATATATTTTCAGATTTACATCAATTAGGTGATTAACTGCATCACAATATGTCACAATATGCATTTATGAGCATATGTATTATTTTTCCTTGAGGAACGTAGGCTAATGTTTTATTTTCAGGTTTGATGGTACAGTTTGATAGTACCATTAAGGATCTAAATAAGTAGTCATTGACAAATATTAATAACAAACAAAAATGGTTTCCTCTGGACCAAGAGACCATGGGTTCAAATCCTACCTTCAGCAGACCACCACTGGATTCCTGAGCAAGACCCTCTACCCCAAGTTGCTCCGGGGAGACTGTCCCCTGTAGTTAGGGAATGGAAGTTGCTTTAGATAAAAGCGTCTGATAAATGTCGTAAATGTAAATACAACAACATAGTATTGGTCACTAACTCTCAGCTCAGTTTCTGTAGTCGTGTGCTTCTTTCACAGCAGGAGGATTATAATAAAGGCCGCCCTGTAACTGAAGGCATAAAAAACACGAACAGTTCAGTATTTTGACAGAATGTGAAGAGTGATTTGTCCACATGAAGAACAGGGTTACAGACACCACTATGTCCGGTTTAATGGGTCGCATTGCAGGCCTCAGGCTCTCTTGTCATTAATTTTCTGCCTGCCAATATCACTGCTGCTTCGCTTTGCTGGTAAACACAGATGGAAGCTGGGGACTTGTGAGCGGCATCCTGACTAGTCGTGTGTTTTGTTTTTTTTTTTGCCCCCTCTCTCTGCCCTCGCTTGTCTATGGAATGCAGTCTCCGCCTTTGATTGGCTGACGCTGACACGTATTCTGTGACTTAACCAATTATTATAGTCACTTCATATAAAGGGCGGTACCGTTGGTGCGAGTGGAATCCAAACACAAGACGAGAGAAATGCAGCAGAGACCACAGACACACAGCATGTGTGGAGATACTTCACTCTAGACACACAAACAGCACGGAGACCTGCAAGTCGGTGTTAAAGTACAGTAACAGTACCAGCGTTCTGCACGGCATCTGAAACAGCATCTGCTAGCTAACATGGCTAACGCTAGCACTTCAGGGAGTCGTCCAGTCCTGAGGAGCAGAGCAGCTTTACAGAGAAGCCTCTGACTGATAAGAAAAAACAGCCGATCTCAGATCTGCTTCTTAATTTCATCGTTAAAGATGTGAGACCTTTGGCTGCAGTAAAAGGTGAAGGCTAAAGTTACAGAGAACTTTAATAAAAGTTGCTCATTGTTAGACGCTTGTGTGTGAGTGACGTCATCAAACGACTTTTCAACTCGACTTTAACTCTATTGACGGATAAATGGATCTGAAAAAATCTGAAGTCATTAATGCCCTACCATGAACCATTTTTAAGACTTTTTGAGAAATTAAACTGTAGTCTACAAGTCTCAAGAAACAACAGAAATAAATTAATGTCGATTCACGTCTAAACTTTTTCACTCTGCCCACGTTTGCCAAAGACCCATTATAACGTATAACCTTTAAAAGAACATTTCCCAAAGAAACCTGTGAACCTTTAACCAGAGTTCCAGGGGTGATGGAGCCTAACCCAGTGGTCTTAGGGAAGGAGACACCTTGGACAGGTTCCCAGTCCATCACAGGGCGGTCACATTCACACCCAGGGAAAACTGACACACTCAGTTCACCTGAAGTGCAGGTTTTTGAGAGGAATCCAGAGTCCTTGGCAGAAACTCATGCAGAGAACATGCAAACTCCGCACAGAAGGAAATCAAACCCAGGACCTCCTTGATGTGAGGCACCAGTGTGTCCCACTGTCCCGCCCACTCAAAGAATCTAACCAGAATATTCAGATATTTCCACTTCCACTGTATTAATGATATTTCCAGAAATCCGGTTTTCCTCAAAATGAGCTTTTCTCTACTTTTAGAAACTTTAGAAACTTCTAGAATACCTGCATTCATTCAATTCCAATAAATTAGTTAATAACCCTGTTCTGAGTAGTTTTATAAAAAAAATCCACTCATCACTGACATACGCCAAATTATAAACGACACAATGAGCTGAAAATGCTGTGAAATGACAATGTGTACTGTTTTCTTTACTAAACAGTCAACTTTTCTGTAAATCCTTCAGTGGGGTGTTTCGTTATTAACATTTTAATTCAAGCATGCTCCAAAGGCAATGTTTTGAGTTTCAAATATGCATATTTAAGCTGATAATGTCTGAATGTGTGTAAGAATATCAGCAAGATTTTTGTAACTAATACCTTTAAAAACTGACTCAGCCTGTAGCATCTTACCTTGAACGGTATCATCTGATGAATCATGTTTAAAATTCCCAAGAACATGAACTGCTTCTTTATTTTTGGTCCAAAACCTGCAGGGTTGCTGTAGTGAAGTGTATCTAGTTACACTGTGCTAAATTAAAACATGACAGTTAATCTGAGAAATAATTCAAGTCAAGTCAAGTAGAGCTTTATAGTCCTTATTTTATTATTTTTTTAATATTGAAAACAAACTAAATGATGAAGGAACACATGGAATTATGCAGTAAACAAAAAAAGGAGTTAAACAAACCAGAATATGTTCTGTAAGAAGGTAATGATGATGGACTGTTGTTTTTATACTTAGTGAAGTGGTTCTTGCCATAATGTGGAGTAGAACCGTAGTGGAATAGGATCACTAACTGTGTACCAACCCC